>JALAZF010000006.1:9260000-9765000 GCA_022829125.1 Lathyrus tuberosus | reverse complement strand
AGTATGAGATTGTATGTGGATTACAGATAGTTGAATAAGGTAACGATCAATAACAAGTATCCACTTCCAAGAATAGATGATTTGATGGATCAATTAGTAGGTGCACGCATTTTCAGCAAAATTGACTTGAGGTCGGGTTACCATCAGATTCGGGTGAAGGATGAGGATATTCAGAAGAAGGGTTTTAGAACTCGGTATGGACATTATGAACATTTGGTGACACCATGCGGCGTTTCTAATGCACATGGAGTGTTTATGGAATATATGAATCCTATATTTCATACTTATCTGGATTAGTTTGTGGTGGTTTTCATTGATGATGTTTTCATTTATTTCTTGTCAGAGGAAGAACATGTTGAGCATTTGTGAATTGTGTTGCAAGTGTTAAAAGAGAAGAAGTTGTATGCAAAGTTGTCAAAGTGTGAATTCTGGTTGCAAGAGGTTAGTTTTCCTGGGCATGTTATTTCAGGTGATGGTATAGTTGTGGATCCGTCTAAAGTAAATGCACTGTTACAATGGGAGGCTCCTAAGTCGGTTACTTAGACTAGAAGCTTTTTGGACTTGGCTAGTTACTACCGCAGATTTATTAAAGGCTTTTCTAAGTTAGCACTTCCTTGACCCAGTTGACTTGTAAAGGTAAATCATTTGTGTGGGATATCCATTGTGAGAGAATTTTCATAGAGCTGAAGAAGAGATTGACTATGGCTCTAGTTCTGATTTTTCCTGAACCTAATGAACCATTTACGGTGTATTGTGATGCGTCGATGATAGGTTTGGGGTAGTGTGCTGATGGAAGATGGTAAGGTTGTGACTTATGCTTCATGACAACTAAGGGTTCATGAGAGAAACTACCCTACTCATGATTTAGAGTTGGCTGCAGTGGTGTTTGTGTTGAAGATTTAGAGGCATTATCTTTATGGTTCCAGATTTGAGGTATTCAGTGATCATAAAAATTTGAAGTATCTATTTGATCAGAAGGAACTGAATATGAAGCAACGAAGATGGTTGGAATTCCTGAAGGATTATGACTTTAGCTTGAATTATCACCCAGGTAAGGCTAATGTCGTGGTTGATGCTTTGAGTCAGAAGTCGTTGCATATGTCTACTTTGATGGTTAGGGAGTTAGAACTTATTGAACAGTTCAGAGATATGAGTTTGGTCTGTGAGCTAACACCGTAGAGTGTGATGTTGGGTATGTTTAAGATAAACAATGATTTTCTTAATATTATTAAAGAGAGTAAGAAGTTGGTTGTGAAGTTGGTGGACTTGATGGTTGGGAGTAATCAGACTAAAGATGGTGATTTTAAAGTGGATGAGCGGGGTGTGTTGAAATTCCGAGGTAGGAATTTGTATTCTTGATAATCCTGAATTAAAGAAGATGATTTTAGAAGAAACTCATAGAAGTAGCTTGAGTATCCACCCATGAGCTAATAAGATGTATCAGGATCAGAAAACAGATATTTTGGTGGCATAGACTGAAGCCTGATGTGGCATAGTTTGTGTATGCAATTTTGACTTGTTAGAAGTCAAAGGTTGAGCACCAGAAGCCTACAGGGTTGATGCAACAGTTAGATATTCCAGAGTAGAAATGGGATAACATTTCGATGGACTTTGTGACGGGATTGCCGAATACTCCTAGAAGGAATGATGCAATTTGGGTGTGGTTGATAGACTGATGAAAATGACACATTTTATTCCGATTAACATCAATTTTTCTTTGCAGAAGTTGGTAGAGATATACATTCGTGTGATTGTGAAACTTCATGGTGTTCCACTGAGTTTTGTTTCTGATAGAGACTCGAGGTTTACATCCAGATTTTAGGAGAGTTTGTAGGAGGCTTTGTGTTCTAAGTTGAGGCTGAGTTCTGCCTATCATCCACAAACAGATGGTCAGATCGAGAGAACTATTCAGTCATTGGAGGATTTATTAAGAGCTTGCGTTATTGAGCAAAGAGGTGTTTGGGATAGTCAATTGCCACTGATAGAGTTCACTTATAATAATAGTTTCCATTCTAGCATTAGGATGACACATTTTGAGGCATTGTATGGTCGGAGGTGTAGGACACCTTTGTGTTGGTACGAGGAGGCAGAAGAGTTACCACAATAAGAGGAGGAAGAATCTTGAGTTTCAAGAGGGGGATCATGTATTCTTGAGAGTCACTCTAGTGACTAGTGTTGGGCGTGCTTTGAAATCGAGGAAGCTTACTCCTCGGTTTATTTGTCCGTATCAAATTTCTAAGAGGATTGGGGTGGTTGCTTATAGGGTGGCATTGCCACCTAATCGTTTGAATTTGCATGATGTGTTCCATGTCTCACAACTTTGGAAGTATGTTCCAGATCCGTCGCATGTGATTCTGATGCATGATGTGCAAGTAAGGGATAATCTTACAGTTAAAGTTTTACATGTAAGGATCAAAGACTGTGAATTGAAAAGGTTGAGAGATAAAGAGATTTCTTTAGTGAAGGTGGTTTGGGGAAGAGCTGTCGGAGGGAACATGACATGGGAGTTGGAGAGTAGGATGTAAGAGTCGTATCCGGAGTCATTCGCATCAGGTAAATTTTCGAGGACGTAAATGTTCTAAGTGGGGGAGAGTTGTAATGCCCTATTTTATTTTAATTAATTTTCATAAATAATTATATGATTGTGTGTGTGGTTATGTATGAATTGTGGTGTTAGAGGGACCCTTGGGTGAAGGGTAGTGACCTTAGAAATGTTGAATTTAAGGTGTTAGGGGCGTGTGAGCAAAAGTGTAGAGATATGGGGGTGGTGGGAGAATGATTATTGTCACTATTATTTAATTAGAAATATTTAAATAATTAGTAGTAATAGTAAGAAATTAAATATATTTTTTATTATTATTGTTATGATAATATGATAATAATAAATATTTATTTTATTTGGTTGGATTAAGGTATAATTAGAATTAAAATATAATAAAATAAGAGAAATGGGGATTGGAGAGAAAACGGTTAATACGTGGAAACTTGGGGAAGAAGAAGAGGAATCCATTAGAGAAGCCTCGAATCATCAATCTAAGGTAAGGGTAGGATCTCCTCTTGTATAATGGGATTGTATGTAGTAGGTGGGTGGGTACTTGTTAACTATATGTTATTTTTTTTTCATTTTCGGTGTTCGGATTAATTCGATGCATGATGATGTTGATTTGTAGGTGTTTGATGAATTGGGTGGTTTGTGAATGTTTAGATTTCTGTATATTGTTAGGAATTATAGTGCTAAACTGGAATAAATGAATTTGTATGAAAATTAGGGTTTTTGGGAGGTGTTGGAACTGATTTTCGTACTACAGGATTGTAGAAAAATTATTTTTTAGGGTGTTACCGGTTACACTGTCAAGAAAAATAGCATAAAAACTGAATTTTTGGGGGGTGTAATCGGTTACCAGTTTTGGTGTAACCGGTTACATTGGGAGGAAAAATTCAGAAAACTTTAAAAATTCATAACTTGAGTTTCGGATGTCCGATTGAGGTGTCGTTTGAAGCGTTAAGAAGCTAATGCAATGAACTTTCTTTTAGAAATAGTTCCAATATCTGGAACTAATTTAAATGTTGTGTGATGGTGCTGAATAATGTGTGGTTTATGTGTCGTAGTGTGGAACATGCATGAATATGATGTTGTTGCTTGCTATATTATTATATTGATGTTGCTGAATGTTTATCGTATGTGTATGGTGCATGGTGGTTAGCATTAGCGTAGTACATTGATTAAGGTGAAGGTCATTGTACACGGTATTGTTGTTACATGTCTTGCATGAATCATGCATCATGGTGTTTGGATGGTGATCCGTTTTGGTGAGCTTTAATCCTATGGTGGGGACTGAGTACGAGTAATTAATTCCTATGGTGATGGAACTAGTGAGGTGTTACCTATGGTGATGGTAAAAAAAATTGGTGGGCTCTGATGCTATGATGGGGATCAAAGCGAGTGAACCTGAGAGTTCACAATTTGGTATCACATGCATTGAGTCATGTTGTTGATTCTCATTGCATTGCATAATTGTTGTATCATGATAATTGGATTGTTTGGAGTGTGAATTGCATATTGGGTGATTTATGTATATGTTGTTAGTGTGCTTACTTATTATTATGCATTTTCTTATATGATTGTGATTTCTCACCCTTTCTGTTTGAATGATGCCTTTACATGGGCATCGTGCATATAGTCCGCAATAGAGGCTTGGATGTGAGTGGAAGAGATTGCACTTCTTATTGTTTTTTTTTAGTCGGCGTCTGCTTTGATATGTAACACTTGGAGGGTGGAACGCTTATTTGTCTACTTTATGTTTTGTGGAGTATACCATGTGATCTTTGATGTTTAATAGTTTCTCATGATTACTTTATATTCTGTTATGTTTTGAATTATTATAATAATCAGTTGTTGATGCTTTTTCGCTGTTAAATAAAAGTTAAATTCAGACATTATTATTATTATTATTATTATTATAAGTTGTGAAATTTTATATGTGTTACATATCTTCAAACATGAGTTGTTTGGTGATAAAAGTAGCATCCTAATTATTGTTGGTTTGAAATTACTCAGATTTTTATTTATAAGTATGCGGGGATAATTAGGGTGTTACACTTAGGACTCAGAGATAGCGTCCGTTATATGTTTAGCCAGATGATCTGAGACCGCTTCTCAGTTGTGAAGCACCATACTTACAAGAACCTAACTCTAGAGTTCCTAAGCTTTTTTCAATACCGCCCTAACGTAGGTTTAGGACTAGCTATAGGCATAACTTCATTTAGACTTTTTGGACGAGACTACCGACTTAACCACAGGGAGTTAGCCCAACTCTTAGCATTTCAACATAACCCTCATGTTTATTTTGAAGTACCCGCTGATGATGACATGCTGGCTGAGTTAGAATTTTTTTGGGGTGGGATCACAGAGGATTATCCACCAAACTATGAGAGAATAAATGCCACCTTGATCCATAACCCAACCATTAGGTACTTCCAAGTGGTTATAGCCCAAACATTCTTTGGGAAAGTTGAGAACATTGGTTGAATATCAAAGAAGAATTGTTCTTTATATTCAATGTCTTCCAGTCTCGCCCTATAAATTCTGATGCCTTCTTACTTGGTAGTTTGGATAGACTTTCTAATCAGAAGATTGAGAACATTTATGTAGGTGACACAATTACCCGTATAGCCATAGCTTTAGGCCTACGTATCCAAGTAGTTCACTTGACCCCCTGGTGTGGATACAACTTGTTGGATATAGACCACTGCCTGAAGAGAGGTTTAGTGAGGCAAGAGGGATCCAACAAGTACAAGATAGTTATCCTAAGTGATGTTGTTCGCCAGTTTACCCTGCCAAACCCATAAGGGACTAGTGTGCACAATCATGAGAACTGGCGTTACCCCTTAGAGAATTAGGACGACACTCATACACCACCCGAGACTCCTACAGCTCATGAATATCACCCTACACCTCCTTCAGATGTATCTTCTTCATCCTATTTTGTAGATCCTACTGACAGGCACAATGTTAACTATGAGCTCAACACATTACGAAGAGAAGTAATAGCTTTCCGACATGCTATTCAAGATCAATCTGATAAGTCGGCTGAGCAGATGGACCACCTATTCCAAGAGATACATTCTTTGAGAAAAGCATTGGATCACCAGGCCAAACACTATGACGCATGATATGCAAAGTTCTTCGTTCTTTACTTTCCCTCACTTAGGTGCAAACATTATGGACAATGTTCATTTTAAGTGTGGGGGAGGCGAAGAAACGTTTGTTTCCCGTTTTGATTATTTGTTTCCCATTTTGATTGAGTTTCCATTAAATTTTTCAATTTTTAGCCTTGTTATTTTCCCTTCATTAATTTTTCAGTTGTTCATTCATTCTTTAAAAAAAATTCCATTTCAATTGTTGAGCTATCGATGTTAAACAAAGCGCTGCGTGGGAGGCAACCCACTGGATTTTCAATTTTATTTGCATTTGAAATCTCCATTATTTAAGTTTAATTTTCTCTTTTTACTATCTAATTTTATTATCAAATTTTTTTGCACCACTAACCATGATGTAGGCCCAAAAATAGAGTGAGAAGCCCAAAAGAGTAAACCCAACACTGAAAAAGCACAAGAACAAGTAAAAATTCGCTTCTACACTATGTGGCGCTCGCCACAATTTAGATGGCACCCTCTATGTGCTTCAAAAGGGAAAAGTTTGATTTTCACTGTGTGGCGCTCGCCGCGATTATTACGGCGTCTGCCATTACGTTCAGAATGGGAAAAATCAGTTACCAGCCTTTCAAACTTCCAATTTACCCCATTTACTCCACCTCTTCACCTTCTCAACCTCTAACCACCCCATTTACTTCCTCCACATTTCCCAAAATTCTCTCATTATTCCTTCACTCCTTCACCTTCCACTTTCACTTACCATCACCACTTCCACAATTCCTACATACTTCCTTCTTACCAAACTTTATCACCAAACCTCCAAAATTCTCGAGTTTTCAACAATGGCACAATAGGGAAATGTCAGTTTTGAAGGTGTGACTTTCAGAGATAGAAGAGATGTCACAAACAACGAAGGAAGTTTGAAGCTCTGCTGAAGCAGGAAATTATCCTGACAAGGTACGCTGATGAAACTTGCTTAAGTAGATTAGGATTGTTAGATAGTGTAAATTGGATGATTGATAGAGTAGGCTTATATCATTTTTATGCATGTAAGGATGCTACTTAGGTTAGGCTGACTAGAAAGTTCCTTTTCACTTACTTACACAGTACAACCCGGTTCTACTAGTACTTCCAGGACTGTCCAGTTTAGAATGTTTAATAAGGAATATGAGTATAGCACTAATCAACTTGCTGAGTTGCTGGATCTCCCTTATAGAGAGGGGGTTATTTATGAAGCCCCATTAGACCCTGATTAGGTGTACGGTGTTGGGAGTTTTTGGAAAAAATTAACGTTGCAACAAATAGTTTTGAGGATAATGTGGCATCTCAGATGCACAACCCGACCATCCGCTACTTTCACCAAATATTGGCTGACACTATTTTTGGCTGAGAAAATAGTAATAAGACTAACGCTAAAGAGATTTTCTACATACATGCTGCTTTTGCACTGACACCGATTAATTCAGCCCCATTCATGATAGCCCACATGCACGTGGTTCGCACTGCTAGCAAGTCGTCCATTTCATTTGGAGGAGTGATTACCTCTATTGCTCGTGTTTTGGGGATCGATACAGAGCTTGCTACCCTTGAGCCTTTACCACCCCGTTCCCTTGATCTTCGTGCTTGTAGAAACATAAGCTTTGTTATAGCCAGGCCAGATCGGAAATTTTTGGTGATGGTCCATAACATGGCCATTGATGGCGTTGTTTTACCTTGCTCGGACCGCACCGATATGCGTAATGAGGCTAATTTGACTTATGACTTACGAGCCGAGCCTAAGGACGTATTGGAGCTCATGGACATTCATGAGAATGTCGTTGTTGATGGTGCTACCGACGATGAGTTTGACAGGAGAGAGTGAGGCTCTCTCACCCATGTTTCACCACCACGTCATTCACCATGTATTCTTGTACCACCTACACACACTACACCGCCTTCTACTTACCATTTTGAAGAAACTTATTCCGGACACCAATCCTGAGAAGAGTATGCCTATGTTGGTATTAGGACCACACTTGATGATGTCCTTTGCGAGCTGAGACACCGTAATGATATAGATATCGAGCGCGACCAGCTGATCAGAGATATGCAAAGACAGCAGGTCGACATGATGGCCTACATCTGAAGATACAAGAGCAGCGACATAATTATGTAGGACGCACCAAACATAACATGGCAGACCTGATCGAACAGGTGACAGGATTGCGGGTAGGGATGACTGATTTATTAGAGTATATGAAACATGTGGGTGTGCCACACCCACAATATGGCAGGGGTGGATATGGAGGAGGACGAGGTCGTGACCCTCACTGAGCTCTCCACACAAGTTTTATCTTTCCTTTTCCCACCTTTTGTCAAAACATTGGGGACAATGTTTGATTTAAGTGTGGGGAGGAACTTAATTGCTTTCATTTTATCATTTTCTAGTTAGATTTATCACTTTCTTGTTTATTTTATGATGTTAGGACTTTATCTATTTCTATTTTTAGTATTGTTAGTTGAGTTATTACTTGTGTTGTCGAGTCTTTATGTGTTATTTTATGTTGTTTATTGATTTTCCCGTTTTCTTGAGCCATAACAAAAAAAAAATTGAATTTGAAATTAAATGCACCTTTTGAAAGTTTTAGGCTATAGAGGAAGTTTAGGATAGATTTTGGAGACTTGGGAAAAATTTACAAAATCGGTATCGTTTCAACACCCTAAGTCTTTTGAATATGGAGATCGACTTGAGTACTTGTTATGTTGTAGCCTTGAATTCTCACCCTTTAGTAGTCCTTAAAGTAGTTTATTTAGAAGTCAGCATCATCCTAAGCACACACTACATAAGAAGCTGATGCAAATAAGTGAGTGGTCTCAAGTTTAAAAAGAAAAGAAAAGAAATTTAACACAAAGAAGTGTTCCTTCTAAGTTAGGTGACCCTCAACCGGCCACTTAGCCTAATTGTACATGTTCTTTCATTTGTTGGCATTTAAGCTAATGTGCAAGAAAAAGAAAAATAATAATAATAATGATGAGATCACAATCACTAATAGGCTATCCTACTCTGAGTGTGTACGGATAACGGGCTTAATGTGATTGCGCTAGAATGAAAAAGGACAAAAAGGGGATGAGTATGTTAGGCTTAGGCATAGTGACATGATTCAGATTGGTAAGTATATGAAGGAGGCTTATGACGCACAATCGTGGAATTGTGTTAATACGATATCCTTAGTGTGTAAGCGAGTACCTATCGAAAGAATCTTAGCCGAAGTGGAGTTTGTAGCCTAGAATGAGTATTTGTGTGTATTGTTTTTCATGAGTCTTGTTATCATATGTTGCAAGCTTTTCAAATTCTTTTCATATGTGTAGCAGTTTACTTGAGGACAAGCAAAGGCTCAAGTGTGGAGGAGTTTGATAACACTAAAACACATAGTTTATTTTGACTCTATTTGCACATGTTTTAGTGTCACTTTATCCTATTTGTAGTGTTATTCTAGTTATTTGTGTGCGTTTCAGGTATTTTACAAGCGGGAATCTACACATGAAGAAATCATACGAAAATGACTCAAAGCAGAGAAAAATTGCAAAAAGATACTGGTGGCAACCCACATGGCGCCTGCCATGACTAGGTAGTCATGGGGCCCACCAGAGAGAGAGAGAGAGAGAGAGAGAAGAAACAAGGAAACATTGTCAAAGGAGTGTGTCAACATCCATAAGAATATCATGCATCCATCATGCAGTGCAAATGCCAGAATCCCCACTTTTCACTTGTGGTGACCGCCACAAGCATCATGACGTCCACCATGCAGTGCACTTCCTGAAAAATAGCAATATAAAGAACTCACTCTTCCCCCATTCTTTCATATTTTTCACCCACAACTTCTACACGATTAGGGCTGCAGTTTCAGCATATGTAAGACTATTTATAGTTAGTTTTTATCAGATTTTAGTATCCAACTTATATGAGAGTTATATTGAAGCTTTTTGCAAATTCTAGAGTTCTATTTTCCACCATTGTAACTTGCTTAGATCAACAATTTTGCCTTCAATTTAATTACAACTTTTGTTTCAGGTTTATTTAATTTACAATTGAATTTTATTTCTTGCTTTTACTACGAGTCTTTTACATTCCTACTTTATTACTGCATTCTTATTGTTCTTGCTCTGCATTCCTGTTTATTCCATTAACTCATATGCAAAAACTTCTTTTACCAATTTCTTTGAATTATTTATGATGTCTTTGTTTGAATTAAATATCGAAAACTACATGTTTGTTTCTGAAACTATGTCCGGCTAAATTACTAGAGTCTGGATGTAAGGAATATCATTCCAACGGGACTTAGTAAATTAAATAAGCGTACAATTTCAACATTAAAGTATTTTTCTGGTTCTGATTTTTAAGGTTTAATATTTAAAGGTTTTGCTTGACAGTGAAAACTTTCAAATATTGGTCAACAAAACGACAATGTGAGACCAATACCCGATAAATTTTTTGCACTTTTAATTTTGATACGTTCAGGTACTGGTCGACAAAACGACAGTGTAAGACCGGTGTCTGATCAATGTCTGAATTAGCAATTTCAAAATACTCAGGTACTGATCAATAGAACGACAGTGTGAGATCAGTACCCAGTCGTAAAAATTGGATTTAATTCCTAATAACAATGACAATTAGATATTAATTAGGACTTATTGGTTTTCAAAAATTGTTTCGAAAGTGTAAATGAGACAGCGACGATAAAGCATTTACGAATTGAAACATAACACGGGTTGCGTGAAAGCGGGCAGTGTTTTTAAGTTGATACTTCCTTTCTGAAAACTATTTTATAAAACTCAAAACAAACGCCTAGGATTTATTGATTCCCAGAGGTGCGATTAGAAATTGTATTCCGGTCTCATTTTATTATTGTTATTCAAAGCCGTGTTTTATTTCTTGTTTTATTTTCTTTCTAAAAATTCAAAAATAATATATTTGATTAGCCTTAGATTTACATAGTGATAGTTGGTAACGATAGGATTGACTATTGGTCTATGAGATTTCAATATCTTTTGTTAGTTCTGTTATTGGCTGCAATTTTGGTAAAACGAGGTGTAACATCAAGATGTCATGCTTGATGTCAAGACATGTGCTTCAAACATTCTGCATGAGGTGTGTTGTTTGGTTTACAGTTTTTGTGCATGATGTCAAGACTGATGTCTTAACATCTGTTGACAGAACATCTGTTCAGTCTGTTATGTGACTTAGGGCTGCGTGTTAATTATTATACTTGAGAGATTGCAGGTGAGATTCTTGGAGGAGATTTTATCTGATGTAATCATTTTATAATTCCTGAAGTATATTCAGTTACTATTTAAGGCAAAAAGATTTGAAGATAAAATAATGTGTTCTTTATTGTGCATCAAATCTGTGATTTTATTCTGCCCAAGCCCATGAAGTTTGTTGTTATTTAAAGACGTATCAACCCTACTTTGAGTGTGTGGAGAATAAGGATTGTGTGAGCTGTGTCAAGTATTAGGGTTTGTGTTTTCGTTTGTGTATTGTGAGCCATTCATTCATCTATTTTGATGTTTGAATTGGACTGATTTAGTTGAGTTGTATGTTGTCCACTCTAAGCTTTTAAGCACGAGTGTTTGTTCTTGATTGAAGCTTTTAAGCAAAATCAAGGTATTGTCGTTGAAGTGTGTCTTCTACTTTCTTTACTATATGTTGTTATCACTGTTGTGATTGAGGGGGGGTGAGAGGTGTCTCATATCTAAGAGTGTCTTAGGTAGAAGTGTCATTGGGTAGTGATTAAGTGAATAGATTGTCAACTTGTATGTTGATTGTAGAGTCTATGAATTAATACTACTAATAGTGAATTTTCTCCCTAGCTTGGTAGCCCCCAGACGTAGGTTGTTAGACCGAACTGCGTGAATAACTCTTTGTGTTTGTTTACTGCTTTTAAGTGTTGTTCTTTTATTGTCTTGTTCATATAGCAGATATTGATGTTGTGACATCTCACTTGACATCACATATCTGATACCAGAATTTCAATTGATATCAGAGCGGGTCATCCTGCTTTGTATTTGGGTGAGATCTATGGCTGTTACTTTCTGGTGCAATGGACAAGGAGAGTGGTGGATTTGTGAATAGACCCCCTATTCTAGATGGATCAAATTATGACTATTGGAAACCTCGCATGGTTGCTTTTCTGAATTCTTTAGACAGCAGGGCTTGGAAGGCTGTTCTGACAGAATGGAAACATCCTGTCAATGTGGGAAAAGATGGTGTGTCAAAGCTGAAACCTGAGGAGGAGTGTACCAAGGAAGAAGATGAACTCGCTCTTGGGAATTCTAAGGTCTTGAATGCTTTATTTAATGGTATTGACAAGAATATTTTCAGGATGGTCAACACATGTGAAGTGGCTAAGGAGGCTTGGGATATCCTGAAAACAACTCATGAAGGAACCTTCAAGGTCAAGATGTCAAGACTTCAGCTGCTTACAACAAAGTTTAAAAGTTTGAGGATGAAAGATGAAGAGACCATTCATGATTTTCACATAAATATACTTGAACTGTCAAATGCTTCTAGTGCCCTATGAGAGAGGATGTCTGATGAGAAGCTGGTAAGAAAAATTCTCAGATCTCTTCCCAAGAGATTTGATATGAAGGTGACTGCTATAGAGGAAGCTCAAGACATCAGCCAGATAAGGGTAGATGAATTGATTGGTTCACTTCAGACATTTGAATTAGGGTTGAATGACAGATCTGAAAAGAAGGTCAAAAGCATAGCTTTGGTGTCTAGTACAGAAGATGATGAGAAAGAGTGTGGTCCTGAAACTCAGGAAGAGCTATCCAATGCTATTGTTCTGCTGGGAAGACAGTTTAATAGGGTTTTGAAAAGAATGGACAGGAGCTATAAACCTAATGTTAAGAACATCACGTCTGACATCAACAGGTCAGGTGATCAGATGAAGAAAATAAGAACTGAGGAGAAGCCTAATTATGATAAAGGAATTCAGTGTCATGGATGTGAGGGTCATGGTCATATCAGAGCTGAATGCCCTAAATATCTTAAGAAGCAGAAAAATGGCTTATCTGTGTCCTGGTCTGATACTGAAAGTGAGGAAGATGAAGAGACTGCCAAGCAGGTTAGGGTATTGACTGGAAGGTGTACGTCTGATGATGATTCTAGGGATGAAGAGAGCACATATGATGAGCTTACTGATTCTTATATAGAGTTATGCATTAACAGTGAAGAAGCTTCTCAAGAAGGGGAGAGGCAGAAGAAGATCATTGCTTAACTCAAGGCTGAAAAGACAGAGTATTTGGAAACCATTGCCAAGCTGGAAGATGAAGTATTTGTCCTGAACTCTAAACTTGAATCTATGTCCAAGTCTATCAGAATGCTGAATAATGAAACCGATGTTCTAGACAAGATTCTTGATGCTGGAAGAACTATAGGAGACAAAAGTGGGTTGGGATTCAACAGCGGATCTGCTTCAAATAATGTTATTCCTAGTTCCAAACCAGTGATGTTGAAACAGATGTTGAAACATCCTGACAAGACTCCCTCTAGGAAGAAATTCAGGCACTGGAGATGCCATCATTGTGGGAGCTTTGGACACATAAAGGCCTTCTGTTATAAGTTGCATGGGTATCCTAAGAGTACTTCTAATTGTGCACCCAGACAGGTCATTCATAAAGGTAATCAAGTCATCAAGCAAAAGAAGCAATGTGTCTCCAAAACTGATGTTGTCAGCTTGATAGCTCATACTTCTCTTAGAGTCTCTGCTAAAGAAAACTGGTACTTTGACAGTAGTTGTTCAAAACACATGACAGGAGTGAAGAATTTACTGGTGGATGTTAAACTTCATTCTTCTGGCCATGTGACCTTTAGTGATGGTGTCAAAGGAGAAATCAAGGGTGTGGGAAAGCTGAATTGTGAAGGTACACCTAGACTTGATGATGTACTGCTAGTCAAGGGATTGACAGCAAATTTGATCAGTATTAGTCAACTATGTGATCAAGGACTCGTAGTTAATTTTACAAAAACTGAGTGCATTGTCACAAATGAGAAAGGTGAAGTTATCATGAAGGGTGCTAGGGCTAAGGACAACTGTTACCTATGGGTGTCACAAGACTCAAGTTCATCCACATGTGTTCTGGCAAAAGAAGATGAAGTCAGAGTATGGCATCAAAAGCTGGGACATCTACATCTGAAGGGAATGAAGAGAATCATATCTACAAAAGCAATAAGAGGAATCCCAGAGCTTAAAATTGAAGAAGGAAGAATGTGTGGAGACTGTCAGATAGGGAAGCAGACCAAGATGTCACATCAAAAGCTTCAACATCCCACTACTTCTAAAGTGTTGGAACTTCTTCATATGGACTTAATGGGGCCTATGCAGGTGGAAAGTCTAGGTGGGAAGAAGTATGCTTATGTAGTTGTGGATGATTATTCCAGGTACACTTGGGTGAATTTTATCAAAGATAAAACAGAAGTGTTTGATGTGTTTAAGGATCTCTGTCAAAGACTTCAAAGAGAAAAGGAGAGCAATGCCGTCAGAATAAGAAGTGATCATGGAAGAGAGTTTGAAAATAACAAGTTTACTGAATATTGTTCTACTGAAGGCATCAGTCATGAGTTTTCCTCACCTATTACTCCTCAGCAAAATGGAGTTGTTGAAAGGAAGAACAGAACCATTCAAGAATCTGCTAGAGCAATGATTCATGCCAAAAAGCTTCCTTACCATTTTTGGGCTGAAGCTATGAATACTTCCTGCTACATTCACAATAGAGTTACCTTGAGAAGAGGTACTTTAGCTACCTTGTATGAGAGTTGGAAGGGAAGAAAACCAAGTGTGAAGTACTTCCATGTCTTTGGAAGTAAATGTTATATTCTGTCAGATCATGAACAGAGGAGGAAAATGGATCCTAAAAGTGATGAGGGAATCTTTTTGGGACACTCTACAAACAGCAGAGCTTATATGGTATTCAACTCCAGAGCCAGAGTCATGATGGAATCTATAAATGTGGTTGTTGATGACTATGGAATAAAGGAAGTTATTGATGTCCTAGATGATGTTGGCACATTTGTTGAGGATGTATCAACAGAAGCTGAAGACAGAAATGTAAATCCCAGTCCTACTGCTGTTGAACCTGAACCAGAGCAGCCTAACAAGGAACATTCCATCAGAGTACAAAAGGACCACCCAAAAGAGCTTATCATAGGTGATCCAAACTCAGGAGTTACCACTAGGTCAAGAGAAGTTTTGTCAAATTCTTGCTTTGTATCCAAAATAGAGCCCAAAAATGTTAAAGAAGCCTTGAAAGATGAATTTTGGATTAATACCATGCAAGAAGAGCTGGGACAATTCAAGAGGAATGAAGTGTGGTAGCTTGTACCAAGGCCTGATGTAATAAATGTGATTGGCACCAAGTGGGTTTACAAGAATAAATCTGATGAACAAGGAGTGGTCACCAGAAATAAGGCTATACTGGTTGCCCAAGGTTACACTCAGGTAGAAGGAATTGATTTTGATGAGACTTTTGCTCCTGTGGCCAGACTGGAATCTATCAGGTTACTCTTAGGTGTGGCTTGTAATCTCAAGTTCAAGTTATTCCAGATGGATGTAAAGAGTGCCTTCTTGAATGGGTACTTAAATGAAGAAGTTTATGTAGATCAACCCAAGGGGTTTATTGATCCAACATTTCCAACCCATGTCTACAAACTAAGGAAAGCTCTTTATGGATTAAAGCAGGCACCTAGAGCTTGGTATGACAGGCTTACTGAATTCTTGTCTCTGAATGGTTACAGAAAGGGAGGAATTGACAAGACATTGTTTGTCAAATAGGAAGGAGGAAAACTGTTAATAGCTCATATATATGTTGATGACATAGTGTTTGGTGGGATGTCAGAAGCAATGGTTCAACATTTTGTGAAACAGATGCGGTCTGAGTTTGAGATGAGTCTTATTGGTGAGCTCAGCTATTTTCTGGGTCTGCAAGTTAAACAAATGGAAGACTCCATATTTATCTCTCAGAGCAAGTATGCAAAGAACATAGTCAAGAAGTTTGGCCCGAAGAGTGCTAATCACAAGAGGACACCGGCCCCTACTCACCTGAAGCTGTCCAAGGATGAACATGGAGTGAGTGTGGATCAAAGCTTATACAGAAGCATGATTGGAAGCTTACTGTATCTCATAGCTAGCAGACCTGATATCTCCTTTGCTGTAGGAGTTTGTGCTAGATATCAATCTGAACCTAAGGTTAGCCACATGAATCAAGTGAAGAGAATTCTGAAATATGTGAATGGTACTAGTGACTATGGTATTCTATATAGTCATGGATCAGGAACTGAATTGAGTGGATATTGTGATGCTGATTGGGCAGGGAGTGCTGATGATAGAAAAAGTACTTCTGGAGGATGCTTCTTCTTAGGGAACAATCTTATCTCGTGGTTTAGCAAAAAGCAAAAATGTGTGTCTCTCTCTACTGCGGAGGCCGAGTACATAGCAGCAGGAAGTAGTTGTTCACAATTGGTTTGGATAAAGCAAATGTTAACTGAATACAATGTCAAGTAAGATTTCATGACATTGTACTGTGATAATCTGAGTGCAATCAATATCTCCAAAAACCCAATTCAACATAGCAGGACTAAGCAAGAACATTTTTATTGATGAAAGTACTCATCATTACATTTTTTTTTAAAACTACAAGCAAAGAGTTCTCTTGTTTGGATTCAGCTATTCATTCCAACCACCTGAGTTAATGAAAGTAACCCAATATTCATCTGTCTCATCCTCAGAATCATGTAGTTGCACCTGAGCTTTTTTGATGGTCTTCATTCGTGTTTCTGTTTTTCTTCATGTCCTTGTTGCCCCTGTAGAGGATCCACCTGTTGTGATTTCTTTGAACTTCATCTCCTTTGGTTTTGTGCTCTTCTGGTCTTGCTTCAACTGACCCTTGTGTGTATCAACTGCCTTGGAGGACTGATCATGTTTCCTTCTCAGATTGCCTGTAGTAAGAAGCAGCAAGGTGTAGCTGTTTTTATATCATAAGAGAACCTTGTTTGTATCGCCTGACCAGTCAAAGATGTAGTTGTTGGAGGTGGTGTATTTTTCCTTGTGTCATGTGCAATTTATTTTGAAAATTGTGTTTTGTACAGTGCTTCTGAGGGTGTTTGTCCAATTATGGCTAAAAAGTGGGAGAGTAGCTTTGTCGTGTTGTGTGCTGCTGCTGGTTTTCTAGAAGTTTGTGTGTGTGTGTGGTTCCTTGGCTTGAGGGGGAGCCTTTGTTTTATTTAGTGCTACTGAATGTTAGTGGTATGGTGTGTTTGGTTTGTTTCTGCTGCAGGTATCTCTGATGTGTGCTGATATTGTTTTAGCCAAAGGGGGAGATTGTTAGTTCTATTATTGGCTGCAATTTTGGTAAAATAAGGTGTAACATCAAGATGTCATGCTTGATGTCAAGACATGTGCTTCTAACATTCTGCATGAGGTGTGTTGTTTGGTTTGCAGTTTTTGAGCATGATGTCAAGACTGATGTCTTAACATCTGTTGACAGAACATCTGTTCAGTCTGTTATGTGACTTAGGGCTGCGTGTTAATTATTATACTTGAGAGATTGCAGGCGAGATTCTTGGAGGAGATTTTATCTGATGCAATCGTTTTATAATTCCTGAAGTATATTCTATTACTATTTAAGGCGAAAAGATTTGAAGATAAAATAATGTGTTCTTTATTGTGCATCAAATCTGTGATTTTATTCTACCCAAGCCCATGAAGTTTGTTGCTATTTAAAGACGTATCAACCCTACTTGGAGTGTGTGGAGAATAAGGATTGTGTGAGTTGTGCCAAGTATCAGGGTTTGTGTTTTCGTCTGTATATTGTGAGCCATTCATTCATCTATTTTGATGTTTGAATTGGACTGATTTAGTTGAGTTATATGTTGTCCACTCTAAGCTTTTAAGCACGAGTGTTTGTTCTTGATTGAATATTTTAAGCAAAATCAAGGTATTGTCGTTGAAGTGTGTCTTCTACTTTCTTTACTGTATGTTGTTATCACTGCTGTGATTGAGGGGGAGTGAGAGGTGTCTCATATCTAAGAGTGTCTTAGGTAGAAGTGTCATTGGGTAGTGATTAAGTGAATAGATTGTCAACTTGTATGTTGATTGTAGAGTCTATGAATTAATACCACTGATAGTGAATTTCCTCCCTGGCTTGGTAGCCCCCAGACGTAGGTTATTAGATCGAACTGGGTGAACAATTCTCTGTGTTTGTTTACTGCTTTTAAGTGTTGTTCTTTTATTGTCTTGTTCATATAACAAATATTGATGATGTGACATCTCACTCGACATCACATATCTGATACCAAAATTTCATCTTTTATATTACTCTGATAATATCCATGCATTTTCGAATAGGCTACTACACGTAGACACACATCATTTTCGACCAGACTTCTTCAGGTGGCTTCATTACAAAAGTAGTCGCATGATACCTATTTATCACAACAACTTCTGCCCAAAACAGCTTCTTTAATCTCGCACTAACCAACATGCACCTTACTCTTTCTAGAATGGTTTAATTAAATCTTTCAACCAAACCATTTTGTTGAGGAGTTCCTGCAGTAGTTTTGTGCCTTGCAATACCATACACAACAAAATAGCTTTCCTATTTGACGGTACCGCATCTTGTCTCCAACCTTGGCCATAATTTACATTATTTCTTCGTGGATAGCCTTGGTTACCTTGATTCAGTGCTTGCCTTTGCTGTTGATTTCCCATATAGCTTACTTCCTCATTAGCTGGAGGACAGAATCAAGTAGGATGGTCACCGGTGGAAAGTTTGCAAAAAAATAACTCGTTGAGGTTTAATAGGTACTTCCTATATTTCCTTCAGCTGTTGTGAAAGTTTTAATAATTGCTTGGTAAGCTCCTGCACTGTTTGAGTAAGTAACTTATTTTGAGCTAATATTGCATCATTTATGCCTAATTTAAGGATTCCAGGTTTCCTTTGTGCCGAACCTCTCTTATATTGAACTTGGTGATCGTTAAGTGTCATTCTCTCTATGATATATATTGCTTCTGCTGCACTCTTGGACATCAAGGGTTCCCCTGCGGTTGCATCTAACAAAAGTTTAGGTTGTGGTTGAAGTCTGTTGCGGAAAATGTGAATTTGCGTAAGATCATCAAAACCATGATTAGGACATTTCCTTAGCATAGACATATATCGCTCCCATGCTTCACAAATCGTTTCTGTTGATCCTTGGGAAAATGTGTTGATCGTGGTTTTAGCATCCATGAATCTGTTATGTGGTAAAACCCTATTAAGAAACTTTTCTTCAAGAATATTCTAGTTTGTCATAGTTTGAACTGGTTAATCCAAATACCAATCTTTTGCTTTACCAATCAGAGAATTAGAAAAGAGTCTCATAAATACAGTTTCCTCTTCTGCTTCAGAAGCTTCAAGCGTACCAACTAGCTCATTGAATTCAGTGAGGTGAGTGTAGAGATCGTTATGATCAAGACCGGCGAAAGGATTCGCATAAATAATCTGAAGCAATCCTGTTTTCATCTCTGTTTGCCTAGAATTTGTTGGATTTCTATATGAGCCAATCTTTGTGGGCTATGATGACAAGGCATTTTACCAATTTCAAAATACTCAGGTACTGATCAATAAAAAGACAGTGTGAGATCAGTACCCGGTCGTAAAAATTGTATTTAATTCCTAAAAACAACGACAATTAGAGATTAATTAGGACTTATTGGTTTTCAAAAAATGTTTTGAAAGTATAATTGAGACAGCAACGACAAAGCATTTACGTTTTGAAACATAACATGGGCTGCGCAAAAGCGGGCAGTGTTTTTAAGTTGATACTTCCTTTCTGGAAACTATTTTATAAAACTCGAAACAAACGCCTAGGATCTATTGATTCCCAGAGGTGCGATTGGAAATTGCATTCCGGTCTCATTTTATTATTGTTATTCAAAGCCGTGTTTTATTTCTTGTTTTATTTTCTTTCTAAAAATTCAAAAATAATATATTCGATTAGCCTTAGATTTATATAGTGATAGTTGGTAACGATAGGATTGACTATTGGTCTATGTGATTTCAATATCTTTTATATTACTCTGATAATATCCATGCACTTTCGGATAGGCTACCACACGTTGACACACATCATTCTCGACCAGACTTCTTCAAGTAGCTTCATTACAAAGGTAGTCTAATGATACCTATTTATTAGGTATGATGCAGTCACAACAGCTTCTGCCCAAAACACCTTCTTCAATCTCGCACTAACCAACATGCACCTCACTCTTTCCAGAATGGTTTAATTAAATCTTTCAACCAAACCATTTTGTTGAGGAATTCCTGCAGTAGTTATGTGCCTTGTAATACCATACACAACAAAATAGCTTTCCTATTTGACGGTATTGCATCTTGTCTCCAACCTTGGCCATAATTTACATTATTTCCTCGTGGATAACCTTGGTTACCTTGATTCAGGGCTTGCCTTTGCTGCTGATTTCCCATATAGCTTACTTCCTCATTAGCTGGAGGACAGAAACCAGTGGGATGGTCACCGGTGGAAAGTTTGTAAAAAAATAACCCGTTGAGGTTTAATAGGTACTTCCTGCATTTCCTTCAGCTGTTGTAAAAGTTTTAATAATTGTTTGGTAAGCTCCTGCAGTGTTTGAGTAAGTAACTTATTTTGAGCTAATATTGCATCATTTATGCCTAATTTAAGGATTCCAGGTTTCCTTTGCGCCGAACCTCTCTTATATTGAACTTGGTGATCGTTAAGTGTCATTCTCTCTATGATATATATTGCTTCTTCGTCACTCTTGGACATCAAGGGTCCCCCTGCGGTTGCATCTAACAAAAGTTTAGGTTGTGGTTGAAGTCCGTTGCGGAAAATGTGAATTTGTGTAAGATCATCAAAACCATGATTAGGACATTTCTTTAGCATAGACATATACCGCTCATATGCTTCACAAAGCGTTTCTGTTGATCCTTGGGAAAATGTGTTGGTCGTGGTTGTAGCATCCATGATTCTGTTGTGTGGGAAAAACCTATTAAGAAACTTTTCTTCAAGAATATTCTAGTTGTTCATAGTTTGAACTGCTTAATCCAAATATCAATCTTTTGCTTTACCAATCAGTGAATTAGGAAAGAGTCTCATAAATACGATTTCCTCTTCTGCTTCAGAAGCTTCAAGCGTACCAACTAGCTCATTGAATTCAGTGAGGTGAGTGTAGAGATCTTTATGATCAAGACCGGCAAAAGGATTCGCATAAATAATCTGAAGCAATCCTGTTTTCATCTCTATTTGCCTAGAATTTGTTGGAGTTCTATATGAGCCAATCTTTGTGGGCTATGACGACAAGGCATTTTACAAATTTCAAAATACTTAGATACTGATCAATAAAACGGAAGTGTGAGATCAGTACCCGGTCGTAAAAATTGGATTTAATTCCTAAAAACAACGACAATTAGAGATTTATTAGGACTTATTGGTTTTCAAAAATTGTTTCGAAAGTGTAATTGAGACATCGACGACAAAGCATTTACATTTTGAAACGTAAACGGGCTGCGCGAAAGCGAGCAGTGTTTTTAAGTTGATACTTCCTTTCTGGAAACTATTTTATAAAACTCAAAACAAACGCCTAGGATTTATTGATTCCCAGAGGTGCGATTGGAAATTACATTCCGGTCTCGTTTTATTATTGTTATTCAAAGCCGTGTTTTATTTCTTGTTTTATTTTCTTTCTAAAAATCCAAAAAAATATATTCGATTAGCCTTAGATTTACATAGTGATAGTTGGTAACGATAGGATTGACTATTGGTCTATGTGATTTCAATATCTTTTATATTACTCTGATAATATCCATGCATTTTCGGATAGGCTACCACACATAGACACACATCATTCTCGACCAGACTTCTTCAGGTGGCTTCATTACAAAGGTAGTCGAATGATACCTATTTATAAGGTATGATGTTGTCACAACAGCTTCTGCCAAAAACACCTTCTTTAATCTCGCACTAACCAACATGCACCTCACTCTTTCCTGAATTTTTTAATTAAATCTTTCAACCAAACCATTTTGTTGAGGAGTTCCTACATTAGTTTTGTGCCTTGCAATGCCATACACAACAAAATAGCTTTCCTATTTGACGGTACCGCGTCTTGTCTCCAACCTTGGCCATAATTTACATTATTTCCTCATGGATAGCCTTGGTTACCTTGATTCGGTGCTTGCCTTTGCTGCTATTTCCCATATAGCTTACTTCCTCATTAGCTGGAGGACAGAAACTAGTAGGATGGTCACCGGTGGAAAGTTTGCAAAAAAAATAACCCGTTGAGGTTTAATAGGTACTTCCTGCATTTCCTTCAGCTGTTGTGAAAGTTTTAATAATTGCTTGGTAAGCTGCCGCACTGTTTGAGTAAGTAACTTATTTTGAGCCAATATTGCATCATTTATGCCTAATTCAAGGATTCCAGGTTTCCTTTGCGCCGAATCTCTCTTATATTGAACTTGGTGATCGTTAAGTGTCATTCTCTCTATGGTATATATTGCTTCTTCTGCACTCTTGGACATCAAGGGTCCCTCTGCGGTTGCATCTAACAAAAGTTTAGGTTGTGGTTGAATTCCGTTGCGGAAAATGTGAATTTTCTTAAGATCATCAAACCCATGATTAGGACATTTTCTTAGCATAGACATATACCGCTCCCATGCGTCACAAGCGTTTCTGTTGATCCTTGGGAAAATGTTTTGATCGTGGTTTTAGCATCCATGAATCTGTTATGCGGGAAAAACCTATTAAGAAACTTTTCTTCAAGAATATTCTAGTTGGTCATAGTTTGAACTGGTTAATCCAAATACCAATCTTTTGCTTTACCAATCAGAGAATTAGGAAAGAGTCTCATAAATACGGTTTCCTCTTCTGCTTCAGAAGCTTCAAGCGTACCAACTAGCTCATTGAATTCAGTGAGGTGAGTGTAGAGATCTTTATGATCAAGACCGACAAAAGGATTCACATAAATAATCTGAAGCAATCCTGTTTTCATCTCAGTTTACCTAGAATTTGTTGGATTTCTATATGATCCAATCTTTGTGGGCTATGATGACAAGGCATTTTACCAATTTCAAAATACTCAGGTACTGATCAATAAAACGACAGTGTGAGATCAGTACTCGGTCGTAAAAATTGGATTTAATTCCTAAAAACAACGACAATTAGAGATTAATTAGGACTTTATTGGTTTTCAAAAATTGTTTCGAAAGTGTAATTGAGATAGCAACGACAAAGCATTTATGTTTTGAAACATAACACGGGCTGCGCGAAAGCAAGCTGTGTTTTTAAGTTGATACTTCCTTTCTGAAAACTATTTTATAAAACTCAAAACAAACTCATAGGATTTATTGATTCCTAGAGGTGTGATTGGAAATTACATTCCGGTCTCGTTTTATTATTGTTATTCAAAGCCGTGTTTTATTTCTTGTTTTATTTTCTTTCTAAAAATCCAAAAAAATATATTCGATTAGCCTTAGATTTACATAGTGATTGTTGGTAACGATAGGATTGACTATTGGTCTATGTGATTTCAATATCTTTTATATTACTCTGATAATATCCATGCATTTTTGGATAGGCTACCACACGTAGACACACATCATTCTCGACCATACTTCTTCAGGTGGCTTTATTACAAAGGTAGTCGAATGATACCTATTTATCAGGTATGATGCAGTCACAACAGCTTCTGCCCAAAACACCTTCTTTAATCTCGCACTAACCAACATGCACCTCACTCTTTCCAGAATGGTTCAATTAAATCTTTCAACCAAACCATTTTGTTAAGGAGTTAATGCAGTAGTTATGTGCCTTGCAATACTATACACAACAAAATAGCATTCCTATTCTACGGTACCGCATCTTATCTCCAACCTTAGCCATAATTTACATTGTTTCCTCGTGGATAGCCTTGGTTACCTTGATTCGGTGCTTGCCTTTGCTGCTGATTTCCCATATATCTTACTTCCTCATTAGCTGGAGGATAGAAACCAGTAAGTTGGTCACCGGTGGAAAGTTTGCAAAAAAAACAACCCGTTGAGGTTTAATAGTTACTTCCTGCATTTCCTTCAGCTGTTGTGAAAGTTTTAATAATTTCTTGATAAGCTCCTGCACTGTTTGAGTAAGTAACTTATTTTGAGCAAATATTGCATCATTAATGCCTAAATCAAGGATTCCAGGTTTCCTTTGCGTCGAACCTCTCTTATATTGAACTTGGTGATTGTTAAGTGTCATTCTCTCTATGATATATATTGCTTCTTCTACACTCTTGGACATCAAGGGTCCCCATGCGGTTGTATCTAACAAAAGTTTAGGTTGTGGTTGAAGTCCGTTGCGGAAAATGTGAATTTGTGTAAGATCATCAAAACCATGATTAGGACATTTCCTTAGCATAGACATATACCGCTCCCATGCTTCACAAAGTGTTTCTGTTGATCCTTGGGAAAATGTGTTGGTCGTGGTTGTAGCATCCATGATTCTGTTGTGTGGGAAAAACCTATTAAGAAACTTTTCTTCAAGAATATTCTAGTTGTTCATAGTTTGAACTGGTTAATCCAAATACCAATCTTTTGCTTTACCAATCAGAGAATTAGGAAAGAGTCTCATAAATACGGTTTCGTCTTCTGCTTCAGAAGCTTCAAGCGTGCCAACTAGCTCATTGAATTCCATGAGGAGAATGTAGAGATCTTTATGATCAAGACCGGAGAAAGGATTCGCATAAATAATCTGAAGCAATCCTGTTTTCATCTCTGTTTGCCTAGAATTTGTTGGAGTTCTATATGAGCCAATCTTTGTGGGCTATGATGACAAGGCATTTTACCAATTTCCGGATCACCCTAGTTGTTATTATTGAGGTTGTTATTATTGTTGAGATTGGTGTTGTTCTCCTCAGCCATGATTTATGGTTTTGGAGATTCCGTAGAAAATGAAGTAGAAGTTTCTTCTTGTTAGCTTCTTTGTTTAGCTAATAGCTTTCTTTTTATTTGATTTTGTTGTTGTTTCTTCTTGCTGTTATTTTGATCTCGGGTTAAAAAACAATTCATCTTTCGGTGTTCTACCTTGCATAAACAGATTTCAAAAACCTAGCCAACACAAGTGAGTAACAAGAAGGGTAAATAATATATGTATATACAATATTAATAAGTGCAAAATTTCTTAAAACGATAAAAAATCTCGCGATGCTTGTAATATCTAAATGCCAGTCCCTGGAAACAATGCTATTTTGATGTTGAGACAATTGACCGATTTGCATCTCCAAATTTTTTATAGATGCTTTGGTGTTTTGGTTCATAATGATCTGATTTTCAGCCATCTCTCGTTGAGTTTTAACCATGTTGTCCTAAGATTTGCTTACATGCTCAAAGCATGCTTGAGTGGCTTTCATGAAGTTTGACAATGTTTCCTCAAGAGGTGAAGGTCTATGTTAAGGCACTTGAGGAACCTGTTGAACAACTTGATTGACTTTCAAAGTCTAATTGTTGCTCCACTTGAAGTTCGGATGATTTTTCCAACCCAGATTGTAGGTGTTGGAATAAGGATTATTCTTTTGAAATTTACATACTAAACTTCAGCACTTTCAACCTCTATAGTACAGTTACCATTTTCATGTTCTCCTCCATAAAAATCACAACAAAACATATCAATTTGACCCACATTAGCTTGAGCTGATAAGGTTGTGGTCGAATCAACTGCTTGAACGCTCTTTTGCTTCATCACTCATTCACTTGAGCAGTACTCATTTTGACATATTATCTCAATCAATGTTTTTAACTCTTCACCAGTCTTTAATCTCAATGCACCTCCAACTAAGTCATCGAAAAGCATTCTTGTTTATGTTCTCAACCCATTGATAAAGTGTGGCATCTGTTCTATAGCACTCATATTATGATTCATACACGTACGAAGTAACAACTTGAATCCCCAAGCATCAGATAATGATTCAGACTCTTCTTGAGCAAAGTTTGAAATTGATGCCTTTCTCTCCACAAACTGAGCATTTGAATAATACCTCTCCAGAAACTTGTCTTCCAACTCTTTCCAATTCTATATAGTACAATTCGGGATGCATTGCAACCAATCCTTCACGCGGCCTATCAAAGAAAAACCAAAAAGACGTAATTTTACCTGATTATCCGTGATATCACCACTTGGCTTGCACATTAAGCATGTTTTATAAAAATTTGTGAGATGCTCCCAAGGATCTCGGATTGCTTGCCTGTCCAACAGGTTTTCCTTCAGACCTGAAAGTACAAAATTCTTAATATCAAAGGTTGCAAGATTTTCTGGTTGAAATCCTAGTGATATTTGGCCGGCATCAGCCCTCCTGCAATAATCTCCTAGAGTTTGTCATACGAGAACTGCCATCACTACTTTTTCCTCTTTTACTTCTTCGATAACTTGCAGTGCTTCTCTTTTCGCTCTATGAATTGTGCACGCTTTTCTTTCGATTTATGGTCGATTGCTATCAACTTCGATTAAGTACCTTGCATAAACAAAAAAGAAATACCTTAGTAACACTGCACAAAACATAATAGAATAAAAGTAAAAAAAAAAAACCTAAAATTAAAAATTACATCTCAAAACCAATAACTAAAACTGAAAATAAAATAAAATGCAAAAATTTGAAACTAAAAGCGTCACTATAAATTACCTTGTTGAAATCAACAATCTCCGGCAAGGGCGCCAAAAACTTGATGACCTTTCTACAAGTGTAACGATAATTTCAAAGTAATAATTAAAAATATTGTCTTCACAAGGATTGTAATTTAACAAAGTAATCATGTGAGAAGTAATATAATAACAACAAGGGGTTTTTAATTTTATCTGGTTCTAAAACAAGAATGGGAAAACTAAGAGAATAAAATTCAATATGAGAAAAACGAATAGATATTTTATATTGAATCCTCTTATTATACATGTTGATGAACTGTGTATATATTGAATTGCAGTTAAATTATTATCTTATTGTGAACTAACAAGACCAATGCACCCAATTTCTTGGTGTGCATCTCACTAATTTACATAATAATTTCCTAATTTTTAGGCCAATTCAGAGTTAAATTAGGTGTTCTACGTGCATTAATTCTAAACCAACAACTTATAATTACCGATTCCTAGTTAATTACTAAGTTGAATAATTGCCATAGGTCGAATTCGTAGACTAACGGTCATAAATCCCTATGTATCTAATATCGGTTTGTGCGCTCGTCAACGAACACAAAGCATTACACTCAAGAACAATTAAATAAGATAATAATAATAATAATAATAATAATAATAATAATAATAATAATAATAATAATAATAATAATAATAGAAGTGTTCAATAAATCTCAAATAGACATACGACCCAACAAAGTAAAAAACACCTAATCTAGATAAACTTAGTTACTCATTGATAAATTAACAAATACCATGATTTTATAAGTCTTCGTCATCAAAGTCTATGAAAAATAGTTCTTTAATGACTACAATGCTCTCATAACTGGCCTCTTGAATATTCCTAGTGTTAGTTCTTGTATTGGCTGGAATTTTGGTAAAACAAAGTTGAACAATGTTGATGTCATATGTCTGATGTCATAACATTGGTTCCTAACATTAGTTGTTGCAGGGTTGAAGTTTTATATGCTGATGTTATAATTGATGTCTTGACATCAGTTTATCAGAACATCAGATTGTGATGTGTTAGGGATGCGCGTGTTAGTGTGTTTTGAGGAGATCTGTTAGAGAAATTGGATGCGAATATCTTGGAGAAGATATTTTCAATCAGATAAATTGCAGATCATGTAACTAACATTAGGGCTGATTTGAAGAGATTTAAAAAGATTTGAAGATCAAATCTGTTTTAAATTCTGGTTTTAAAACAAATCAAATCAGATATTTTTGGAAGAGGTCCAAGCCCAAGTCAGAATTCTATAAAAGCAGCCTCAACCCTTGTTGGTAGAGTACGGAGAAAGAAAGAAAAAGACTGAGTGTCATTTGTGTCTCTGTGTGTTTTGTAAACCATTCGTGTGTGAATTGGTGTTATTATTTTTTGAGTTGTTAATTGTTCTTGATCAAAGCTGTTAAGCAGAATCAAGTTGTGTGATTAATTTGTAATCAATGGATTGTATCACTGAGGTGATTTAGGGAGTGAGTGGTTTCTCATACCTAAGTGGTTTCTTAGGTAGAAGTGTCATTGGGTAGTGATTAAGTTAGGTAGATGTCAACTGGGATTGTTGAGTCTGTAATTTAATACTACTAATAGTGAATTTCCTCCCTGGCTTGGTAGCCCCCAGACGTAGGTAGTTAGACCGAACTGGGTGAACAATTCATTGTGTTATTTACTGCTTGTTATTGCCTTGTTCATATTAGCAGAGTGTGTTGTTGTGACATCACAGTTAACATCACACATCTGATACCAGAATTTCAATTGGTATCAGAGCAGGCATCTTGCTCTGCATCTTGGTGAGATCTAGGGCTGATACTTTCTGGTGCAATGGACAAGGAGAGTGGTGGATTTGTGAATAGACCCCCTATTCTAGATGGCTCAAATTATAACTATTGGAAACCTCGTATGGTTACATTCTTGAAGTCATTAGACAGCAGATCCTGGAAGGCTATTTTGAAAGAATGGAAACATCCTGTTATTGTGGAAAAGGATGAGAATGGAAAAGAAGTAGAGGGTAGCTCAAAATTGAAACCTGAAGAAGAATGGACCAAGGAAGAAGATGAGCTTGCCCTTGGGAATTCTAAAGCCTTGAATGCCATGTTCAATGGTGTTGATAGGAACATCTTTAGGTTGGTCAACACTTGTGAAGTAGCTAAGGAAGCATGGGATATCTTGAAGACTACTCATGAAGGAACCTCCAAAGTCAAGATGTCAAGACTTCAACTTTTGACAACAAAGTTTGAAAATCTGAAGATGAAGGATGATGAGACTATCCATGATTTCCACATGAATATCCTTGAGCTGTCAAATGCTTCTAGTGCCCTAGGAGAGAGGATGACTGAAGATAAGCTGGTGAGGAAAATTCTTAGATCTCTTCCCAAGAGATATAAAATGAAGGTGACAACTATAGAAGAAGCCCAAGACATCAACAAGATGAGGGTTGATGAGTTGATAGGTTCTCTTCAAACCTTTGAATTAGGAATGGAAGAGGAACCTGAAAAGAAAACCAAAAGTATAGCTTTGGTATCTAGTTCTGAAGATTATAAGAAAGAGAAGGGTGTTGAGTCTCAGGAGGAGCTGTCCCATGCCATTGTTTTGCTGGGAAGACAGTTTAATAAGGTTATGAAGAGGATAAATAGGAGTTATAATCCTAATGTCAAGAACATCACATCTGACACCAACAGATCAGGGGAAGAAAACTAGAGATGAAGAAAAGCCCAATAATGACAAGGGAGTCCAATGCTATGAGTGTGAAGGGTATGGTCATGTCAAGAAGGAATGTCCTACTTATCTCAAAAAGCAGAAAAAGGGGTTATCTGCTTCCTGGTCTGATAGTGAAAGTGAATCTGAAGAAGAATCAGCTAAGCTTGTTAGAGCTATGATTGGGGTTTATGATTCAGATGATGATTCGTGTGATGATGAGGTTACTTATGAAGAGCTTGCTGCCTCGTATAAAGAATTGTGCATGAGAAATGAACAAGTGTGTCGTGAAGGAGAGAAGCTGAAGAAAACCATAGTGCAGTTAGAGGCTGAAAAGACTGAACTTGAAAATAAAGTCAGTATGCTTAACTCTAAATTGGATTCTATGACCAAAACTATCAGAATGTTGAACAGTGGTACTGATGCTCTAGACAACATTCTCAGTATTGGAAAAATTGCTGGAGACAAAAGTGGTTTAGGATTCAACAATGTTGCAGCTTCTGATGATGTTATTACCAGTTCCAAACCAGTGATGTTAAAACAAATGTTTAAACATCCTGACAGGATTCCTTCTAGGAAGAAATTCAGGCGCTGGAGATGTCATCACTGTGGGGGTTTTGGACACATAAAGGCCTACTGTTATAAGCTACATGGGTATCCTCAGAAGGCACATCAGTATACTCCCATACAGAAGTTTCCCATAGGTAATCAGGCCTTCAATTCTAAGAAGCAATGGGTTCCAAAAGGTAAAGTTACCAGCTTAATAGCTCACACTTCTCTTAGGGTTTCTACCAAAGAAGACTGGTACTTTGATAGTGGGTGTTCAAGACACATGACAGGAGTTAAGAATTTGTTGGTAGATGTTAAGCTCCAGTCTTCAGGTCATGTAACCTTTGGTGATGGTGTCAAAGGAGAAATCAAGGGGATGGGAAAGCTGAATTGTGCTGGTGCTCCTAGACTGGATGATGTTCTACTTGTCAAAGGGTTGACAGCAAATTTGATCAGTATTAGTCAACTTTGTGATCAAGGATTCAAAGTAGACTTTACAAAATCTGAGTGCAATGTCACAAATGAGAAAGGAGAAGTCATCATGAAGGGTATTAGGTCTAAGGACAACTGTTATCTATGGGTGCAACAAGACTCAAGTACCTCAACATGTGTGTTTGCTAGAGATGATGAAGTCAAAATTTGGCATCAAAAGTTGGAACATCTTCATCTGAAGGGAATGAAGAGAATAATATCTTCAGAGGCTGTCAGAGGAATTCCTAACCTCAATATTGAAGAAGGGAGAGTGTGTGGAGATTGTCAAATAAGGAAGCAGACCAAGATGTCACATCAGAAGCTTCAACATAACACCACCTCCAAAGTTTTGGAACTTCTTCATATGGACTTGATGGGACCTATGCAGGTAGAAAGTCTAGGTGGGAAGAAGTATGCTTATGTTGTTGTAGATGACTATTCTAGGTACACCTGGGTAAGCTTCATCAAAGACAAAACAGAGGTGTTTGATGTATTTAAAGATTTATGTCAAAGACTCCAAAGAGAGAAAGAGAGCAATGTCATCAGAATAAGGAGTGATCATGGGAGGGAATTTGAAAATAGCAAGTTTGCTGATTACTGCTCTGCTGAAGGCATCAGTCATGAGTTTTCCTCTCCTATTACTCCTCAGCAAAATGGAGTTGTTGAAAGGAAGAACAGAACTCTCCAAGAATCTGTTAGAGCAATGATTCATGCCAAAAAGCTTCCTTACCATTTTTGGGCTGAATCCATGAACACTGCTTGCTATATTCACAACAGAGTTACTTTGAGAAGGGGCACTTCAGCTACTCTGTATAAACTGTGGAAAGGAAGAAAGCCAAATGTGAAGTACTTTCATATTTTTGGAAGTAAATGTTACATTTTGTCAGATCGTGAATAGAGGAGAAAATTGGATCCTAAAAGTGATGAGGGAATATTTCTAGGATACTCTACAAATAGCAGAGCTTACAGGGTTTTCAACTCCAGAACAAAGGTTATGATGGAGTCTATAAATGTGGTGATTGGTGACATTGATAAGCAGGAAGATGCTGATGTCCTGGATAATGTTGAAACATCAGTTGAAGAAGTCACAGAAGAAACTGAAGACAGAAGTGGGTCTCCTAGTCATGTTGATGCTGAGCCTGAACCTGAACAATCTAATAAAGAACCATCTATTAGAGTGCTAAAGGACCATCCAAGGGAGCTTATCATAGGTGATCCTAAATCAGGGGTTAGCACTAGATCAAGAGAGGTTGTGTCAAATTCGTGTTTTGTTTCTAAAATTGAGCCCAAGAATGTCAAAGAAGCCTTGACTGATGAGTTTTGGATTAATGCCATGCATGAAGAGCTGGAACAATTCAAAAGGAATGAAGTGTGGGATCTTGTACCAAGGCCTGATGGAGTTAATGTGATTGGCACCAAGTGGATTTACCAGAATAAATCTGATGAACAAGGAGTGGTCACCAGAAACAAGGCCAGATTAGTTGCTCAGGGATACACTCAGGTTGAAGGAATTGATTATGATGAAACCTTTGCTCATGTGGTAAGACTGGAATCTATCAGATTACTCTTAGGGGTGACTTGTAATTTCAAATTCAAGCTTTTTCAGATGGATGTTAAGAGTGCCTTCTTGAATGGTTACTTAAATGAAGAGGTGTATGTTGATCAACCAAAAGGATTTATTGATCCAACATTTCCTGACCATGTTTACAAACTAAGGAAAGCTCTCTATGGTTTGAAGCAAGCACCAAGAGCTTGGTATGAAAGACTTACTGAATTCCTGGCTATGAATGGCTACAGAAAAGGAGGGATTGACAAGACTTTGTTTGTTAAAGAGGAAGGAGGAAAACTGATGATAGCTCAAATATATGTTGATGACATAGTATTTGGTGGGATGTCAGATGCAATGGTGAAACATTTTGTGGAACAGGTGTAGACTGAGTTTGAAATGAGTCTTGTTGGAGAGCTCAGCTATTTTCTTGGTCTACAAGTTAGACAAATGGAGGACTCCATATTCATTTCTCATAGCAAGTATGCAAAGAACATAGTGAAGAAGTTTGGTCTAGAGAATGTTAATCACTAGAAGACACCTGCTCCTACTCATTTAAAGTTGTCCAAGGATGAACATGGTGTTAGTGTGGATCAAAGTTTATACAGAAGTATGATTAGAAGTCTATTATATCTCACAGCTAGCAGACCTGATATTTCTTTTGCTCTTGGAGTTTGTGCCAGATATCAATCTGAGCCTAAAGTTAGTCACTTGAATCAAGTGAAGAGGATTCTGAAATATGTGAATGGGACTAGTGACTATGGAATGCTTTACAGTCATGGATCAGGCACTGAGTTATGTGGTTTTTGTGATGCTGATTGGGCAGGGAGTGCTGATGATTGAAAAAGTACTTCAGGAGGTTGCTTCTTCTTAGGGAATAATCTGATATCATGGTTTAGTAAAAAGCAGAACTGTGTGTCTCTTTCTACTACTGAAGCTGAGTACATAGCAGCAGGGAGTAGTTGTTCTCAACTTATTTGGATGAAGCAGATGTTAATAGAATACAATGTCAAGCAAGATATCATGACATTGTACTGTGATAATCTGAGTGCTATCAATATCTCTAAGAATCCTATTCAACATAGCAGAACTAAGCATATTGATATAAGGCATCATTTTATTAGAGATTTGGTTGAAGACAAAGTAGTTGCTTTGGAACATGTTGCTACAGATAAACAATTAGCTGACATTTTTACTAAAGCCTTAGATGCAAATCAATTTGAAAGTTTAAGAAGCAAACTGGGAATTTGCATTTATGAGGATTAGGTGTGCTGGAAGGAGTATTTGTGCAGTTGTGATTTTGCATATGTTTAATGGAAGCAACATTTTATTCAACTGCTGAAAGCATACAAGATTGGATTTTAGTACATCAAAAGCAACATATAAAGGGTCTAAAGATTATCCAACCCCCTGCATCAAGAAGAGTTTTCCAATCTTCATCCCATTCATCATCAGAAGCATGAAGTTGTACTGGAGGTTTTTTGATGTTTGTCATCCTTGTCTCTGATGTTTTTCTTGTTATTGTTGCTCCTGAAGAAGTCCCAGTTGATGTCATTGTTTTGTTCTTATTCTTCAGTGGATATGGGTTCTTGACCTCCTGCATGTGTTTCTTCCCTGCATCTTTGTTAGACTGACTCATACTTGTTTGGTGCCTGGTGCTGTTAGAAGGAAGAAGGCTTGGATTTTATAGTTCTATAAGTATTCATTGGTTGTATCGCCTGACCAGTCAAAGGTTTGGTATATTGTGTTCCTTGGGAAGCTTGCTTTTGACCATGTCTTAATGGATGTCAGATCTTTGTGTTTGGTGTAGATGTTGTCCAATTGTGGCTAAAAAGGGGGAGAGTTGTGTCTGATGTGGCTCTAGGTTTAAGGGGGAGTGTGCACGTTTGAACAGCTGGTTCTTGTTTTGAGGGGGAGTTTAGCTGTGTACAGTTTGATTGTGATTGCTGCTGGTTATGAAGTTTTTCTGCTGCAGGTACCTCTGATGTTGGCAGAGATTGTTTTAGCCAAAATTAGCCAAAGGGGGAGATCGTTAGTTCTTGTATTGGCTGGAATTTTGGTAAAACAAAGATGAACAATGTTGATGTCATATGTCTGATGTCATAACATTGGTTCCTAACATTAGGTGTTGCAGGGTTGAAGTGTTATATGCTGATGTTATAATTGATGTCTTGACATCAGTTTATCAGAACATCAGAACATCAGGTTGTGATGTGTTAGGGTTGCGCGTGTTAGGGTTGTGCGTGTTAGTGTGTTTTGAGGAGATCTGTTAGAGAGATTGGATGCGAATATCTTGGAGAAGATATTTTCAATCAGATAAATTGCAGATCATGGAGCAGATCATGTAACTAACATTAGGGCTGATTTGAAGAGATTTAAAAATATTTGAAGATCAAATCTGTTTTAAATTCTGGTTTTAAAACAAATCAAATCAGATATTTTTGTAAGAGGTCCAAGCCCAAGTCAGAATTCTATAAAAGCAGCCTCAACCCTTGTTGGTAGAGTACGAAGAAAGAGATAAAAAGACTGAGTGTCATTTGTGTCTTCGTGTGTTTTGTAAACCATTCATGTGTGAATTTGTGTTACTATTTTTTGAGTTGTTAATTGTTCTTGATCAAAGCTGTTAAGCAGAATCAAGTTGTGTGATAATTTGTAATCATTTGATTGTATCACTGAGGTGATTTAGGGAGTGAGTGGTTTCTCATACCTAAGTGGTTTCTTAGGTAGAAGTGTCATTGGGTAGTGATTAAGTTAGGTAGATGTCAACTGGGATTGTTGAGTCTGTAATTTAATACTACTAATAGTGAATTTCCTCCCTGGCTTGGTAGCCCCCAGACGTAGGTAGTTAGACCGAACTGGGTGAATAATTCATTGTGTTATTTACTGCTTGTTATTGCCTTGTTCATATTAGCAGAGTGTGTTGTTGTGACATCGCACTTAACATCACACATTTGATACCAGAATTTCACCTAGCCATCACTTTATCTCCTCGTTTCAAAACTCTTCAAAAGTAGCCAACACTTCTTTACTTAAAGCTGCTAATGTGTTTGTCGCGTCATCGCGTCACGATGAGCCTTTATCGCACCACAATGGAATGCATTGCGACGTATGAAATCCAAAGGGCCAAAAGCTAATATTTTCTTATCTTTTTCTTCAAGTTCTTCTAAGTCCCAATTCTTCTACTCTTTGTAGTTTTTTCTCTATTCTTCATACATTGGCAATATTTTTGTTCATTATTCCTTCGATTTCATCCTAATTTATTCATAAAAATTACGTTATGGCAACTATCAGCACAATCCCAAAGTTACTATGTTGCTTGTCCTCAAGTAACATGTCTGCACACTGAAAATTTCACCAGAATTAAAATGCTTACCCTTATCAATGCACGTCACCTTTCTTATTTTGCTTATCAACACTTTTGTTCCCTACTTCAATCCAAATAACTCAGAAAAATTCTTCTGAATATACAAGTACTCAACTTGTCTCTCATCTCACATATAAGCACTCAATTTGATAGGATAATCATACAATCAACTTACAAAAGCATTTAATCAATGAATTTGTGATATTTCTAACAAAATGAATCAAATTCATATTTAAACACACACTTTTGAGGTCTTTTTAAGGTTGTAATGTGGCTTTTGTTAGGGTAGGATAATTTAAAAAAGTAGATTTAAAACTTTGGAATTAGGTGCCTAGATTTCCTTTTGTTATCGGAATCCTGTCATATCACTCTTCTTGTTCACTTTGTACTAGAGAATTCTTTCTTTTCTTATTGGTCATATTTCTCAATCTTTTCTCAATTTTTTTTAATAAGTCATTTTTAACTTTTTGTTTTTGTTTTTCTTTTTGACCAATTTCTCTATTACCCCAATCAAAAATTTAAACGATGCTAACTTTCAATAGCAACCCGAACCTTATTCTTTTTGCATTAGACATGGTAACTTAAAATGTCTACTTAACACTAAAGCGGGTGGAAAGATTAAATCTTTCAAGTCAAATTTTTAATTAATATGGATATGTCACCGAAAGAAAGACTTAGACTCAAAGTGGTTAGCAAGTGATATAATCATATTAAAACAGCGTGTCTTAAAAAGGATCAGGGTATTCACAAACAACTACCTTAGTGTGTATTTACCAGACCAATAGACTCGAATCAGAAACAATGCAAATTCTGAAAAATAACTAATGTACGAATATTCTCATGAGAAGGAAAAGTGAACAATGAAAAAATTTGACTCAAACCTTACTAACTGAAGTATCTGGAGATTGAATACAAGTAGTCAGCTTCTCTTTTTTTTTTTCAAATGTCAATGTGCGAGGAAACTTCCATAATAATCTCTTTATTAATACTAATTGCAACTTTGTGCTAAATATTAGTTTCTTAATTTTTAAGAAAATATAATTAATATTACTAATTATTAATTAATACTAATTGTAATTTTGTATCATGCAATTAATTAATATAATGTGATAAAAATAGATTATTAAGTCATTAATACATGTGTCATGTTATTAAAAATTAAACTCAAATTAGTAAGAGGACTAAAATCGGGAAGAAATAAAAAAGTGACCAAAATGCCAATTTTGAAAATGGGGATATTAAAACTAAAAAAATTGGAGATTAAAGTTGCAACAAAAAAAATTAATAAATTATGTATTTATTTTAAAATATTTTAACGCGGTTAGAATTGAGACAAAAAGTGAAGCTAAGACCAAGGTGGTGGTTGTTGTTCTCTTAATAAACTAAACAAACAGAAAGAAACACAAGAAACATAAACAAGCGAACGTTCTCATAATTAGGAGTATTACAACTCTATATCTCTGATCAAAATGGTTAGTCAAAGCATGTCATTTTAAGTTTTCACGACTCTTTCTCCCTTTCACTCTTATTAAACCATACCAACCTTCCCAGAACCCACTCCTTTCTCCCTCCTTTTCCTCTTCCTCTATTATATTTCCAATTCCAACCTCACAAAACCGTTTCTGACTTCAACCTCACCTCTTCAAATCATACCCTGGTACGTACGTTTCATCTTCTTCTTCTTCAACTCTTTCAACTTGTGCCTCAGTTATTATATATGTGGACCATTTTCCTGATTTTTAGATGGATTTTTATGTCTAACGAGTTACAAAATGTTTTCCTTTTTAATATCTGTTGTATATATTAGTCTTTAAAGTTTGAGTCTTTGGGATTGATTGCTTTTTGGTCTGATTTTATGTTCTTAAATCTTCTTTCTTGCTTCTGCTTGAGGATGACTTGTTTAACACGTCAATATTCAACTCCTTTTTCCTTTGACTTTTTTGTTTTTCTTCCTTGCCTATCAATATCTTATTTTATTTTATACATAAGATTCACAAACTGGTGTAATTTATGCATCTCAAAAGATTTCACCTTACTACTGTTAGAAAATATGATCAAATAAAATTTAAACTTTCATGCCTTTTGCGTTGCTGTCTATACGGTGTTGCGACACTAATTGTGGTCGTGTCGGTGTGAATTAACCATAATTTGTTCTTTAACATAAAAACGGTAAGTCGGTAAATAACAGTATCAGGATCGGCATCTGCTGTTTTGTCGCCGCCGTTTTTGCTGTCGCGGACTTTTATAAAACCTTGGTCAAGCGATGATGATATCTGTTATTAAGCAAATATCATGTTTTTACTTGATGAATGAAGATTACAAGGTTATTGAAATTTATATGTGATACAATAATACTCTTGAATTTTATTTTTCAGGTACTTTCAATGAACAGTCTCAAGCTTGGTGTTGAAGTTATTGGTGCTTATGACCTTGTGGCCAAAGATGGACAAGGTTCATCTACTACTTTTGTAGAACTTCAATTTGATGATCAGAAATTTCGCACCACGACTAAATATAAAGATCTTAGTCCGATTTGGAATGAGATTTTTTATTTCAACATCACAGATCCAAGCATGTTACCGAATCTCAATCTTGATGCTTGCGTCTACCACTTTAACAACAAAAATAATGGCTCCAAAACTCCCCTTGGTAAGGTTAGGCTCGCCGGAACCTCGTTTGTTTCGTATTCTGATGCTGTTGTATTACACTATCCTCTTGAAAAGAAAGGCTTTTTTTCGGGCACGAAAGGTGAACTTGGTTTGAAGGTGTTCGTTACAGCTGACCCTTCTGTAAGAGCTTCAAACCCTCTTCCTGCTATGCAAGAACCAATATTCGACGGATTCGTTAATAATACAGATGAAAGCCTCACACAAGATCAAATACCGGTACCAGCGTCGTTTACGAGTCAAATCCTCAACAATGTGTTAAAAAAGAAAAATGAGTCAGTGCACACGTTTCACAACCTTCCTAAGTCAAATGATGGAAAGGAAAAGAAATCATCAAGTGTGACATTTGGGATGCAAGAGATGAAATCGGGACAGTCTGCTCCGAAAACTGTAAAAGCATTTGCAGGCGCTGCAATGGACTATGTACTGAAAGAGACAAGCCCTTCTCTTGGAGGTGGAAAAGTTGTTGGCGGAAGAGTTATTCGTGGGAGTAATAAACTTCCTAGTAGCACCTATGACCTTGTGGAACCAATGGAGTACCTTTTTGTGCGAGTTGTGAAAGCTCGCGACCTTCCGAGGATGGATTTGACAGGTAGCCTTGATCCCTATGTGGTGGTAAAGGTTGGAAACTACAAAGGAACTACAACTCACTTTGAGAAAAACCAAAGTCCTGAATGGAACCAGGTGTTTGCATTTGCCAAGGACAATCAACAGGCAACTACTCTTGAAGTTATTGTCAAAGACAAGGACACAATACATGATGATCTTGTTGGAACTGTGAGGTTTGATCTGTATGATGTTCCTATACGTGTTCCGCCGAACAGTCCTTTGGCTCCTCAATGGTATAGGATAGTGAACAAAAACGGCGAAATGATGAATAATGGAGAGATAATGCTTGCTGTCTGGCATGGCACACAAGCTGATGAGGCTTTTTCTGATGCTTGGCATTCTGATGCAATGTCCCCCACTGGAAGCTTTTCGGCTAACTATGCTCAGATTCGGTCTAAAGTCTACACCTCGCCGAGATTGTGGTACCTACGCGTGAAAGTGATCGAGGCACAAGACTTGGTTTCACCCGACGATAAGTCTAAAGCTGTGGATGCTTATGTTAAGGTGCAACATGGTAACCAGGTTTTCAAGACAAAAACGGTTCAATCAAGAGCCAATAGCCCGCAGTGGGATCAAAGTACGCTGTTTGTCGCTGCTGAGCCTTTTGAAGAACCGTTGATCATAACAGTCGAAGACAAGAACGAGATTATTGGCAGTATTGTTATTCCTCTCGGGTCAGTTGAAAAGCGCGCTGACGACCGATCTATCCGTAGCAGGTGGTATCCACTTGCAAGGTCCATGTCATCAGCAATGGAAGAGGGAGAGAAGAAAATGAAGGACAAGGAAAGAAACAGGTTCGCGAGTCGAATTCATGTTAGCGTCTTTCTTGATGGTGGTTACCATGTGCTAGATGAATCAACTTATTATAGTAGTGATCTTAGGCCTACTTCAAGACAACTTTGGAAGAAACCAATTGGTGTATTGGAACTGGGAATTTTGAATGCTGATGTTCAACCAACCAAAACTAGAGATGGAAGAGGGGTATCAGATGTATACTGTGTGGCGAAATATGGTCACAAATGGGTGCGAACTCGAACGGTCGTCGGCAGTCTAAACCCGAAGTTCAATGAGCAGTACACTTGGGAAGTTCATGATCCATCCACAGTTCTCACCCTTGGTGTGTTTGACAATGGACAACTTAATGACTCCGATGACAGCAAAGATTCAAAGATCGGTAAGGTTCGGATAAGGCTCTCAACGTTGGAAACCGGTCGTATTTACACACATTCTTATCCATTGCTGTCGCTGCAAAGTTCCGGTCTCAAGAAGATGGGCGAGGTTCATTTAGCCATCCGTTTCTCGTGTACCTCAATGACCAACATGATTAATCTGTATTTCAAACCGCATTTACCAAAGATGCACTACACAAAACCTCTCAACATTTTCGAACAAGAGAAAATGAAACTCCAGGCTATGATCATTGTTGTAGCTAGACTTAGCAGAACAGAACCACCTCTTAGAAAAGAAGTAGTTGAGTACATGTCTGATACAGACTCTCATCTATGGAGCATGAGACGAAGCAAGGCGAACATAAACCGTCTGAAATCAGTTTTCTCCGGCCTAATATCAGTTGGAAGTTGGTTAATGGAAATCTCAACATGGAAAAATTCTGTCACAACAGTATTAGTCCACATTCTCTACATGATGCTTGTTTGTTTCCCACAACTCATTCTACCAACCATGTTTCTCTACATGTTCATAATAGGCCTATGGAAATGGAGGTTTCGACCGAGGTACCCTCCACATATGGACACAAAACTTTCTTGTACAGACGTAACAAATCCAGACGAATTCGACGAAGAGTTTGATCCATTTCCAACAAAGAAAAGCCAGGATATAGTCCGTTGGAGATACGATCGGTTGAGAATTTTGGCGGGAAGGGTTCAAAGTGTTGTTGGAGACATAGCAACACAAGGTGAGAGGCTACATGCATTGTTAAACTGGAGGGATCCTCGCGCAACAACTATATTTATGTTGTTTTGTTTTGTGGCTGCAATTGTGTTGTATGTGACACCTTCTCAGTTATTGTTTCTTTCGGTTGGATTTTATCTTATGAGGCACCCTAAGTTAAGAGGTAAGTTACCACCTGCACCAGTTAATTTCTTCAGAAGGTTGCCTGCTCTTACTGATAGTATGTTGTAAGTTAAGCCTTTTGTTTTTTTATTTTCTGGAAGTGCTTGTAGAAAATCTATGGGTTTGTTTGTTGTCTCTTGAACTATTATTAGTGTGGATGTAAATGTAACACATGATGTGAAAAATTGCAATGTCACCTTGCTTTGTATCTATATACTGTGTCATCTTGCTTTCTCTTGATTTTGAAAACCAATCTGCTTCCTATAGGCTTTATTCCAGGTGGTAAACTAACAAGTTTTCATGTGATGTTTGATTGGAGATCATCTAATTCTGGATTCATGGTTTGCTTCCAATGATCCTTTGTGTTTGCTTCAACATGAGTTCTGCTCAGTTTCAATAGAAAGAGATGATATGTAATCTTCGTACATATAGGTGAAAAGATGGTATAAGTATTAATGTGGTAGTTACACATTATTCTAAAAATACATGGTTACATTTATTATTGAGTAAATTGTCATTATATACACTAATAGAGGGCTAAGGACTTCTTAAATAGGATTAAGATAAATGGAAGTAAAAAACAATGAACACGAATGGTATTTGTTAACGCAATTCGATTAATAGTGTCTATCTCAGTAAGTTGCAACTATAGAGGAACTATAATTCCTTTTATTTATTTGTTATAAATTAGGATTCGGGTATTACAGTTTACCTAAACTCTAATCTTCAGTTACTCTCAACAAATAGTTATCTCTACTCATAATTATTTCAACAATACCTATAATAATCTCCAAAAATATGAGTCATAATCAACAATTTCACATTGACAAATATCAAACTCCTATGAAAATTTTCTACATGACAATTCATCCTGCCAACTGAAGAGGCACATCTCCTGAAGAGGCACATCTCCTACTTAATACTGAGAATCATGTAACTGCTGTACTCTAATTTTGTCCAAATATCTCCATTTCATTTAGACATAATTATTAATCATATCATACATGTTTAATTTATCATATTTTTGCATTTTTGTACTACATTAGTTGTCATGTAAGTTATCCATTTATTCTCTTTTGCATTTTTCAAATATCATCCCTATTATCATTTTTTTCATATTTTGTACTTCTAGAAAAACATAAGCCAATCTCTTGCTTTTTCGAAAGTCAACATCAGGTCAATATTATTTTCAAAGACAAATTTTCATAAAAAATATTTAGTTTTCATTTTTATTCATATTACTTCATGTATCATCTCATATCATTTATTTTTCATCAAGTTAATTCAAAAAACTACCTTTTTACACTAAAGAACAAAACTTTCAAAATATCTCATTTTTTCATGTTCATGTCATTACATACATATCCCACCATACATCATCATATTCTTGTCTTTTTACCAAGTCAATAAAAGTCAACAAAGTTGCATAAAAGACAAAAAGCTACGAAGTTCAAATGTTCATTATATTACATCATTCATCATCATTTACATCATGCATACATGCCATACAACATTTTACAACAAATTTTCGAACGTAACAGATCTGTGCAAAACCATTCTAACAAACTTTTTCCATTCCACTCACCTCATCACAATTCACACGGTTTTGCACTCAATCCTCACATTATTTCACTCATTTCCCTCATAATTCTAACAAATTCACACACTTGCTCACACACTCGTATGTATCTAACCCTAATTTGATGCTATAAGAAGAGGATGAGATGAGAGTGAGAGACAACCACAATTATAGCAAAAATCTTACCAAAAGCTCTACTAAATCGCTCACTAACTGAGAAATTCTCAACAGAACCATATTCTTCAATCCTTTTAGCTTGAGTCATCATCCTTAACCTTCACCCTCATTTTGCCTTTGATTCATCTTCACCCTTGAGCCATCACCATAGTCAAACCTTGAGTTTAGAAGCAAGGCCGAATTCGACATACTAACTTAAATTACAAGTTAATATATTTCGACATTATGCTCGAACAGACTTCGACTACAGCATACACAACTCCTGTCGAACCATGAAACTACCCTTGTCGACACTAGAGTTCGATCCAAATACCACATATAGTATGGTCAATTGTTATTAAACACTAAATATTAATGAATTATTTACTTGGATTTTGTGTCTGAATGGATCGTGATGGGTTGGAACATTCAGTTAAGACCATTAGAGGTCTTTGTCCTCAACCGTTTATTTAAGTGTTGCCCCATTGGATAATTAACGTACTCTGAAAACACTAAACGACAATGAAGGTAGTAATCCTCTCATACTCACTCTTTCGATGGTCGTCTCTCAAATCCTACAAGGTACATCATCCTTATCGTTGTTGATTATTCTTTAATAATAATATGTTATAATGTGTGTTTATCAATTTTTTCAACTCTATCAATTGGTATCAATCTTGGAAACGTTTTCTGAAGCTCGTCGAAATTTGGAAAGGGGTCGCCGAAAAATTCTTGAGATCGCCGAAAACACCAAATAGCCTCCAAAAAAGTTGTTGGAAAATTCAAAGACTCGCCTGAATCTTCATCTGACTTGCCGAAATTTGGAATTTCCAAAATTCCAATTTGGTTAGATTTTTTTTTTCTTGCTCTTTTCTCCAATTGAAATGTTTCTGCACCTTGTATGATCGTTTTCCCCTTGATTTCGCATGCTGATTCTTCTTTTATGCCATGAACAAATCCAATTTATGATTTAGGTTTTTTGGTTGGTTCTTGAGTTCTTTTTTCCAGATCTACATGTACATGTGTTTGTTATTGCTTTTGTTATTTGACTTCTTTGACTTGCCTTTATATATAAAATATTAATAATATTTTAAATTTATTTTAAAATGTAATTTAATATATTTTTTTAGACATAAAATAAAATTGTAATAGACAATTGATATTTATGCATCAAATTATAGATTTTTATTTTGACAATTATAAATTTATTTTATAGTAACGTATGAATGACTAAATATATAATTATGTTGTCATTCATATGTGTATGTAAGACTCAATAAAAAAATTTTAAAAAATTGAACCAACTGAAGCAATCGAAACCGCATTAGGTTTTTTTGGAACAAAGAATAAATTTTATTACCAAAAAATCAGAATACAACCAAGCTGATCTGAAGATCCATGCCCCAAGTGTAACACCCTTTTCTACCCCACAATTATCGCAGCGGAATAAACATAAAATCATAGTAAAATCAGGATCACCTCAAAGGGTGCACATTTCTCAATAAATTCAAATCAACAAAATTACTCCGTAAACAACGAGTTTTCCTCAAAATAACTCAAAATGCCTTCAAATGGCAGCAGAACCACCATAACCACAAAAATTCCACAAAAGGGTTTATTACAATAAACCATAGTCATCAAATCATCAATAAAATAATAACCAAATAAAACTCAACATGGTTCGACTCAACGACCCAACCCGATATTACACTATCAGAGCAAGACCCTCTACATCGACAAAAATGCAAATAACTTCCTAAGTCCTCAAAAGCATCCACAGCTAATCCTGATCACTTGCACGTTACTCACGTGGAGGCAACATTCAAACAGACAGGGTGAGTAATACAATTCATTATAATCAATATAAAATAAGATATGCATAAAAATGGCGTGATCATCATATACAACATCATCAGAGTCATCACAGGCAAACATCAAAGCACGACATCATAAATCACAGCAATATGCCACATAAATGCAATGCCCAACAAGACTCATGCATGTGGTACCAATCGTCACAATCGATGGACACTTAGGCCATCACCCTCCAAAGATCCCCGTCAAATAGGATCGGTTCCACACAAGAAGCGGAGCACGTCATAAACCACTTCACATCCACACAATGTGATGGAAGCCACAATAGACCGAAGTCTAATATCATCATCACTGGACCGAAGTCCTAACATCATCACCAGAGTATGCTATGAATGCATGATACACAACGCCAATAATCATCATCATCAAAAATATCATTATATGCATCATCATTCACCAAAACATCGTATTAATCATGTCATCATATATTCATCTAAACATCACAAATCATCATCACTTAATCATCAGTAACATCACAGTAAACCATCAGAAAAAATCACAACGTCAAACAATCAAAACAGCACAGCATCATAAAACAAAATTTTGCAAACAGCAGACGCTCGCTGCTGAGTTTGCTGTGCGAACCTGCTCGTTGGGACCTTCACTTTGTGAGCTCCAGTGAGTCCCCCAATTCCCACACAGAACATCAGAAACTCCATCTGTCATCCTCGCTACTGCATTCGCTGGGCGATTCGCTTTGCAAACTAAGAGCCATTTCCAATCCCAGTCCAGTATCCCAAAAACACAATCATCGCACATTCGCTGCGCTGCTCGCTTTGCGAGCCTTGGTGAATGTTCGTCGTGCGAAAAAAAATCGTTCGCTTTGCGAACCCGCGAGTACAGCACATCGCTGCTACGTATCAGTAGCACCACAGCCCCAAAAGTACATGCGATTTCATCCCCAATTAACCCAAAAACATCCCTACAACATTCCTAATGTATCACGGAAATCAAAGGCACAAAACCTACGTCTATTAGGTCGATTCGGAACACTACGGGAAACCTTAAACCCCCTAAACCTTCAAAACTCTCAAGCTTCCCATAAACCCCATAAATCCCTTTCTCATACAAGATCCCACATATCACCAAAAAGGTTTTTCCTCGAAGGCTTATTTTTACCCGAATCAATTCAGCCCTTAATAATTCATCATCGATCCTCAGAAATACCCATAAATCATCAATAACTCACAAACCCTTCAAAAACCCCAAAAACGTCAAGATCCATTTTAAACACATCACTCCTATATTGAAAACAATGAAAGTCAATACTCCTCATACCTTAGATTGTCGATCCGGAGCTTTCTCTACTAATTCTTCGGAAACCTTCTCGAATCCTCGCCTTTTCCTTCTTCCTCAGAGCTCTGCACTTTTCTTCTTATTTTCACGTTCCGACTAAATGAATCCTATTCCTTCCCAATTCCTTTTTGTTAAACCCTTGGCTTCCAAAATGGGCTTTCCCCAATTTACCCTCACTAATCCTCCTCAAAAGGCCACCTTGCCCTTAATTCCTCTAATATTATTTAAATTAATAATAATACTAATATATTCATATTATATACTATTATTTAATTAAAATAACCAAAACTCCACCAAAATACCGACATCGACACAAACCACCAAAAATTCATCGAAAATTCACAAATATTATATTTAAATAAATTAAATAAATATTCTAATAAATTTGGGGTGTTACAACTCACCCCCACTTACAGAATTTCCGCCCTCGAAAATTACCTCAAAGAAATAGAGTCGGATACGACTCCCTCATCTGATCTTCACGTTCCCAAGTCCAACTTTCGCCAGCTGGTCTGCCCCACAACACCTTCACCAAAGTAATGTCTTTACCCCGCAGTTGCTTTATCTCTCGATCGTCAATCCGCATCGGTAAAGCTTCCACTGTCAGGTTATCCCTCACTTGTACATCATCCATCTGAATCACATGCGACGGATCCGGAATGTACTTCCTCAACTGAGACACATGGAACACGTCATGCAAATTCGCAAGTGACAGCGGTAAAGCAATTCGATAGGCTACCTCTCCTATCCTCTGCGAGATTTGGTATGGACCAACAAAACGTGGAGTGAGCTTCTTAGACTTCAAAGCTCGACCCACACCTGTCACTGACGTCACCCTCAAAAACACATGATCTCCCTCTTGGAATTCAAGTGTCTTCCTCCTCTTATCATGGTAGCTCTTCTGGCGACTCTGCGACGCTCTCATCCTTTCTTGGATCATCTTAATCTTTTCGATCGTCTCTTGCACAGTCTCAGGCCCGAGTACAACACTCTCGCCCGATTCATACCAACACAACGGAGTCCTACACCTCCTCCCATACAAAGCTTCATAGGGCGTCATTCCAATACTAGCATGAAAACTATTATTGTACGTGAACTCAATCAACGGCAAATAGCTATCCCAAGATCCTCCATGATCCAACACACAAGTCCTCAGTAAATTCTCTAAAGATTGGATAGTCCTTTCTGTCTGACTGTCCGTCTGCGAATGATAGGCAAAACTAATCCTCAACTTAGTACCCAACGCCTCTTGCAAACTCTTCCAGAACCTCGATGTAAATCTTGGATCTCTATCTGACACAATCCTCGAAGGTATCCCATGCAACTTCACAATCTCCTCAATGTACATCTCGGCTAACTTCTGCATAGAATAATTAATCTTCATCAGCAAGAAATGAGCCGATTTAGTTAATATATCCACAATCATCCAAATTGAATCATTTCCCTTAGCAGTCATCGGCAATCCCACCACAAAATCCATGGAAATACTATCCCACTTTCATTCTGGAATCCTCAACGGCTGCATCATACCTAAAGGCTTCTGATGCTCAATCTATGACTTCTGACAAGTCAAACACGCATAAACAAACTCTGCAACATCCTTCTTCATACCCGGCCACCAAAACAACTTTTTCAAATCCTGGTACATCTTCGTAGCACCGGGATGAATACTCAACCTACTTCGATGCCCTTCTTCAAGAATGCTCTTCTTAATATCTGGAATATCTGGAACACACACCTTGTCTCTGAACATCATCACACCATTCTCGTCAATCCGGAATTCTCCTCAGTTACCTTGGTTGATCAAGGTCAACTGGTTAACTAACTTCAAGTCAGATTGTTGTCCTACTCTGATCTCTTCCAGAATACCACTAGTCAACTTCAACATTCCCAACTTCACACGGAATTGCTCAATTAACTCCAATTCTTTCACCATAAGCATCGACATATGCAATGACTTTCTGCTCAATGCATCGGCCACTATATTTGCTTTGCCCGGATGATAACTCAAATCAAAATCAAAATCCTTCAACAGCTCTAACCACCTTCTCTGCCTCATATTTAATTCTTTCTGATCAAATAAGTACTTCAGACTTTTATAATCACTGAACACTTCAAACTTAGAGCCAAACAGATAATGTCTCCAAAATTTCAGCACAAACACCATAGCGGCCAATTCCAAGTCATGCGTAGGATAATTCCTTTCATGAACTCGCAATTGTCTCGAAGCATAGGCAACAACTTGACCATTCTGCATCAACACTCCACCAAGACCCATCTTCGACGCATCACAATACACTACAAAAGATTCACTCAGATTAGGCAAAATCAACACTGGAGCGACCGTTAATCTCTTCTTTAATTCCACAAAACTCTTTTCACAAGCTACATCCCACACAAAAGCTTGAACTTTTCGAGTCAACTGAGTCAAAGGTAATGCCAACTTAGAAAAGCCCTCGATAAACTTGCGGTAATAACCCGCCAATCCCAGAAAACTTCGTACTCAGTAGCAGACTTCGGAGTCTCCTACTGCAACACAACATCAATCTTGGAAGGATCTACAGCAATTCCACCACTCGAAATCACATGGCCAAGGAAACTCACTTCCTTCAACCAAAACTCACACTTCGATAGCTTTGCATACAACTTCTTTTCCTTCAATACTTGCAACACAGTTCTCAAATGCTCAGCATGCTCTTCTTCAGACTTAGAATATATCAGAATGTTATCGATGAAAACCACCACAAACTGATCCAGATACTCATGAAAAATCTGATTCATATACTCCATGAACACACCAGGTGCATTGGACACACCAAACGGAATCACAGTGTATTCATAGTGACCATACCTCGTTATGAAATCTATCTTCGGAATGTCGTCAGGCTTAACACGAATCTGATGGTAACCCGACCTCAAATCAATCTTACTAAACACACAACACCTACTAACTGATCCATCAAGTCGTTGATTCTCGAAAGTGGATACTTATTTTTTATAGTCACTTTATTCAACTGTCGATAATCAACACACAACCTCATACTTCCATCTTTCTTCTTCACTAACAACACAGGAGCACCCCACGGAGAAACACTTGGTCTGACAAACCTTTTCTCAAGTAATTCTTCCAGTTGTTTCTTCAATTCACTCAACTCAGAAGCTGACATCCGATAAGGAGCCATCGACACTGGACTCGTACCTGGTATTAAGTCCACTGTAAACTCTACTTCACGCTCTAGAGGCAAATCATTGATGTCATCTGGAAATACCTCTGGAAATTCACAAACAACAGGCAACTCCACACTCGCAGCTTCACAATTAATCTGCAATGATGCAAACATTATAAACACTAGGGCTTCATCTTCCATAAGCTTGTCTACTTGCCTAGCAGACAGGAACATCAACTCTCCATTATCACCAAACTCAGGAAACTCTACAGTCTTAGTATAACAATTGATATGAATATGGTTGAACTCCAACCAGTTCATTCCAAGGATTACATCGATTTGGTGCAAGGGTAAACACACCAAGTCCATCACAAAACTCTTCCCAAAAATCGTCAAAGGACATATCAAACACACAAAAGTAGTAGTAACAGAACCATTAGCAGGAGTCTCTATTAGCATACTACCATTCATATTAGACAACTTCAAACTCAATCTATTAGCATATTCAAGTGAAATAAAAGAATAAGTAGCACCAGTATCAATCATAGCAACCAACTCAATATCATTAATAAAACAAGTACCTCGAATCAGGTTGTCCTTCTCTGACACTTCTGCACCACTCAAAACAAACACTCTGCCACTAGTCTGAGCAGCAGTAGCCGTCTTTTCGGTTTCTGACATTTGGTACTGATGTGACCCTTCTCACCACAATTGAAATAAGTTGGACCATCATCATTGCAGTCATTAGCTCTATGACCCTTCTTACCACACTTGTAGCACCTCAACACGTTATTAGTAGAAACATTAGCACGGTGACCTTGCTCGCCACACCTATATCACTTCCCAGAAGTAGGAGTTGCTCCCCCACTTGTCTTTTTCCCATCTGAAGCCTTCTGTTTCCCTTTGTCAGCTGAAGTCGTATAAGGTTTCCCCCATATATTGCCCTTTATTCTCACTCAACTGCTTGTAGTGAGCAGATCGGGCTCGGCTATCCTCATTGTAGATTCTGCTCTTGTCCACCAACTCAGCATACCTGCGGATCTGTTGATACTCAATACCTTGCTTAATCTCTGGTCTCAGCCCATTCTCGAACTTGAGGCACTTGGACATCTCAGCATCAGCACGGTTGTAATGAGGACAGAACTTCACCAGCTTCTCGAACTTCGCAGCATACTCTGCAACAATCATATCTCCTTGCTTCAGCTCAAGGAATTCCACCTCCCTCTTACCACGAGCATCCTCTGGATAATACTTTCCCAGAAATTCCTGCTTGAACACAGCCCAGGTTATCACAGTGCCAACATCTTCCAGTCTCTGACGGGTGTTATCCCACCAATCCTCAGCCTCCTCTAACAGCATATGAGTTCCAAACTGAACTTGTTGCACGTCAGTACATCCCATCCCTCAGAAGATCTTCTCGATCGCCTTCAACCACTTGTGTGCACTTGCTGGATCGTGAGTACCCTCAAACTCCGGCGGATTATTCCTCTTGAACTCCCCCAAAGCACGAAACTCATCTAGAACTCCACCATTCGAATTGAGTTACACCACCACATTAGCAACTGATTCCAAAGCATCAGCAATAGCACGATCATCTCTTCCAGCCATCCTGCACACCACCAACAAGGTTAGAAGAACTAAAACATCGACAGTGTACACACACTTGTTGACCGACGGGGGACTGAAATCACGTTTAAACCTGGCCGAACGGACCGACATGCTCTGATACCTCTAATGTAACATCCTTTTCTACCCCACAATTATCGCTGCGGAATAAACATAAAATTATAGTAAAATCAGGATCACCTCAAAGGGTGCACATTTCTCAATAAATTCAAATTAACAAAATTACTCCGTAAACAACGGGTTTTCCTCAAAATAACTCAAAATGCCTTCAAAGGGCAGCAAAACCACCATAACCACAAAAATCCCACAAAAGGGTTTATTACAATAAACCATAGTCATCAAATAATCAATAAAATAATAAACAAATAAAACTCAACATGATTCGACTCAACGACCTAACCCGATGTTACACTATCAGAGCAAGACCCTCTACATCGACCAAAATGCAAATAACTTCCTAAGTCCTCAAAAGCATCCACGGCTAATCCTGATCACCTGCACGTTACCCACGTGGAGGCAACATTCAAACAGGCAGGGTGAGTAATACAATTCATTATAATCAATATAAAATAAGATATGCATAAAAGTGACGTCATCATCATATACAACATCATCAGAGTCATCACAGGCAAACGTCAAAGCACGACATCATAAATCACAATAATATGCCACATAAATGCAATGCCCAACAAGACTCGTGCATGTGGTACCAATCGTCACAATCGATGGACACTTAGGCCATCACCCTCCAAAGATCCCCGTCAAATAGGATCGGTTCCACACAAGAACTGAAGCACGTCATAAACCACTTCACATCCACACAATGGGATGGAAGCCACAATAGACCGAAGTCTAACATCATCATCACTGGACCGAAGTCCTAACATCATCACCAGAATATTCTATAAATGCCTGATACATAACGTCAATAATCATCATCATCAAAAATATCATTATGTGCACCATCATTCACCAAAACATCATGTTAATCATGTCATCATATATTCATTAAAACACCACAAATCATCATCACTTAATCATCAGTAACATCACAGTAAACCATCAGAAAAAATCACAGCGTCAAACAATCAAAACAACACAGCATCATAAAACAAAATTTTGCAAATAGCAGACGCTCGCTGCTGAGTTCGCTGTGCGAACCTGCTCGCTGGGACCTTTGCTTTGCGGGCTCCAGCGAGTCCCCCAATTCCCACACAGAACACGAGAAACTCCATATGTCATCCTCGCTACTGCATTCGTTGTGCGAACCCATTCGCTGGGCGATTTGCTTTGCGAACTAAGAGTCATTTCCAATCCCAGTCCAGTATCCCAAAAACACAATCATCGCGCATTCGCTGCGCTGCTCGTTTTGCGAGCCTTGGCGAATGTTCGCTGTGAAAAAAAAACTGTTCGCTTTGCGAACCCGCGATTACAGCAAATCGCTGCTACATATCAGTAGCACCACAACCCCAAAAGTACCTACGATTTCATCCCCAATTAACCCAAAAATATCCCTACAACATTCCTAATGCATCACGGAAATCAAAGGCACAAAACCTACGTCTATTAGGTCAATTTGGAACACTACGGGAAACCTTAAACCCCCTAAACCTTCAAAACTCTCAAGCTTCCCATAAACCCCATAAATCCCTTTCTCATACAAGATCCCACATATCACCAAAAAGGTTTTGCCTCGAAGACTTATTTTTACCCGAATCAATTCAACCCTTAATAATCCATCATCGATCCTCAGAAATACCCCTAAATCATTAATAACTCACAAACCCTTCAAAAACCCCAAAAACTTCAAGATCCATTTTAAACACATCACTCCTATATTGAAAACAATGAAAGGCAATACTCCTCATACCTTAGATTGTCGATCCAGAGTTTTCTCTACTGATTCTTCAGAAACCTTCTTGAATCCTCGCCTTTTCCTTCTTCCTCAGAGCTCTGCACTTTTCTCCTTATTTTCACGTTCCAACTAAATGAATCTTATTCCTTCCCAATTCCTTTTTGTTAAACCCTTGACTTTCAAAATGGGCTTTCCCCAATTTACCCTCACTAATCCTCCTCCAAAGTCCACCTTGCCCTTAATTCCTCTAATATTATTTAAATTAATAATAATACTAATATATTCATATTATATACTATTATTTAATTAAAATAACCAAAACTCCACCAAAATACCGACATCAACACAAACCACCAAAAATTCACCAAAAATTCACAAATATTATATTTAAATAAATTAAATAAATATTCTAATAAATTTGGGGTGTTACATCAAGCGACAAACCAACTAAACAGACACGAGGATAAAGACACCCAATCTTCTATTACAAAACATTGCAAGTTTCTTATCAATCTCAAACGCACTAAGACCATGTCAATAATATCTTTACTGCATAGCGTCTCTTTGTTGTTTTCCAAACACGATCATGTTTTGAATCGTCCAAATCTTGTAAATGGTTTCAGCTAGTGCCATCTTCATCAAATTTACTTTGTAGCCTTTCCCATGCGTTGCTTGATTTATCCAACAAAGTTCCTAGGTCCAACCATCAAGAATATGATGCACCTCCATCCAGTTCAACACTTGTTTCCATATGTTCTTGGTCACATTACACTAAAAGAACAAATGGCTGCAACTTTCCTGTAATCCACAGTAAACATAAAGACCATCAGTTAGAGTGCCAAATCTCCTTATTCTGTCTTTGGTTAGCAGCCTGCTCTGACAAGTCAGCCACAAAATGAAAATCGCTCGAGGCCTTGCCAGGTTCCCAAGGAATAATTTTCTACATGTCACTTTTGGTTTGTCTCCTCTAAGCATCTGATAAATCTGCTTAGTGTTGTATTTTCCATCATTTTGGAATGAGTTCCAAACAATAGAGTTCATAAGTTAATCTCTATGTTTGAAAGTGGCTTTAAGATCCATGAGCATTGAACAATTGTCTTGTAGTTTTGAATATCCACCTTCTTTATATAATAGTGATTAATCCAATTGATCCATAACTTATCCTTATTAGTATAAATATTCCAATGCAGCTTGCCAATAATTGCTTTTTCCACTCAGCCAGAGACACCAAGTTGAGCCCACCTGCAGCAATAGGATCACAAACATGATTCCAAGAGATATGAGCTTTCTTGATAGGGATATCCTTACCAGTCCATAAGAATATTCTGCACAAACCCTCAATGTGGCCAATCACCTTTTTAGGCAGTGGAAAAATCTGCAACCAGTAGTTTACTATAGAGAATATCACACTTTTCACCAGTTGGTATCTTCCTGCATAAGATAACATCCTAGTGCTCCAATGCTTCATCCTAACCAACATTTTCTCAATCAAAGGTTGGCAATGATTAATGGATAACTTCTTACTATCTAAGGGGACTCCAAGATACCTAAAAGGCATGGTGCCAATCTCAAATCCAATTTCCTGCTGAATAATTCTCTGATTGATTCTATCCACTCCACTAAGGTAGATTCTACTTTTGGGAATGCTGATGAAAAGCCCTGTAGCAGCAGAGAACTCCCTAATTTTATTCATTATCAAATGCATAGAACCAAGGCCCCTTCTAGCAAAAATCAGAATATCATCCGCAAACAAATGTTGATAATCTTTAACTTCTCACACTTAGGGTGATAGTTAAAGTTAGGGTTATAATTCAACCCTTGTAACACTCTATGGAGATATTCTATAACAAGCACAAACGATAGGGGAAGATGAGATCTCCTTGTCTCAACCCTTTTTTTGCTTTAAGAATTCCATATGGCTTCCCATTTATTGAGAATCTGTAGGAAACAGTGGTAACACAAGCAAGAATCTAATTGATGAAGATTTTGGGGAAGCCCATTTCAACCATTATCTTAGTCATGGCAGACCATTCCACTGTGTCATAAGCCTTTTGTATGTCCATTTGGACCATACATCTAGGAGATATGTTCTTCTTACCATACCCTTTCACCAACTTTTGAGCTAACATAATATTGTCATGAATTACTCTACCACGGATAAAGGCACATTGGTTGTCATCTATAATAAAACTGATCACTTTCCTTAATCTAGCAGTAAGAATTTTGATATCACCTTATATATAATGTTGCAGCAAGATATATGTCTCATGTCTTTTATAGTGTTGGCTTCAGGAGACTTAGGGATCAAGGTCACCAAAGAGCAATTAACAGCCTTGTATAAGTTGTTAGAATCAAAGAAATCCAAAATAGCTTCTTTTACATCATGCTTAACTATTTGCCAAGTTGCCTTAAAGAATAAGGAGTTGAAGCCATCAATCCCAGGGGCTTTATTGTTCCCTATACTGACCAGGGCATTCCAAATCTCATTCTCATCAATAGGTCTGATTAACTGCTGACCAAGGTCTCTAGACAGGGTCTTGCCATTTCTCACACTAGGCACATCAATACCTTTCAGCTTATTAGACTTTGTCCCAACCAACTTTGTATAGAAATCCATAATTTCTTTTTCAATGTCTTCCTGCTTGCTAATTAAATCTCCAGCCAAATAAGTCGTTGTGTATAGGCATTTTTGCTTGTTTTTCTCTTTCAAACCGCATTAGTTTGATTTGGTTTATTTCTGTTTTATTTCTAAAAGTCAACCTTATCAAACCGAAATGCACATTTTTTCGAACACCATTAATTAATGAAGTAAAACAATTATTATAGTAACATATCAAACAAAAAAAACAATTAATAAAAATACATTGGTTTAAATAATTTTTTTGGTCTTTGTTAATTGACGTATTTTTGATTTTTTTTAAATAATCTCAATATTAAAATCTTTTTTATTGTAGAATATAAAATTTAATACGAAAAAATATGCAGAAAATCTGCCGATTTTACTGCGAATATTAATTTTAGAGATTAAAAACTAAATAAAATTAAATATTTAAAAACTCTATAAAAAAAATACACGAGAAAAATAAAAACACATCAAGGGACGAGAAGAGTATTTAAGGGTCTGTTTGGTTCAATCGAGGGAAGGGGAGGAGAGGGGAAAGGAGGGGAGGGACTTTAATTACATATATGTTTGGTTCAAAATAGGAAAGAGAATGATAGATGAGACATTTTATTTACAAATATGTTTGGTTCACAATAGGAGGGAAGATATTTTAAAACTAATTTACTTTTTTATCCTTCTACTTTTACCATAAGATTTGTGATATTTACTGTTTATAATGCAAATACAAATTTATTGACGAAATGTAAACATTCAATCAGAAATCATCATGAAAGATTTTATAAAAACGTAACAATTATAATATATAATTGACTAAATTACAGTTTTGGTCTCCTTATTATTTATAAACAAAAATATTACGATAATTAAAAATTAACATTAAAATATAAAAAATAAAATAAAAAATTTAAACAAATATAATGACAGTAAGATAAAGATATAAAAATAAAAATAAATATAAAAAAAAAAGATTAAATTTGTTCAAAATAAAAGTTTTAATATTATAATAAGTTAAATTTATATTTAAATAAATAATAAAAATAAATGTGTAAATATAATTATAATTAAAATCAAATATCTCTCTTCCCCTTTAAATTCCTCAAAATTGGAGAAAACAAAAAGTAGTTCAAGAGAGAAATTATTAAATATTTTCTCCTCTCCATTTACCCGACCAAACAGGGCTAAGCAAATTCTTATTGAAACAAAGGACAATCACGTCATTTCAGAGAAATCTCCTTCCATTCCACTAAGTTTGAAATTAGACATGTGTCCCACACTTTTATTACTCTCTTCGATTTCTCTCTCAAACCAAACTAATTAGGCGGAAAACGAACATACTAACGACAGCCGAAGTCTCTTTCGCCCTCCGCCTCTCTCTCCGCCGCTCCCGCGCCGTCACTCTCTCTCTCTCTCTCTCTCTCTCACACTTGCACCGTCGTTCCCTACTCAGAGTCACAGGTATCTCACACCACTTTCAGTTCTTTTTTACTTTTTCAATTTCTTTCCTCAATATTCCCTTATTTACTGAAACATTGACGCATAGGGTTTATTGTTAATGAGATTAAGGAGAAGTTAATTAGTTTGTTTATCTTTTGAATAACTTCTGATGAGAGTTTAACTGATGAAGAATGAATTTAGGTTTGTTTCCTTAGGTTTTGAATAAATTCCGGGTTTATTGTCAATACTGCAGTTTTCTTGTGCTAAGTTGAGTGAGTTCAGAACGAAGAGTAGTTTATTTTTATCAATTTTATGGAGATCGGCAGACCTGACGGAAGGACTCCCAATCAACTGAGGCCCCTAGCTTGCTCTCATTCCGTCCTCCACCGAGCCCATGGCTCAGCCACATGGGCTCAAGGAGAAACCAAACTCCTTGCTGCAGTTTACGGACCTAAAGCCGGAGCCAAGAAGAACGAAAATCCCGAAAAAGCTTCCATTGAAGTTATTTGGAAGCCTAGTACGGGGCATGTTGGTCAAGCCGAGAGGGAGTATGAAATGATATTGAAGAAAACCTTGGAAAGCATCTGCATTCGTACCATATATCCCAACACCACCACTTCTGTTATAGTCCAGGCAAGTTTTTCGGTCCCTCTAATTTATAAGAATATTTTACTTTTTACCTCGCTTGTTACATTTTGTGAGTGAACATTCCTTCGGTCTAATGCAGGTTGTCCATGATGATGGTGCTGTATCCTATTTAAACATTCACTTCTAATATATGATCTATGTAGTGGTAATTGTTTTCGTTAGGATTCTTATTTTTTGTTTGGAAATCTTCAATTTTACTAGTTATGATTTGAATTTCAATTCCTGTGATATTTGTTCCTTAGGATTTTAGTTTCTGCTCAAATTTAAATGATTTTCATTTTTCAATTGGCTGGAGGAAATGAATATATTTTGTATATTCCACAAATTTCTACCGTTATTCCTCTTTTGCTATTTTCTAACCTAAGGCTCCATGTCCAATTATTGAAATGACTAATGAGTGCTTGACATTGAACTTGAAGAGAGGTGTTAAAGTGATTCAGTTCAAAGGCAAGTTTCACGTTGTACTTTTTTAGGAATGTGAAGAAACAAAAATAGGTTTACCATTAATACCATCTGGTTTATGCACTATAGTGAGTTTTTATTTATTTTTATTTTATTTTTTATCACGAAGAGTGGAGACCTAATGAGATTGATGTATTTAATAAATATGGTTCTGGATCATTTGCTTCTTTTTCTTGACTTAATATTTAGCTTCTTCCATGTGCAATAAACGCAGCATGTGCTGCACTTGTTGATGCCGGAATACCCCTAAGACATCTTGCTGGTAGTAGAGACTTGTTGGTTGTTGTTTTTTGGTTATTTCGAAGATTTCATTTTGTTAAGAAATAATTAATTCTCTTCTTGTTTCTGCAGTTGCAATATGTTGTTCTGTAACAGATAATAACTGTATTATATTGGACCCTTCCAAACAAGAAGAGAAGGTTTGTATATTCAATTTTGGTCAGTTTTAAAGCATTTTTTATTTTCACCTTATTTCTAGTGAACTCAGTTAGGTAAACAAAGTTTGGTCTGCATTCACCACATTAACGATGAAGTATTCTAAATACCTAGTGGATAATGCTTGAAATATTTATATATTTTTCTTTCTTTCGTAATTTCTGTCATAAGTTCATAACAACTCTTTCCCAAATTATATATATGTTTCCATATCTGTTGCATGATTCTCATTGATGTTGTAAGTAAAGCTAGCTCCTTTTACATCCGTTGAGGTTTGATTAAGCTGCAGTTTAGAGTTCTTCCTTTACCGCCCGACAATTTTCATTTTCTTTCTTTTGTGATCCATGTAGCCGCATTTAGTTTAGAGTTCTACCTTTACCGCGCGACAATTTACATTTTCTTTCTTTTTTGATCCATGTAGCCACATTTAGTGGGATAAGGCCTGGTTGATTGTTTTTGTTGTGATGAAGTTCTGCTTTTGACATGTAACTTCATGGCTCTATATTCTACGTTCTCCTGTTTTAAAAATCCTGAGCTCATTAGTACTCTGGTCATTTACTTATCCATTTCGTAGTTTTTGTTTTGTATAAAAATAAAACTTCCCTAGTGACACAATGTTGCATACAAGAAATAGCTGGCTTCCTAATTGAGTTGGATAATTACATGCTTATTTATTGTGAAGTCTCCCTTGATCATGTCTATGATACTCCTACAGTTAAAATATTGAAAAGTTAAACCAAAATTCAGCTGTGTAAATGAAACTAACTAATTGAATTTTTGGGGTAGAATATGCATCCAATAGACAATGTATAGTTTAGTGCAACCATAGTTGTCAGACTCGCAAGTGAGTCAACTTGTAGACTCAAAGTCTAGGAGGCTAAAGCGAGTTGACTTGCACTTAGACTTGTTTTCGTGGTAAACTCGGTCAAACAAGGATAGGATCATACAAACTCGGACATATTCGCGAGTCTAAGGCAAGTTTACGAGTTTGGTATGATTTTGAAGAAAAAAAATCCCAAAACAGGTTGGGCCTCATTCCACCAAAAAAGCCTTAAAAGAAGTTAGTGGACCTTTGTTATCACTTCCTTTTCGTTTTAGAAGTTAGAAATCTCATATGAACAACAAATCTTCCTCCCCTGCCCCCACCCCCTCTTGCATTCACAATGCACATTTCTTGTCATCTCTAGTTCGCACCGCAATTTCTTGTTGTTTCACGTTTGCACTTGTGTGTATCTCGCAGTATCGTGTTCATTCCTATGGTTTGTTTTAAGTTTTCTGCTTTGCTCTTTGCGCTTTGCTGTGTTCTGTTCTTTTGCTCTGCGTATTTGTGTTGATCTTTCCATTTGTTGCTCTATTCAATGTGTTGTGAGTGCTACTGCTTGTGTTACTCACACCTCTATGTATTTTTGTTTGTGAGTGCTTTGGTTTACTGTTGTTTTTATTTCCCTATTTTCTAAAAATGTTTGACTTTTTGTTGTTCTGTGTTTCGAAGCAATGTTAATTTATTCCCTTTGTTTCGTTTGCTACTTTGATTGTCGTGTTATGGAGATTGTTTTGATAAAAAATTATTATGGAGTTTAAAATTGAAATTTCTATGTGAATTGGCGTTCTGTTATGTATAACTCACAATCTTGAGTGCAACTATGCATATAGTATTTTTAGGTCACAGCCCATATTTGTGGCATAGTTGTTAAGTCCCAGTTGTATAAACAAATTCATTAATTGGAAACCTTGATCCCATGTTGCTTGTACACCATTCTAATTCAATGCATTTTTGTTTTTTGGCAGAAAGCAAAAGCATTTGCGTATTTAGTTTTTCCAAATACAACTGTTTCTGTTGTACCAGAGAAATCATTGCAAGTGGGCAGTGATCCCACGGCACACGGAATCATCACATCTGTTACACATGGTGCTATGTCAGGTATTCTGCTACACTTCCTTTAAAGTGAAAGTTACTGCTTCAGTAGAAATTTTGATGCCAAGTGTTCCGTATGTTTCCATTTTTCCCAGCACTGGCCTAATTCTCTAGCACATGATTCTATAGACTCTGTCCTTATGCAGGTTTAACTTTCTAATATTGGATATAATAATTAATTTTTTATTTAATTTTCTTTTAGTGGATAATTATCTTCATTGCCTAGAACGAGGGCGTGCCACAACTCAAAGGTTGTCTGAATTTTTGAGGAAGAACATAGAGCCAAAATCTATCCGCGAGGCATCCAAAGCTGGATGATTTACAAACATTTTGAATGTAGCTTACTTGTATTTAATTTTTCCCTTACAAGGGTTGGAGAAGATGGAATTTTTTGTAGGACAATTTTTGTGATGTATTTGCTTATGCCTGCTAGCTATCTAAATTTCTGATTAGTTTTGTAGCTCTACAACATAATGAAATTGCTATTACAACGGCTAAGATAATAATATATGTTTGATTATAAAATTGCCAGAGGCAAACTGTTCTTTCATGATCTCTTCATTAGCTATTGTGTTGGAGCTAGTATTTTTGTGCTTTGTTTACTGCATAATTCTGCAGAGAACAGAGGGAATAATCTATTTACTGGTGTGCACCTTTGCAGCATGTGTTTTACCTCATGTAATCAATTTTGAATGCATTGAATACAGTCTTAGGTCTTTAGAGAATGATTTTATGGTTTCATTAACATTTTCAAATACTCTCTGAGTCTCAAAATGAGTAATCTAATTTACCATTTAAAGAGAATGAGAAAATTCTATAAATGATAGAGGGAATAATACTAGCATCTTTATCTTGTATTCACCTTACCATAAAGTCATAAATGCAGAGTGAATAATATTGAACTGATAATTAGGGCTGGAAATGAGTCGAGTCGAGTCGAACTCGCCCTAACTCAGTTCGATTCGTTAAGAATTAGCCGAGTTCGAGTTCATCACGAACTTTTTTTTCAGCTCAAACTCGACTCGTTAAGAATTGGCCGAGTTCGAGTTTGAGTTCAGCACGAACTTTTTTTTCAGGTTAAACTCGACTTGTTAGAAGTTCACGAATATCTCGGTTCAACTCGTTAGGTTTATCTTGTTAGGTTCAACTCGCTTATTTCACAGACTTAAAAGTAATTTTTTAAAGTCTATTTTATATATATATATTTGACATTTTAAATTAATATTTTTTAAATAAAAAATATAGAAATAAAATAAAAGTTATAAGATTGGAATTTATACGATGTTAATTTTATTTGTATAATTATTTGTAGAAATATTTTACTCACTTGAGAATATAAATTATCAATTAAAACCGTTAGATTAAAAGAAAATATGAGACTAAGATTTAGAACAAATCTTTAAATCTACTCTTAAAGACAATATAATCTATCTCATATATAATCGAATTGACTCATGAATCTAACGAGTCGAACTATGTATAGTTCAAGTTCAGCTCATTTAGTTAACGAACTTAGTTTTTAGCTCATATTCAGCTCATTTGGTTCATGAATCTAGTTCAACGATTTAATTTTCAAACTAAATTTTAAACTATTTTCGAGTTAGTTTGGTTTATTGACAGCCCTAGTGGTAATATATAGTGTCGCTAGAAATATGTATTAGGTGTTAGAATTAGAAAATAATAATATTGTATCATATGTAACTAAGACAATGAAAGACTATTAAAGGATGTAGCTGAGATTAAAAAAAAGAATGGTTAGATCATTTTCAGAGGCGTTTTGAGGGTAGAGGCGAAAGACCTTTTCCTCCCCAAAATTTATTTTAAAAAAGTGGTAGAAGAGGATATATAGAGAGAGCTTAATTAGAGAGTTTTCAGAAGACGACATTTACTCTGCCAATCTTGATTTTAAAAAAGTGGTAGACGAGGATAGAGAGCGCGCTTAATTCCAAAGTTTTCAGAAGGCGAAGCTCGTAGGGCGGTTTGCGATCGCGATAGCTCAAAAAATTTAGGTCTAGATGGGATCAACTTTATTTATATAAGAGTTTTAGGAGATCATCAAAAGTAGGGTGGCAAAGGAGATCATCAAAAGTAGGGTGGCAAACGGGCATGTCTGCCCCATTTAGACCCGTTCTGCAAAATTTTGAAAATAAAGTGGTAGAGTGGTGAGGGAATTATGTAGGGCGCGTGGGTAAAATCTTGGTCTGATTTGTAAAAAAATGAGGGTGGGGCGGACATACGGACACTGCACCATTTTAGCCTAAAAATTGTAAATTCTATGTTACTATTTGTGTCTGCAAAAGCTAAAGAAAAAAAGAGGCGGAGCAGACATATTAAAGAATGTGAGTCTAAAATCTTGATCTGCCCCACAAAAAAGTACTGACAAAATAGACATGTCTAATGGGACAGACCTGTTTTGCCGCCCCTAATTAAAGGCGCAAATTGCCCATTCTTGGTGCTCATACCAAAGAAAAAGAATATGTCAAAGATCTCATACTATCGACCAATATCTCCGATAGGGTGCATTTACATAGTGTTATCTAAGGAGTTTGCAAATTAGCTGAAAATAGTGATTGATGTCATCATTTCGGAAACACAATCTACGTCCATTGCATGTAGACAGATTCTTGACGGGATGCTAGTGGCAAATGAAGTTGTGAATGAGGCTAGGAGAAAGAAGAAAGAAGTGATACTCTTTAAAGTGGATTTCGAGAAAGCATTTGATTCAATGTGATTGGAATTTTCTAATATTCGTGATGGAAAAAATGGATTCCACAAAAAGTGGCGGAGGTGGATATTAGAATGCTTAAGATCTTCAATAATTTTGATTTTAGTTAATGGTAGTCCGACTAAGGAGTTTTAGGTGGACTGTGGTATAAGATAGGAGATCCCCTTGCTCCTTTCTTATACTTAAAAATCGAAGCAGGAGACTTTAGCTTAATGATAAAGAAAGCTATCGACATTGGGAAGTTTATTGTATTCATATTTGAATATGGGGATCATCAATTCTCCCACCTCCAATACGCAAACGACCATGATCATATGTGAGAAAGGATGGTCCAACATTCGAATAATAAAGACAATCTTATTACTTTTTGAATCGATGTCCGGATTGAAAGCAAAATTTTAAAAGAGTGTGTTGTAAGCGATTAACTCTCAATTCTGGTTAGCAGAGGCAACAAACATACTTTATTGTAAAATAAGCTTTTTGTTACTTATTAGACGAAGGCGACTTATCTAGAGGGGGTGAATAGATCCCAAGTTAAAAAATTTCTTTAAAAATGTGTTTTGAAAAATTAACGACTAGCAGAAGTGACTCGGATCAAATTGTCTAAACTGAATCGCTATCAAAAAGCTAGGATATGCGTATATGAAAACCAATCGATGATAATGGTAAACAAATCAATCAATATGCTTTAATCACAACCACTTGAATGCAACTCAACAAGCAAAGTTATTTAATAAACACAAAAACTTGATTGAGATAAATTGTCAAACACCTTATGTGCAATCAATTTTGTGTATGGTTTTGTTGATTTGAAAATCCAACCACAATCAAATGGATTGTGATCAACTCAATAAAACCTTTTTCAAAGGATATAAAAAAGTTTAACCAAACGTATTGATCGCACAATCGAATAATTCAACAATTTGCAAATGAAAAATAAGAGAGAGAGAGAGAGAGAGAGAGAGAGAGAGAGAGGAGGGGAGAGAGAGAGTACACAAGGATTTGTTTACGAAGTTCCCCAATCGGCCTCACTATGGGTACACCTGCCCTCAATTCGAACTCGAATTGAGATAGTGAAATTAACCTTACTTTACAAATGTAGTTTACAAGAGAAATGTAACAATGAAACCCTACAAACCCTATGTTTGATGTTGATTCTAACACTTTCTCTTCCTTTGATCTGAGCTTGATCAACTCTCTCAAAAATGCCAATTTAATTCACCGTCTCACGCTACTCCTTTGCAAGAAACTTCGTTCTTCAGAGCCTTCACTCGATGGAATCCAAATTGCAAATTGTTGTAACCCAAGATTTACCAATTTGATTCACAGTCTCACGCTACTCCTTTGCAAGAACCCTTCGTTCTTCAAAGCCTTCACTCGATCAAATCCAAATTGTGTAATCTTGTCCAAAACCTTCAAATTCCCAATTGATCTTGAAGAAAAACCCCACCTTGGTTTTCTCATTAAAAACCCTCAAAGATCTCAACCCTATTTGCAGTTCACCAACCTAAATTGGGCGTTATCAACACTAAATTTAGATGGCACACAAACAATGAATGATTATGTGCACTTTGTTTATGTGCATGCATACAATGAAGGTTGAAGATGATGAGCACTCTTTGAAATCAATTTTGTTTATGATGTTCTCAAAATCACTAAAAAGAAATGATGCATGTGTGAAGTGTATGTGTGTGTGTGAGTGTGTGTGTGTGTGTGTGTGTGTGTGCGCGCGCGTGCATGCAAGTAAGAAGCAAAAGGAATGCAATCGGTTTAGAAAATAATGCAAATTTTCAATATTTTTAATGCAAGTGTCGACCTATGTAAGTCATAGGTCGACCTATTTGATGCATGAGCCGACCTGTAAAGGTCAAGTGCCAACCTATGCAATTAACACATCAAACATAAGCTACAAGCTTTAAAAATGGGGTACATGAGGCGACCTGAAAAACGTATGTGTCGACCTATAGAGAAAATTTTCTTCTGTGTCGACCTATAATGCGTATGTGTTGACACATAGCTATTTTTCATATAAAAAATCAATTTTTGATGCATGAAACCTTTTCTTTGATGCATGAACCTTTTCTAAACCTTTTCCAACATGTTGTTATGCTTCCTAATGCTAAGATGAACATTTATACTTAGAGGATGTCGTTCAATATACATAAACACTAAAGTATCTTAGTTTTGACATCATACAAAATACATATAACGAAAAGTTGCACTCACATACTCCCTTTTTTTGATGATGGCAATACTTGAGACGATGTGTTTCGTGTCTTCATGAAGGCTCCCCTAGAATATATGCATCCCATCTTCATCTTGTAACACATTTCCCCCTTTGACAACATCAAAAAGAGATAAAGAACGCGATGAGAAGTATCTTATATCACACATATACCAATACAACACACAGAGGCGTTTGCAAAGATAAATCATCAATAAAACAACACTCACATAAAATTATGTAAATATTGAAAATGCCTAATCATAAATAAAAGCACTTAAAGCAACAATATAACATGGTTGCGACAAATCATTCCAAATAACATAAACACTAAACATGAAATATGAAGCATACAATGCAATAAAAACTCTTGAGTTGCTTCAAAAGCGACACATTTACGTGATATATACTTTTGGTGCTTCCGAATGCTACAAGGCGATTATTTAAATTTATCACCGCTCAAACCAAAAACATAAATGTCATCATATCAAGGACACACAACAAGAATTTTATCGACATTATAACATATTCAAACATATTTCATGCCAAAATAGATAAACAACACCCACACATGCTTATACACAAAGAGCATATTTCAAGTACAGAAGAAGAATAACATGAAGTCACTATGAGCATATAAATTGAAAGACATCAATTTGAGATTTTTGGAAGTGAACAAACATGACATATTTCATACATAAAAAATATCAAGCATTTGGAACATAGATAACATGCAAAAGTAAAAGGCTTACTTTCAAAGGGAGGAAATTGAACAATATTACCTTGCGTATGAAATGATGAAGGATGCACTTGTATGTAACTGAACTTCCAAGGAAAGTTAGAGCAAAAGTATATAAAGTGCATACAACAAATCATATTTAGGCAAGATTTGAGATATCAAGTATGCTCAATTCCCTTCGAATGTTGAAAAACGGTTCAGCCGCATGAGGTTTTGTAAAAGTATCTGCAAGTTGACTTTTGTTATCAACATGCTCGAATACGACATCACCTTTTTCAACATGGTCACGTAGAAAGTGGTGACGTATCTCAATATGTTTAGTGCGAGAGTGTAACACCAGATTTTTTGTTAGATTAATAGCACTAGAGTTGTCGCATATAATAGGAATACATTGTAGTTTAATGTCAAAATCAAGTAGTTGTTGTTTGAGTCACTGTAACACCCTAAAACCCCCGCGTGAAAATAATACAATTATCAGAGTAAAATTCAAGGAAAATTCAATACAAAAACATTTAGGATGCTACGGTTCGACAAACACCTGCTAATGCAATCATATATGTAACACTTATCTCTTTTAAAATCACTAACAGTAATACTAATAGTAAAAGATTCACTGTGTCTAAACTTCAATTTGATTTAAACAGCGGACACATCAACATGAAATACTTATTGAAAATATAGTTATGAGAATATATAATTATAACAAAAATTCAACATAGGAGATAACATAATTCTCCACCAACGGAAATAGACACACAAACGCCAACCCCTAGTGTTACACACCAGAGCAGACGCCGACTCAAAACATAAAGTGAAGGACTTCATCTTCACTAACCGTAACTCCGCACTATTCTTAATTATCTGCATGTTACCCACGTGGAGGCAACATTCAAACAGAAGGGGTGAGATTCTCAAATCAACAAAGGAAATGCATAATATAAATATAAGAGCATATAAACATTACACGATTCACCCTATCATCACAACATCAACACAAATACAATTTCCACACAACCAGACAACCATATAGTCAACTACACAATATAACATAATACAATGCAATGAGACTCACAATTCGACTCAATGCATGTGGTACCAATTCGATCCCTTTTTCATGATCATAATTTTCGTCGGAATTTCCATATGAGTCGCTCACACCCCACATGGGCACACGACATACGTGATTGCTCACACCCCACATGGGCACACAAACACCTCAACAACAACAACAACAACACGATTCCATTTTAAGGAATCCAGATAAGGCGCTCACACCCCACATGGGCACACAACTTATCAAACAACTCATGCAAACATGTTGTGCATCAACGACAACATACAATGACGACCAATGCATATGACTATCATACAACCAATACATCACACCATAATTGTCCAACACGCAACATATATCTGCCAAAACGTGCAACAATTACAATCTACAGCCACAACACACATTCACACAACCGAACTTAACATTTCAACATTCAACACATCACGACGCACATGGAAACACAAATAATGCGTCGAATAATTAGAATTATGGTATTGGAAATAGCTTTAACATAAAGTACACGCAACCAGCTGTCCAACGATTCGAACGACGACTGGAACGAACCTACGGATCAAAAGATATGAATTTTTAAAGTTTTAGAAAATTTTGTTCGTTCCAGTGGCAGTCAACACTGTTTCTGCTCGCTTGATGTTCGCCCAGTGAGACGCCAAGGAATTCCCCTTTGCCCGACGAAACTCCTCATTCGCCCGGCGAAGCCGAAGCGAAAGTCCTCCCCCATACAAATTCCAGTAGCACCTAATTTCTACCCTTCGCTCGCCTCTCAATTCGCCCGCGACCTCCAAGCGAGGTCGCTTCATCCGGCGGAATAGGCCCTTCGCCCGACGAAATTTTGTGAACTACAACTCTGCAGTTACGTTCTTTGCATAACTCAGACCCCAAAATTCTTACAATTTCAACAACTTACAGTCCAGGATGCAGATAATTACATGGTTATCACACAACAACAACACTTGCAACATAAAATCACAATTCAACTAATCAATTTATACAATTTACATATTATTAGAATCACTGACATGCAAAACCTCAACTTCGCACCGAAACAATCAACACAATGAGAGAAATACATAGATATGAACCTAATGATTTATCTACCCTTATACATACATTATTTATCCCTTAAGTGATCAAAGAACCCCACCCTTACCTTAGATGAAGATTCTTCTAATATTCTCTAAGCCCTAGCTCTACTCCTCTCTTTCGTTCCTCTTTTCTCTAGAATATGATCGTTCCCAAAGTGATTCTCCCTTTCCCAATTTTCTCTTTTCCTACTATAACCCTTAGACCCCTATTATGATTTTTCTTACTTACCCTTACTAATCCTCATGAATGGACCACCTTGCCCTTACTATTTCTCTACTCCTATTATCCAATTTTCAAATAAATAAAATAATTAAACTGATTATTTTAAATCTAAATAATTCCAACTAAATTATTTAAATTAGTAATTATCTAATTATTATTTCCTATATAATATTATTCCAATAAATAATTACTAACTAATATTAATAATTACTTACTAACCACACCACTCATCTCTACACAATTGGTCACACACCCTCAATACCTTATTCTCTACAATTCTAAGGTCTTTACCCCATACTAAGGGCAATCCAAACACAACCAAAACAAACCTAATCACACACATATACACAACATCATATAATTTCAATTACGAAAAAATAAATAAAATAAATCGGGGCGTTACAACCGCAATATTTGAGTACAACAACTATAGGCTGCGACTTATTCCGCCTCGACGGTTGACAAAGCAATGGAAACATGTTTCTTGCTATGCCAACTTACTAATAAGTTTGAAAACATGTGGCAAGTTCCACTAGTGCTTTTCCTATCCAATTTGCAACCGACAAAATCGGAATCGGTATAACCCACCAAATTACAACTGATTCCCTTGGAATACCATATCCTATACTTAGAAGTACCATGAAGGTGTCTAAGGATGCGTTTTACGAATTTTAAATGTGATTTCTTATGAGCTGTTTGATAACAAGCGCACATACATGTTGGATGCCAAACTTGCTTTAAATTGATCCTTATTTATTGGCATTTTTCAACTCTTTTGTTATGTTTTGTTGGATTTACTCCATGATATCTTGCTATTCTTCAATATTGTTGAAAATACCTTCGGTTGCTTTGATTTGTGTGTTATTGTGCAAAAATTAGGCATAAAAACATCAAAGTGTAAGACACAAGTAATTGGACAAGTAAGCCAAATGAAAATAAGAGATTCAGTATGTTCGTTGGGCAAATAACCAACGAGGAGTAACAGTGAATGTTCGTTGGGAGAAGTCATGGTGAAGCCCACAACGAACTCTCTCAATTTAGAGGCAGTAAGAAAATGGCACTAAGTTCGTGATAAGTGCAAATTGTATCTATTTTTGTATATATGTTTTGTTGCACTTATCCATGCTTTGTGGTAAATATCGTGCGAATAAAACTCGATTTGTTTATAAATACGTTTACGATACGTTTTAGTGTATATATTGCGTATAGTGTAAATATCATTGAGTTTAATTAATTTTTTATCAATTGTTGCAGGTATCCAATCAAGTATGTCTTGCCATTGTTGTATAGATCATTGAATAAGCTTTCCAGCGCTTCAAACCAGGCAAAAAACGGAGTTGCAGTTCAAAATTTACGAATGAAACAGTGCTGGAAAAATGTTGTTCTGTCAAATTCGCCAGGCAAATTTTCCATTCGCCGGGCAAATTTGAGAATTCGCCAGGCGAGGTTGTGGCGAGGCCCTGGCGAGAGAAAAGTTGGAAATTCAAGTTGCTGCTGTCTTGTGCTCGCGTCATGTTCGCCGGGCGAATTTTGGGACATCCGCCGGACGAATTTTCAATCCGCCGGGCGAATGTAGATATTTGTTACTAGGCGGTTTATGTACGCAGCTGATGTGAGAGAAAAAGGGGAATCCGCCTGGTGAATTTTCAATCTGCCAGGCGAATTTGTCTGAACCAGAATTTTGTATTTAATTCTTTTTACTTCAATTTTGTTAGAGGATGTTGTTTTGGGGGTGATATTTGTCTCCAAACTTCATCAAACCTCATTCTTTGATAGATTAGCTTAGAAAACAACATGGAAGCATGCATACGGATGAACCGGGGTGGATTGATAGTCGATCGGCGTTGACAAACCGCGAGATGTTTGATTCATTTCTTTTCTTCTTTGTGTTTTTCTTCTATGTTGGGTTGTGTATATGTATTTATTCTGAACTCATGTATATTTGTCGCCCATGGCGTTATATGAAATTTTCTTTACAAATCTTTATTGGTGATTGTCTCTGATTTTTGCTTTATGCGCGGGGTTTGGGTTGCGTTAGACATAACCTTCGCGAACTTCGATTAGGGATGATTGTCTGTTAGTTTCTGGACTCTAGAGATAGATTTAGGAGCTAACAATCTTCAATAGGCGTCGAAGCTTAATGTCTTCCGTGTTTCGAGGCTTCGCTCGCGAGAGTGATGAAGAGAGTGACACGGTTGTTATCTCAACTTTGCGTTAGACATAACCTGTGTTGTGAGCGATGCTGGGTGATATTGAGGAGTATTGTAGGTTGAGTATAACTGGTCGGTAAGTTTAAGTTTGTGAGGAGTGATTTATATGCATTGCCGGACGAGTTTTTCTCTCTGAAGAATGAGTTCTTTTTGTTTTAATGTTTACTTTTCTGTTTCTTGTTTTAAACAATTTTAATATAAACTCATAAACGTGAGAGATTGATGCGTCCGCAAGCGCATGGATTTATCGAAGTAATATAAAAGATTGTCGAACCCATAGAGACCAATGTCAACCTACCGTAATCTATTGTTACTTTGTAAAGCTAAGGCTAATGATAATTGATAAAAGGGAAACTAAGACTAGAACTAAAAATGAACTTTAGAAAATATGAAAGAAAGGAGAGAGACCGGAATGTGGATTCCGTGTACCTCAGGCACTCAGCAATTGGTTGGCGCTAATTTACGTATGTTCCATAGAAAATATTGGTTTAAAGACTCCGCCTCACACTCTCGCGTTATTGACTAAAGCCACATCTCCTAACCACAGGATTTTGCTCTCGCTCGCCCGTTTTAATTAGAAAATGTATTTTGAAAATCAATTAGATCCTAATCGATACCTAAAGCGCTCTCGCTGTTTTTAGGATCAATGCCCCGTTCCCACTATCTGGTTCGATCCCCACGCTCTCGCAGTGCCGGCTCTAACCTTTATTACTTCTCACTCTCGTGACGAAACAGTGTTAAATAACCTCTCACTCTCGTGACGAAGTTATTTAAATTAAACTTAGAAACAAAGACCAAAACTGAATTTATTATAAGTTAACACTAATTTAATTACCGAGTCCCGTTGGAACGACGGTCCTCACAAACCGGACTCTAAACATTTAGCCGGACATAGAATTAAATGAAAACAACACAGACATCGTAATTAAATTTGAAAGCATTACGATAATTAATTTATGAAAGTGATAAATAATAATAATAAGCAATGCGATAAAGAACCTGTAAAGACTTGAAGTAGAATGCGGAAATAAAGAACTTGAATTAACTTTAATAATGACGGCAAGCTTTTGATCCAAGCGTTACAAATTAAAGGCCCAAATACTAATGGTGTGGTAGTTCCTCGATGTGAGATAACTACCACTTTTACAATGGTAATTTACTGCCTAAAACTATGAACAACGCTTTCGCGCATAAAAACTTGGATGATTTCAAATGTAAAGAAAACTACTATATATAGAGGGACATTTCGTTCTGTAACTTCCATGGAGCATAAGTGAGTGGTGGAGAAAGTGGGAGTAGTGGGAATTTGGAGAAGTCTCCGGGAAACTGGTTGAACGTGTGTAACTGTGAAAATTTGAACTTCTGATGCTTCGTGTCCACGTCTGTGCACAACGTATTAAATCTGTTTTGGATCCATGACGATCGTGATGTTTCTGTGACGCCCGTGATGCATTTTGAGTCTGTCACGGTCGTGAGGGACCTGTGACGGTCGTCACACCAGCAGAATTTGGATTCTGCTATTTTCTGCTCTTTTCTGCATCTTTTCTTCCTTGTTTTGCTTCTTTTCTCCACTTTGCATACTTTTAACTTGGAAATAGAAATACCTGCAAAAACACTTGAATACTTGTGGAATAATCGGAAATTATACGGAAACGATATAATAATTGAATGTAAATCAAGGCAAAAATACGATACATTTTCGTGTTATCAGAGACTGTCGAACGACATTCTTTCCCTCGAACCGATCTCTGTGGACACGACATAAATCCCGGAGGGAGTTCTTTCCGAAAATAAATATTTTTGCTTGCTTGTCCTATTCTGCATCCAACAAAATGGCGTCGTTACCGGGGATTGGTTTTGATATTGAATCGCATTGCGATAGTTTCTTTGTTTTTGAGTTTTGTAGATATCGTATATTTTATATATTTTCACTTGTCTATACTGATACTTGTACATTTTTGTTTCTTTTAACGTTTGTTCAAGTGTTTGGTTAGGACGCTTGTTTTTGGTTGCGCGGTGAGACATCACCATGGCATGAAGAGAGGAAGTTTCTAGCTAAGCATTGTAAAGGCGTCGAGCTTACGACGTAAAACAAGCATGTTTTATAGTTTTTCTTTTCAAATGTTTTTGGTTGTTGTTTGCTCACAAATTTTGATTGACTTATTTGAGGATGCTTTTGTGATTTTCCAAGTTGGTTCGTTTCAACTTGCGGATGTTTGGTAATGATCTTGTTAAGTTTTGTACATGTCCGAGGTATGTATTTATCGCTTTCTATACTTTAGCATATTCATGATACTTAGGCTTTTTACAAACTTTCATGCCATTCATTCTTTTGTATACTTGTTCTATTGTGAATCACTTTAGTTCCCAACCTTTTTATGAGGTGGCTTTCCATTGTTCATATATGCGCGGAGAACCAACATTCTTGTTCTAATTGGATTTTATTATGTTGAATCTTTTGTTTGTGTTGATTATATGAATGCATGAAAAGGATCAAGGCAATTGTTTCATTTTAAGCACAACCACCTTAGCCAAATAGTCAATTCACCTTGTGAGTGTGTGAGAATTTGTAACCCCTTTGAGCTTTTTAATCCATGTTTATATTTGAACTTAATACTTGTATATGAGTATTTAGTTCACTTATTTCTGAATGGATTTTGTTTTTTCTTGGACCTCAATTTTGTGTTGTTGTATGAATTTTTTCCTTGCCTTAGAAAGTAGGGAGTATTCACATGATGGTGCGGTTGAATTCAAGTTGGGGAGAGGATGATTGTATACTCATTGGTTGGATTTTATGCGGATTAAAAAAATAAAAGAAAAAAGAGAAAAAAATTTGTGAAAGAGAAAAAGAAAGAAAAAAAAAAGAAGAAAAAGAAAAATCCTTGAAAAAGGAAACAAAAAAAGTTTCAATAATTGTGCTAAATAAGTATTGTGTGTTGTGTAACACTTGGGATTGTGGAAGAAGTTGATTGGAATTTTGTGTGTGAATCTTTGTGAATCTTTGTGAGTTTTCACTCCCTTAGGTTTAGGCAAGTTTTTGTTTCAATTACCTTTAGAAATTGCTCCTTGTTTGTTTACCCGACCACGTTACAACCTTGAAAGTCCTTGTGATTCTTGCCTTTGTATGTTCAATATGAATTTGTGGATGTATGCATAATTTAGTCTTTTGTTTGCATGAGTGTTGTGTGAGTGTAAAGTACCTTATTTTGTGTTTTTCATCTACCGATGATTGTTTTTACTATGTGTGATTCACTTTGGAACTTGTGTTGTTTTAGAATGTTTGGCATGATTTTTGTATTTTACGTTTGTTTCGTGACTATGTTGTCGTCGTAGCCAGTGGTAAGTATTTACTTTTTGTGTGTACCATTTTCATTTGAACCATTCATTCGTTTCCGTCTTTCAAAACCTGTTGATTCGTCTTTCTTTGGATATCGCTTTTGTGTTTTCAAGTTTGTTTGATTCTTGTTTGTGGACAAACAATTATGTAAGTTGGGGAGAGTTGATAAGTGCAAATTGTATCTATTTTTGTATATATGTTTTGTTGCACATATCAATGCTTTGTGGTAAATATCGTGCGAATAAAACTCGATTTGTTTATAAATACGTTTACAATACGTTTTAGTGTATATATTGCGTATAGTGTAAATATCATTGAGTTTAATTAATTTTTTATCAATTTTTGCAGGTATCCAATCAAGGATGTCTTGCCATTGTTGTATAGAGCATTGAATAAGCTTTCCAGCGCTTCAAACCCGGCGAAAAACGGAGTTGCGGTTCAAAAGTTACGAATAAAACAGTGCTGGAAAAATGCTGTTCTGTCAAATTCGCCAAGCAAATTTTCCATTCGCTGGGCGAATTTGAGAATTTCTCCAGGCGAGGCTGTGGCGAGGCCCTGGCGAGAGAAAAGTTGGAAATTCAAGTTGCTGCTGTCTTGTGCTTGCGTCATGTTCGCCGGGCGAATTTTGGGACATCCGCCGGGCGAATTTTCAATCCGCCGAGCAAATGTAGATATTTGTTACTAGGCGGTTATGTATGCAACTGATGTGAGAGAAAAAGGGGAATCCGCCTGGCGAATTTTCAATCCGCCAGGCGAATTTGTCTGAACCAGAATTTTGTATTTAATTCTTTTTACTTCAATTTTGTTAGAGGATGTTGTTTTGGGGGTGATTTTTGTCTCCAAACTTCATCAAACCTCATTCTTTGATAGATTAGCTTAGAAAACAAATGGAAGCATGCATACGGATGAACCGGGGTGGATTGATCGTCGATCGGCGTTGACAAACCGCGAGATGTTTGGTTCATTTCTTTTTTTCTTTGTGTTTTTCTTCTATGTTGGGTTGTGTATATGTATTTATTCTGAATTCATGTATATTTGTCGCCCATGGCGTTATATGAAATTTGCTTTACAAATCTTTATTGGTGATTGTCTCTGATTTTTGCATTATGCGCGGGGTTTGGGTTGCGTTAGACATAACCTTCGCGAACTTAGATTAGGGATGATTGTCTGTTAGTTTCTGGACTCTAGAGATAGATTTAGGAGCTAACAATCTTCAATAGGCGTCGAAGCTTAATGTCTTCCGTGTTTCGAGGCTTCGCTCGCGAGAGTGACGAAGAGAGTGACACGGTTGTTATCTCAACTTTGCGTTAGACATAACCTGTGTTGTGAGCGATGCTGGGTAATATTGAGGAGTATTATAGGTTGAGTATAACTGGTCGGTAAGTTTAAGTTTGTGAGGAGTGATTTATATGCATTGTCGGACGAGTTTTTCTCTCTGAAGAATGAGTTCTTTTTGTTTTAATGTTTACTTTTCTGTTTCTTGTTTTAAACAATTTTAATCCAAACTCATAAACGCGAGAGACTGTCGAACGGCATTCTTTCCCTCGAACCGATCTCTGTGGACACGACATAAATCCCGGAGGGAGTTCTTTCCGAAAATAAATATTTTTGCTTGCTTGCCCTATTCTGCATCCAACAAAATGGCGTCGTTGCTGGGGATTGGTTTTGATATTAAATCGCATTGCGATAGTTTCTTTGTTTTTGAGTTTTGTAGATATCGTATATTTTGTATATTTTCACTTGTCTATACTGATACTTGTACCTTTTTGTTTCGTTTAATGTTTGGTCAAGTGTTTGGTTAGGATGCTTGCTTTTGGTTGTGCGGTGAGACATCACCATGGCATGAAGAGAGGAAGTTTCTAGCTAAGCATTGTAAAGGCGTCGAGCTTATGGCGTAAAACAAGCATGTTTTATAGTTTTTATTTTCAAATGTTTTTGGTTGTTGTTTGCTCACAAATTTTGATTGACTTATTTGAGGATGCTTTTGTGATTTTCCAAGTTGGTTCGTTTCAACTTGCGGATGTTTGGTAATGATCTTGTTAAGTTTTGTACATGTCCGAGGTATGTATTTATCGCTTTCTATACTTTAGCATATTCATGATACTTAGGCTTTTTACAAACTTTCATGTCATTCATTCTTTTGTATACTTGTTCTATTGTGAATCACTTTAGTTCCCAACTTTTTTGTGAGGTGGCTTTCCATTGTTCATATATGCGCGAAGAACCAACATTCTTGTTCTAACTGGATTTTATTATGTTGAATCTTTTGTTTGTGTTAATTATATGAATGCATGAAAAGGATCAAGGCAATTGTTTCATTTTGAGCATAACCACCTTAGCCAAATAGTCAATTCACCTTGTGAGTGTGTGAGAATTTGTAACCCCTTTGAGCTTTTTGATCCATGTTTATATTTGAACTTAATGCTTGTATATGAGTATTTAGTTCACTTATTTCTGAATGGATTTTGTTTTTTCTTGGACGTCAATTTTGTGTTGTTGTATGGATTGTTTCTTTGCCTTAGAAAGTAGGGAGTATTCACATGATGGTGCGGTTGAATTCAAGTTGGGGAGAGGATGATTGTATACTCATTGGTTGGATTTTATGCGGATTAAAAAAAGAAAAGAAAAAAGAGAAAAAAAATTGTGAAAGAGAAAAAGAAAGAAAAAAAAAGAAGAAAAAGAAAAATCCTTGAAAAAGGAAACAAAAAAAGTTTCAATAATTGTGCTAAATAAGTATTGTGTGTTGTGTAACACTTGGGATTGTGGAAGAAGTTGATTGGAATTTTGTGTGTGAATCTTTGTGAGTTTTCACTCCCTTAGGTTTAGGCAAGTTTTTGTTTCAATTACCTTTAGAAATTGCCCCTTGTTTATTTACCCGACCACGTTACAACCTTGAAAGTCCTTGTGATTCTTGCCTTTGTATGTTCAATATGAATTTGTGGATGTATGCATAATTTAGTCTTTTGTTAGCATGAGTGCTGTGTGAGTGTAAAGTACCTTATTTTGTGTTTTTCATCTACCGATGATTGTTTTTACTATGTGTGATTCACTTTGGAACTTGTGTTGTTTTAGAATGTTTGGCATGATTTTTGTATTTTGCGTTTGTTTCGTGACTATGTTGTCGTCGTAGCCAGTGGTAAGTATTTACTTTTTGTGTGTACCGTTTTCATTTGAACCATTCATTCGTTTCTATTTTTCAAAACCTGTTGATTCGTCTTTCTTTGGATATCGCTTTTGTGTTTTCAAGTTTGTTTGATTCTTGTTTGTGGACAAACAATTATGTAAGTTGGGAAGAGTTGATAAGTGCAAATTGTATCTATTTTTGTATATAAGTTTTGTTGCACTTATCAAAGCTTTGTGGTAAATATCGTGCGAATAAAACTCGATTTGTTTATAAATATGTTTACGATACGTTTTAGTGTATATATTGCGTATAGTGTAAATATCATTGAGTTTAATTGATTTTTTATCAATTGTTGCAGGTATCCAATCAAGGATGTCTTTCCATTGTTGTTTAGAGCATTGAATAAGCTTTCCACCGCTTCAAACCGGGTGAAAAACGGAGTTGCGGTTCAAAAGTTACGAATAAAACAGTGCTGGAAAAATGTCGTTATGTCAAATTCGCCAGGCAAATTTTCCATTCGCCGGGCGAATTTGAGAATTTCGCCAGGCGAGGCTGTGGCGAGGCCCTGGCGAGAGAAAAGTTGGAAATTCAAGTTGCTGCTGTCTTATGCTCGCGTCATGTTCGCTGGGCGAATTTTGGGACATCCGCCGGGCGAATTTTCAATCCGACGGGCAAATGTAGATATTTGTTACTAGGCGGTTTATGTACGCAGCTGATGTGAGAGAAAAAGGGGAATCCGCCTGGCGAATTTTCAATCCACCAGGCGAATTTGTCTGAACCAAAATTTTGTATTTAATTCTTTTTACTTCAATTTTGTTAGAGGGTGTTGTTTTGGGGGTGATTTTTGTCTCCAAACTTCATCAAACCTCATTCTTTGATAGATTAGCTTAGAAAACAACATGGAAGCATGCATACAGATGAACCGGGGTGGATTGATCGTCGATCAGCGTTGACAAACCGCGAGATGTTTGGTTCATTTCTTTTCTTCTTTGTGTTATTCTTCTATGTTGGGTTGTGTATATGTATTTTTTCGGAAGTCATGTATATTTGTCGCCCATGGTGTTATATGAAATTTGCTTTACAAATCTTTATTGGTGATTGTCTCTGATTTTTGCTTTATGCACGGGGTTTGGGTTGCGTTAGACATAACCTTCGCGAACTTCGATTAGGGATGATTGTCTGTTAGTTTCTGGACTCTAGAGATAGATTTAGGAGCTAACAATCTTCAATAGGCGTCGAAGCTTAATGTCTTCCGTGTTTCGAGGCTTCGCTCGCGAGAGTGACGAAGAGAGTGACACGGTTGTTATCTCAACTTTGCGTTAGACATAACCTGTGTTGTGAGCGATGTTGGGTGATATTGAGGAGTATTGTAGGTTGAGTATAACTGGTCGGTAAGTTTAAGTTTGTGAGGAGTGATTTATATGCATTGTCGGACGAGTTTTTCTCTCTGAAGAATGAGTTCTTTTTGTTTTAATGTTTACTTTTCTGTTTCTTGTTTTAAACAATTTTAATCCAAACTCATAAACGCGAGAGACTGTCGAACGACATTCTTTCCCTCGAACCGATCTCTATGGACACGACATAAATCCCGGAGGGAGTTCTTTCCAAAAATAAATATTTTTGCTTGCTTGCCCTATTCTGCACTCAACAGTTCGTTAGGAGAACAGGTAGTGAGTGTTCGCTATGGCGAGGTCTTAGCGAAGGACCAGCGAACCATCCCAGATTTGAGGCAGTAGCTAAAGGACCAGAAGTTCGTTGTGCAAACTTGTAGCGAGGTAGTTCGCATGGCGAAGAATTGCTCGCACAACGAACTTCGGATATTTCTCAAGGGTGGTTTAACTGTTCAGAGTCACTTTAGGTGCCTAAAAGTGTGTTCGTTGGGTGAAGAAGTAGTTCGCGGGGCGAACGTGGCAGATTCCAAAAGTACTATATAAGTACTTTTCACATTTTTGGGGGGATTATAACCCCAATTTTCACACCAAAACTTCATTTCTCAGTATTTCTTCACCAAAAGGTGATATTTTGCAAATAGAAGTTGGATTCGCATCCAAGCTCGATTCTTTGACGTGGATGCTCATTCATCTTCTTGCATTACTTGTAAATCGAGCTACCATGGTTATGTGTAGCTAATTTCCTTTGTATCAAAGGTTGAGGCAGTCTACCATTAGCTTGTATGCATTTCTTTTGATTGGCCTTGTATATGAACAAGTGATGATTAATATATGATGAATATTTTTATTCTTAATGATCCATTCTTATTTTTTAAAACTCAAGACATAGATTTTGTGAAAATTGACCTAAAATATTAATCTACTAATTTATAGATTGGAGAAATTTGTCTATGGTCGATAGTTGCTTTGCGTTGAACTTAAAGCTTACTATATTGGTTGTTATATGGAGAAACCGTGTAGCGATGAATACGGTATTTCTCACGACGCCGCTCTAGAGATAGACGGTGTTGAGAGAATGCGTGACGATATTAATCGGATCCGACTTCACATGAAAGATTGAAAGAATACGTATAAGTTAGGGTAGATGAAAACTACTTTTGATATATTTTGTTAATCAAACTCTTTAGAATTTATAAGCTTTGCTACTAAAAACGTGACAATTTTATGAACAAAACTTTGAAAACCCTTTTTCTTGAAACGATAAATTGTTGAACGACAAGCATCAAAATATCTGCAATCCCTGTGGAGACGATAACAAAAACCCCCCTTTAACTACGATTCTAACAAATGGCATTGTTGTCGGGGATTGTTTGATATTGCAAGCATTGCAATAGTGTATTGATTTTAAGATCTTTGTATTGTTATTCTTACCCCTGTTTATTTTTCTTGTGTTGTTTAATTTGTTTGGTTAAGTGTGCAGATTCTGTTTATGCTAGGGAGTGTACCTGCAGACTAACTTTTATTCGATCCAGAGATTGAAAGAACTGCTCATAGGCATATTAGCATAAATAGGCAGAGGAAGCAACTTGCTAAAGAAAAATGAGATCGTAGAGAAGCTTCTTCATATACACCCATTGTAACGCCAAACATGGAAAATCCACCACCGCCACCACCTCCTGCTTCAACCCCATGTGTTAACAGTCCAAGACACAACGCTCAATTTGCGTGCAACACCCACAATGGGAGGCATTCTGAGATAAAAATGGGAATCCTTGCTCTTTTATATGCAAATCCCTTTGCGGGGATGAATTATGAGGATCCGTTTATTCATATCACGGAGTTCTATGAGATAGCAGATGCAACTGGAGTGCCAGAAATCGAAGAGGAATCTTTGTTTAAGAGACTATTCCTGCATTCCTTAATTGGGAAGGCGAAGGAATGATATCTTGACCAATCTACTCTGGTGATGACAGATTGGAATGTTTTGTAAGATAAGTTTCTTGAAAGATTCTTCCCTCAATCAAGATTTATGGAGGCCAAGACCTCAATTTCGGTGTTTGCGCAAGGAGGAAACGAATCTCTCAACGAAGCTTGGGAGAGATTCAAATCTATTCTAAGAAAGTGCAAGGGCCATGGTTTTGATGATTTGACTCAAGTTCACATTTTCCACAGCGGACTTCAACCCGTTCATATAACTCTTCTGGATGCTACGACGGGTGGTTCTCTAATGTCAAAGAGTGCGGAAGATGCGGTGTCCATCATTGATATGATGGCACTGAATGATCATCAAGGTCAACATAACCGTGGTACCCCACAAAGAAAATCGAGAATTATCGAGTTGGGAACGAATGATGCTATTCTTGCTCAAAATAAATTACTCTCGCAACAAGTGGAGTTGTTGATAAAGCAAATGTCAAAAATTCCACAATAAATCAAAGAGATGCAAGAAGTTCACAACAAAGCTCAGCAAATTGCAAGTTGTGAATTGTGTAAAGGTGATCATCCTACCGGCTATTGTCTATCGATCGTTGAAGAAGCCAACTATCCGGGAAACCGAAATCAAGGCTATCAACCAAGACCACCATATCAAAGCAATAACCAAGGATACCAACCTAGAGGTAATATTCAAGGTTACCAACAAGGGTGGAGGCAAGAGCCGAGTTCTTCAAACCGTCAACCTTACCAAAATTGCAACCAACCGCAACAAAACCAAGAAGGAGGCTCTAAGATTGAGGAAACTTTCAACCAATTTATGCAAATGTCTATCTCCATCAAAAAAGTACGGATGTGACAATTCGGAATCTTGAGACTCAAGTTGGACAATTGTCCAAGCAACTAGCCGACCAACATAAAGAAACCTTTCTGGCTAATACTCAAGTGAATCCGAAGGAGCATTACAAAGCCATCTTTACAAGGAGTGGAAGAACAATTGGTGGGGGAGTCGGAAAAAAATGTTGAAATTGAAAAGGAGGATGAAATTATGGAGGAAGTTGAAAAAAGGATGATAAGAAGGTAGTTGAAAAGAAGGATGTAGAAAAGAAGTTGAAAGAGGAGAAGTTGAAAAAAAGTGAAAAAGGAAAAGAGTATGAGGGAAAGTTCTACAGAAAATTTACCATACCCTATTGCTCCTACGAAAAAACAAAATGAAAAGCATTATGTGAGATTCTTGGATATATTCAATCGGTTGCAAATAACAATTCCATTCTCCGATGCTCTAGAGCAAATGCCTAAGTATGCAAAATTCATAAAGAACATACTTACAAAAAAAGAGGTACAAGGATAAGGAAACCATTGAGCTTAATGTTAATTGTAGTGTTATTGTCCAAAGCATTCTTCCGCAAAAAGAAGGAGATCCGGGAAGAGTGGATTTACCTATAACTATAGGTAGTGATTTCAAATGCAAAGCTTTAGTCGATATGGGAGCTAGTATTAATTTGATTCCTTTATTTATGGTCAAAAGACTCAAGAACATGGAGATGAAGTCAACCAACATGACTTTACAACTTGTGGACAAGTCTAGGACTCGTCCGCATGGAGTTGTTGAAGACGTGTTATTGAAAGTCGACAAATTTTTATTTCCGGTTGATTTCATAGTCATGGACATGGAAGAGGATGAGGATACACCAATAATTCTTGGATGACCCTTCATGAAGGCCGCTAGGATGTTAATCGATTATGATAAATGTATACTGAAGGTGAGGACAAATGATGAAGAAGTGTGTTCACACTTTTCAAAGGGGTGGTGTATTCGAATCAATTAGAGGACAATTTTCAAGTGAAAAAAGAAGATACAAGAATTGCGGCAAAGAAAAAGAAAGACGAAGATGCAAATGTTGCATCAAAGAAAAAGAAGGAAGAAAGATCCTAGCTTGAAAAGGTGTTTAAAAAGAAGGATGAAGAGGCCAATGAGGCTTTGATGAAGTCATGTTGGGACTTTTCCTTCTTAAGGAAAAGTGGACCAAGAACAGGTCATGATAACGGTTGATGACTTTGGTGGTAGAGTGTGTTTTCTCAGAAGTTAATCCAATCGCTTTTAGTTTCGAGGTTTCAAACCTCTAGACCGCCGAGCTCAAACGACGTTAAATAGAGCGCTAGTTGGGAGGCACCCCAACATTGTAAATACCCATTCATCTTTAATGCTTTTGTAGAGTAATATAGTATGGAAAGTGTTGTGGTAGAATGAGATGAAAAGAAGAAAAAAATAAAAAATATGTCTCATTCGGTTTGAGTTTGCTAGGCGAACCTGGGGCGAATGTTCGCTAGGGGAGCTGAGCAAGACAGAGAAAAATAACAATTTTTTGCCACATCCCTTAAGTGTTATTATATGGTGGGTCTAAACTACATGGGCCCAAGACCCTCTTTGCATATTTTGTGGGGTAAACTTTCCCCCATTCCCCTTTGTGTCATTCCTTTTTTCCCTCTTGTCTCTTTACTTTCCAAAAACACACCCAACACACATTTCTCTTCTCTCTCCATCGTATATGTGCGAGTGAAGTTTGTTTCCAAGTTTTAGTACAAATTCCATTATATCATTTCAACACAATTCAGGTTTGAGAATTCTTTATTCATTCCTTGTTCTTTTTAGAAAATGTTGTTAGGGTTGATGTGAGCAAATGTTAGAAACTTTCTTCTAAGCTTTGTGAATCTGTTTGCATGTTCTTGATTATTGATTTACATTACTTTGCATGATAGATATTGAAATTTAAAAAATTTGAGAGTTGAACTTGCTTTGGTTAAAGTTGAAATTGATTTGAATGAAGCTTATGAACTTTGAACCTTTTATTGAACAAATGTGGCTTGGTTGGTGCTGTTAATTGATACTCAATTTTTACTATGGATAACATTGATTAAATGGAGAAAAATTGCTTTGTGGTTGTGTTTTTATTGAATAGGCAGAACTTGGAATTTTAAAAATTCGCAGGGTTCGCCTTGAGTTCGCTGGGCGAACCTGGAGTGAAAGTTCGATAGGTCTCACTCGGCGAACTCAAGGCGAACATGACAGCAAGTTTGATTTTTGAGTTACGCTGAGATTTCTTGTTCTGATTTTTTGTGCATTGCTTTCTTACTAATTTATCATGTGTTTGGTTTGCTGGTTTTGTTTGGTGAATGTGCAGATGGCACCTCCAAAGGCAACTCCTTCCAAGAAAAGAAAGGTTGGAAGTATATCCTGTCCGCTAGTGTTTTAAAAACCGGACCGAACCGGCCGGTCGGACCGGTCAAACCGGGAACCGGAGAGGTTACCGGTCTGGTCTGATTGTTGGATCGAATATGCTATTGAACCGGTGAGAACCGGCCAGAACCGACCAAAACCGCTAAAAACCGATGAACCGGCGGTTTAAATGCATGTCTTTTTTTCTTCATAAAAACGACGCCGTTTTGATAATTTATTTTTTTTTAATAAAATTAAAATATAAGTAGACTTTATTCAAAACTTATTTGAAATAATTTTTTATCGTTTGTAACCAATTATTATTTAAAATTTATTTGGATTTGTATTTTGTACTATTTTGTCCTGTGTGACGACTACGTCAAGAGTTTAAATTTAAAGAATGAACTTGTGAAATTATGATATTTTGAAATTTTGTAGGTATCATGATATTTTTTAGAGGTCGAGTCATCCAGTTCGACCGATTTGTTAAATATATAGTTATTTTATAGAGACCGGTTTATTTAGCCGAGTTATCCGGCTTAATCCGGTTTTGTCATGCGGTTCGACAGTAACCCAGTAGTTCGACCAATGAACCAGCGACCCAGTACCTTCACCGGTTTGATGACCGGTCCGGTTTTGAAAACATTGTTGTCCGCAACCAATTTAATTTGATATTGATTGGTTCAAGGGAGCTAAGCAGGTTGTACGTTATATTGCTCTCGAGAAGATGAACATTTTGTCTGAGAAGAGGTTTAACATCAACCCTCCTACCGGGCGGTAGCGATAATCCTTCACACCAAAAAGTGGGACAAGTTAATTACACATTGTGACAACTATAGCGTGGAGCTCGTTAGGGGGTTCTACGCTAATGCCCTTCCGGATGACGACGAGGTATTTTCTTGGACTACTTTGGTTTGCGGAAGAGAGGTGAAATTTGATCAGAATACTATTAATCAGGTTTTAGGTAAACCTCTCACCTTGGGGGAAGATGAAGTGGATGAGTGTCGCTCTCGGGATTTTCATCCAAGTACAAACGCAAAAGTGGCACCGAAACAGAGTCGCCAGCAATGTGTATTTATCCCAAGAGAGGGAAAGGAAACACTGCGTAAACCTGAAGAGAAAGGAAAGAGCGTGGTCTTGCGACCAAGAGAACTGGGTTCAGGAGTCGGTTACGCGCAGGGAAGGTATTAGCACCCACACGCGTCCATCGTACCGGATGGGATCCACGCTTGCTTGTCTCGATCAAAGGGTGTCGTCGTCTGGAGCTCCACTGCTAGAGAACTGGAAGAGAAAAGGTAGAAAGGAGGGGGGAAAAAGAAAGGAGAGAGAACAAATGTAGGGAAAATAAAAGAAGTGCTCGCATGGGCCCTACCTCACTGCCTACGTATCTCATCGGGAGCATGAGAATCAGAGCGACGTAGTTCCCCTCAACGAGGGTCGCTTTGTTTGTTTTTTTAGGGAACGACTAACGTTCTAGCTTAGGTGTTGCAGGCTCGCTGGTCCAAGTGCGTAACCATCTTGCAAGAGAACGAGTAGGAGCACGTTCATACGCTGAGAGTGAGCGAGATGAGAAAAGAATTCCCGAAGGAAAGACGTTATTGTTGGTTTGAAGTTTTTAGCAAGAAGTGTCTTTTACAGTTATTTGCAACTTGCATTGAACCAAAGTCTTAAATATAGGAACAAATACTTTCGTGCATCGTCCCCAACAGGACGTACACTAGGTACCCTAAAAGAATGAGAGGAAGCCCCTCGTTCCCCACTTCCCACATATAAGGCTCAAGCGCATTACACGTTAACCTTTATTAAGTGTATTTTACTTTTCTTTTGAGATGAGAAGAGAAACGACGCAAGGGAAATTCTAAAGGGAAACTAAGAGTCCTAATGTTATCATGCATGGATGTCCTGTGGTTAGTGAGGTTTAGGAGAAAAGACTACCTAACCTAATGCTAATCCTACTCCAAGCTTAATAAAAAATTAAGTTGGACTAGGTAGCTCTAAAGGGAAAGAATCCAAGACTTGAACAAGTCTTGAGATTCATGGGATGATAAAGAGTGAAAGAGAAGAAAAGAGAAGGAGAAGAAGAAAGATGATATACAATAAATGGCAGCAAGCACATCATACCATAAATGTCCAACTCAAATCAATCAACATGTTTCAAAGATCAATGCAAAACAATTTAAGTAAGCATGCAAAGGTAAACATGGAAGGATGCAAGCATACTTGAATTAAATGCACAATTAAACACACATGGATTCCATATCAAAGTGAAATGAAGGAGACAAGATGAAAATGAAACAAGACCAGAACTCACATCATATCATCATCAACAATTCACATGTGCAAAAGAGGTTCACATTATGCAATATGATGCACCAAAGAAGTTACAAAGCAAAGGGAATGATATGCATCACATAATTCAAACCATGAAGATCAAGTGAGATGAAAATCAAGTAATGAACCCAAAGGGCAGTAGCATACACATTAGCATCATGCCAAGATCAAACTCAAGTCATACAAGATTAATCATCAAGCAACACATTCAAAACATGCATCGAAATTGAGAAAGACATTCACTTATCATTCATGCAAGCAAGCAAAGAAGTGTGAGGCATAAAGTGAAATGAAAATCACATAATGAACCTTAAATCAAAAGTACCAGAACCTCAAGCATGTCATACAAACCAAACAAAATGTTTCATACATGAATGAATTCACACAAAGAAACAATCACAAGATTAGGTTGAACATACCACAAGATTCAAGTCCAAAACAACATCAACTTGTAAAATCAAGAACAAATTGAAAAATGACCACATGAGGATGATTCCATAGCCACAAGCAAGCTCAAACAAAATATGATCATACCATAAAAACATATCAAGCATCATTCCATTACAAGTAGGCAAATGCACTCAAACTAGGTCATGTATCAAAGTATACCTCAATCAAACTTGCATCACAAGTAAAAATCAATCAAAAATAGCTAAGTGGCTCAATAAAATCCCCAAAAATAAGCAAATAAAATTTAACTCAGTCAAGCAACATATGCAAAAAGATTGGATCAAAAAGAGTTAAAGATCTTATCTAAAAGTGATCCACAAGTCAAGGAGTGCACATAATCGAGCATGGATCGAGGGTTAATAAAACTCGAGAGGAAAGTCACTAAAAGTAACTCAAACCATCATCAAATCAGCATAAAAACATCCTCATATAATGCCTTAAAAGTGACCAAAAGATTGACTTCAAATGGTGTGTGAAAGTCACAAAAAATCCTAACCCTAGAAGAAGGGTATCATTGGAAACACCCTAACAATTTAATTCAAAATAAAATAATAAAAAGAAATTAAAAATAAAATAAAAAAAGAAAATTAAGTTGACACATTAATCAATCAGAAGAATATTTTTGTAGATTATTATAACATATTTTTATATTAAAATAAAATGGAAACAATAAGTAAAACTAAAAAAAAAAAGAAATAAAATAAATAAAGGCATGGGGGGTGCCATCAGCAAATGAGTCACGTGGGAAATAAGAACAAGGCCCAGACTGGGGGTGCAAATAGGAAGGCCCAAGGCCAAAGTCCAAAGCGCAGTCAAACAGTCCACACATGGAAATAGTCAACAATCAGGTCCAATAATGACCCTAGGATCAATCACGCGCTCACCAAACAAGTCAACATATCCAAACATAAGCATGATCAATGGTTCAGATCACTCATCACACTATAATCAATTAAAAACACACGCACACAATCAATTGGAACACCAAGGAAAGCCACGTGAGCTGCACATGCACTCATTAATTTATTGGCACGCTCACAACCACACGATCACACCAACGCACCAGATTACATCAACAATTCAAAAATCAAATGCAAACAATGGTCAGGACAATGGGGCACACGATAACACACATGGAAAGACACACACCAAAACCATGGAATAAAACAAAAATTAAAACAACGTGGCACAACACACGCCCTTGGATAACGCGAATCAACGGCCATGATTATCTCTTCTCCATTTGAACCACCTGCCGGACTGAACTTCCACAGCCGCCGGAGCTAGGGCTCCGGTCACCCTCTCCGGTGAGCTTTAACTACATTTTTGCCAGAAAATGCTCATGCATGCAGCATTTGAACCAGAAAAGAACCAGGATCATGAATATCATGTTCATTTTATCAAACAATAACCACACAAAGAGAATTGAATGAAAACATAATTAGATCCAAAACTTTAAACTCACAATACACACAATCTACACGTCCAAATCACAAATAAAATAGATCAGAGTGATCAGTGAACATCACAGCTCATTATGCACATCAAAAATTCAAGTTCTATGGTGGTGAAAAAATCACTAACCTGAACCTTGAAGAGCTTAAAATACGCCAAGAAATCCCTCCAAAGACTGCAGATCTACTCCTTGGAACCTCTAGTTACAAAATAAATGCAACTAGAGCTTGAAATCGTGCTAGATCTTGAGATTTAAGTTGAACCTTCTTGAATGGAACTTGGTGAAATCCTTCCTTTCAGCTTAAAACAATGGATGATTCGTGCTCTTTTCAACTCACTGATCAAGAATATGCCAAGAAATTTTCCAAAACCTTCAAGGAATGAGAGATTCGAATGAGAGAAAGTGAGAGTGAGTTTTTGAAATTCTGAGCAAATGAGAGTGCATGACCTAATTTCTGAGGAATGGGTTAACTTATATACTCTTCATTAGTCCACTGATGGTGATTAGCAAGTGGTTAATCCTTTGGTTAGTGAGATTTGGGTGAAATTGCAAAAATGCATTTTGTACCACCACCACTAATCCACACGTGCAACACCCTTGTACTTAGCATGATTCATTTCCAATTCACTCATGGATCACTTCTGAATTGATTTTGGGCCTTGTACTTTCTTGGTTTGCAAGTTTTGAATCAATTTGCATTTTTGCACTTTGTGAAAATAATGAAAAATATGGCATGGAATGAATTGATTCAAAGGCCAAAAATACTCTTCTTGACTTGCACTTTGATGTTGTAATATAACACGAAGCAAAAAGATCAATTACAAGTCCATTTGTGCCAAAATGCAAAAGGTGGAAAAATGGAACCATATGAAAACCTCAAAATGCATCTTGCCATCTTTTGACCATAACTTGAGTTCAACAAATGGTATGGAAATCATCTAGTACTTTTTGGAAATGGGAGAGGAAGATCTTCAACTTTCATGTTGGAGGAAAATTCATTTGGGGCTTCCTTGATGATGAAAAGTCAAGTTGAATGTGATGGAAAAGTTGCCAAAAATGGAAAGTTTTCATTATAGGTCATTTTCCAAATTTAGTAACTTTTGCACAAACTCTTGATTCTTGATGAATGACATGAAAATTGGAATTTGAAGACCATAAGAGGACATGGGACCTTGAAAACCATGAAAAGAAGGTCAAAATTCCACAGTTGACTTTCTCCTTTTGAACTATTAACTTTTGCTTATTACACAAGTAACTGATCCATTAAACATCTTCCTCAAAGAACCAATGGCAAAGATTCCCTCCATGAACACTTAAGAACATAAGGAATGCCATGAGATCAAGTCTTGCCCAAGAAATCAGAAACAAACTGATTTTAGGTCCAACCCTAGTTTTGGCACCCTCTGGTTAGGAGGAAAAAACACATCCTCCAAATCTCAATTCCTCTGAATATGTTGTGTATCCTCTCAAACAAAGATGAGATATGTCCTTTGGAGATGATAAAAACCCAAAGAGATTGCCATTTGAGGGTCAGATCCCAACTTTTAACTGCCTTGTGAAGGAGATCATACACTGTCCAATCTTCTTGGTGAACTCTCCTCTCCCTATGACTTGTGATATCAAATGGAGATGATACATGATATAAGAGATCCTTGAGGCTTGTGAGAAACACTTGGTCTTCTTCTTTGGATGATCAACACCTTAGAGGATCACCTGATCACATGCCCTTATGCAAGATGCAATGCTAGATGCTTGATGTTTTATTTTTCTATGCTTGAATGCAATGCAATGCAATGAAAGCTCATGCTAAAAGACATGAAGAAAGAAGAGGGCAAATTTTGGGGCATTACAGCTGCCCCTATTTAATCACTGTAGACCTGAATGGATGATAGCGATTGATGTCATACTTTTAAGGTATGGAGAGATTGAATACCGACAATAACCCAAAAATTTGCACTCTGTAGGGAAGAAGAAAAAAGGGATATAAACCCAACCAAACGGACTCTGCTTGAAGAGAACTATGGTGATGAATAAAACCACTGGGAAGATGTCTTTTATATAACGCCAGACGACTACTGGCCTGCCACACTACGGGTGGACTTTAACAATGTCTTTTGTACAACGTCAGACGAATACTGGCCTGCCACACTACGGGTGGACTTAACAATGTCTTTTATATAACGCCAGACGATTACTGGCCTGCCACACTATGGGTAGACTTTAACAACGTCTTTTTGAATAGAGTCAGAAGACTGCTGACCTGCCACACTACGGGTGGACTTTTGCCAATCTACGGTTGGACTTTAAAAATTTGCCACCCTTGGATGGACCTTTTGCCAATCTACGATTGGACTTAGCTGCTGAAATGCCACACAACGGGGGACTTTTGCCAAGCTACGGTTGGACTTTAAAAATTTGCCACCCTTGGATAGACCTTTTGCCAATCTACGGTTAGACTTTCCAATGATTTGCCACCCTTAGATAGACCTTTTGCCAATCTACGGTTGGACTTTCCAATGATTTGCCACCCTTAGATGGACCTTTTGCCAATCTACGGTTGGACTTTAAGAATTCCAAAATTGGATTACTCTCTACATCCGTGTCAGACATCTCTGCTGACTCTGCTGAGGAACGATGATCAATGATTTGACTTCAGAGACTCCTGAAAGGATAATATCTCTGTCGGAGAATGAATGAACAATCCGTCTGCTTCGAACTGTTAAGTTTGCCAAAAATAAATTGGACTTTGGGATATGAGGGGAGTGATGATTCTGCCAGGAATTACTTCATCTATTTAGGAATGAACTCTAGTCACAGCAACTCTGCTGGGGATGAGAATTTCTTTGCATGACGCCTTGCTAGGGAAGACAAGTCATTAAAACTCTGCTTGAGGATCTATCAAACCCTGGATCTTTTGCGGGGGGAATCAACCTTCTAACCCGGCTGGGGAAAGAATATATTATCACTCTGCTGAGGAATAGATTTTGTTGATCAATAAGCCTCTGCGGGGACAAAGCAACTCAGCTGGGGAGTATTGTTGACAAGATTCAATGCTGAACTCTTGTGGGGATACCAATACTAGAGATACGATCTTGCTGGGAATCAAGGCTACTCTGTCGGGGATGAGCAAATCCTGGTTAGAAGACATTCTGCTGCAACATGCTGGGAGAGAGTCCTTAGATCTGCTGGGCAACCACAAAGCAACTTCACAGTAGTCTGCTAAGGAATACGCCTGTCAAGCTTAGGATAAGTATCACAATGCCCCATGTTAGGCAAACTTTCCGTTTGACGACTCCGTTGGGGGATAATGAGTTTGTAACAAACTTTGCTGGAGCAAACCGCTTCAAAGCGTCTTGTGCTGGGGAATGCCTTTTGAGAGGATTTTACAGAAGACCAAATGTCCTCAAACTCTACCGGGGATGATGGATCTGGAACAAATCCTGCTAAGGAAAAACAAAATGCCCCATGTTCGGGAAAGTCTACAACTTGCTTCCTGCTCCATGATACAAGGCTTACCTGACGAAACGTCCTAAGAGGATTTTACAGAAGATCAAGCATCTTCAAACTCCTAACGACTTTACTGGGGATTAACCATCAACCTCGGTGTCTATGAAGCAACTCTACTGGGAATTCGCAACCGTTATCAACACAGAAAAGCTTGTAGCTGTTGGAAATAATGAATGAGCGAATCGACTTAATAAGATACAACGATACCCAGTTGAACTCAATTCACTGATATCGAGACATCGCGACCGACCGTTGACTAAATGATGGACTTAATCAGTAAACGTTGTGACAAAAGGGTGACCAGTGAACACTTCCCTGAACATGATTGCCCTAGTCTCCTGCATGGGAATAAGTGCTTACTCGTCTTGTGCTTGAAATCATCTGCATCTGTTACCTGCAACAAAAGAAAACACGCACATGCCCCGAAATATTGCGTGGTTTGAATCCACCATCAAGGATTATTCAACATTCAAAGTAATTCTAAATGTTTTTCTGCACGTGTTATTGTGAAGCCACCATGTTTTCAAATGCAATGTTTTATCAAAAAATCAGACGTTTTTGCAAACAAAGCAGTAAAACAAAAATAAGAAGCTTTTAACTGAAATTCAATTTATTGATCAAAAGGCCCAGAATAGGCAATTACATCAGGAAGCAATCCCTGGAAAGAGGTGATCGCTGAAAATTGATTAAAGGAACTATCCTAATGGCAATGTGAAAACGGGATTCCACTGAGTTTCAATTCTGCTATGGCCAATATGTCTTCAAAACTCCCCGACCTTGCCTTCTGAGGAATGATCAGACCGATTTCTACCCTTTGGAATGTCAGTTGTTGAAACGGATGATGGAGTACAGATAACTCAGATCGTAGTCGTTCGCTTAAATCCCTCTTTTGCGTGGACCGCCCTTTCGGGTTTTCAATCCACCGAGATACCCTTTTTTGCCTGAGTTGTCCTTGCGGATTTTCAACTCACTGGGTGTACAATCTTTTTTTTATTATCCCTAATTTTTGCCCGAACCTTTTGTCGCTCCCAGGATTTTCATCCAGGTACAAACGCGAGAGTGGCGCGGAAAAACAGAGTCGTCAGCCGTGTAAATTTATCCCAAGAGAGGGAAAGGGAACACCGCATAAACCTGAGGAAGAGGGAAAGGAATGGTCATCGCAACCATAGCCTAGGTTCGGGAGTCGGTTACGCGAGGGGAAGGTGCTAGCACCCCACGCGTCCATCGTACTCGATGGGATCCACGCTTGTTGTCTATTCTAAGGGTGAGTTATACTATCATCTAGGGCTATACTAAAACGGAGAGGGAAAGACAAAGACCGACTCGGTAGGACGTTGACGTCCTAGGCCTACGTACCCCCTTTGTGCAATGGGTAATTCAGAGTCAACGTAGTTCGGACCAAGTCCTTTTTGTGTTTTTTATGAGCGACGTTAAGTTCGCGTCCGGCAGTTAGGGTCGATGCCTGTTTGCGACTCAGACGGAAGGTAACGTGCCCTTTTTGAAAATAGCCTTTAAGTTGAAGGTCCCGAGGGACAAAAAGGTTTGAAGTTGGTTTGTGTTTTTTAGGACAGAAGTGGCTTAAGTTAGTTTCTAAGCTGTATTGCACCAAAGTCTAGGGCACAGGGACGAATACTTAACGCATCGTCCCAAGACAGGACGCTCGTTAAGCACTCTAGAAAGATGAGAGGAAGCCCCTCATTTCTCATTCCCCATACTTAAGGCTCGTGCGCAATACACCTTATTCTTATTAAGTGTTTTAAAAAAATTTGAGATGAGAAGAGAGAAGACACAAAGGTGACTCTAAAGGGGGTCTATGAATCCTAAAGTTATCATGCATGGGTGACCTACGGTTAGTGAGGTTTGACGACAACCTAATCCTAAAGGAAAGAGAAGAGGATGAGAGAAGGAAAGAGTAAGGGTGACCATGGATACTTATTCATACCCTTAAAGAACTTACCTTAGTCCCTGCATACAAGGTTAGTGAGAAACAGACATAAATAATATCAAAGCAAATGAAAATTAAACAATAGAAAACAATAGTGATAATAATCCAAACATGAACTTAGAAATCAAAGGAACAACCCCAAAGCAAATGGCACAAGTGCCTTTTCAAACAGATAATCAGATGTGGTCAGAAATAGGCATACACAAAGATCTCAAGTGAAAGCCAATCAAATAATTAGAAAAATAACTCCTAAAATTCCCAAATTAAACATCAATATTATTCAACCAGAGATAAACCAAATATCAAAAATCCCTGCAAAAAATCAAGATATTAGTCATCTAAACAATTAGGCAAAGTCCAGGTGGGAAGTGGGGTTCAATGCGCAAAAGGGAAGGACCAAAATGCAATATGAAATAAATTTAAAAATGAAAGAAAAATATTTTTATGCAATTTAGGATGTTATCTAACAAATGCAAAAATAACGGATTAAAAATGTTTTACGGATGCAGAGAAATAAAATAAAGAGATTTATGTATGCATGATATGAGTAATGCAAAAAGAAATTAACTAAATAATTAGTTTAAGTGATAAAAATAAAATAAAAATAAAAAATAAAAATTTTGAAAATTTAATAAAATAATTAAAATGATATATGAATTTTATGGGAATTTTTAAATGCAAGAATGTAATTTTAATAATTAACAATGAAATATAATAATTAAAATAAAAATGAAAATGAAATAAATAGCATGGGGGTACAGATAGTAGAGAAGATGCGTTGGAATGAATATGGGCCTGCAAGGTGGGGTGCGAATAACAACCCAAAGCTTAAGTCCAAAAAGGTCACAATGCACTTTAGTCAACCTAATTGACTCCCCAGGCCCCTCAGATTGATCTAGCGCAACCCATCAAGTCAACATAATCACTAGGTAGTCCAGATCTAAGGCCATGATTGAAAGTGCATCGTAACAACCACGCACGTGCGCACTCTAAAGCCTGCAGCGTACCATATGTCCCCATGTGCCAGGCACATGCCCTTTTTTAATTGTTGGCACAATGGTGATCGTGCGATTCATCCAATGATCCATAGCTAGTCAACACAAGTAAAAGTAATTGAAATGGAAAAAAAAGGTTGGTCGTACACGATACCTACGGTGAGGTGATATACATACAATTAATAACTAAAAAATAGAAAAAAATAAAAGAAAAAAAAACATGTGGCAGCGTGAGAGCCACACGATCAACCATATCAACGACTCTGGTTCATCTTCTTCCTTGAAACCCTTGGCCGGCCGGAGCACCACCCAGTCGCCGGAGCCCTAGCTCCGGCCGCCACCCACGGCCACCTGCAACCTATATTTTTCCAGAAAATGCAAAGGGGTATACCATTCTGACCAGAATTTCTTCAGGATCTCAAATATCCAATCAAAATTTGCAAAAGATCAACACATAGCGAAAATCGAAGGAAAGAATGTTAGGGTTCAAAACTTTAAACTCATGGAACCACCAAAATACACGTCCAATCCCAAAAATAAATAGACCAGAATTATCAGCAACAATCATAGATCATTATGCATATTTAAAAGTGGAGTTTTATGATCATGAAAAAAGCTTCCAACCTGAGATGGTGCACCTCTGATTCTTGCTTTTGGCTGCGAATGGTGGTTGGGTTATGTTCTAGAGATCACCAGGAGAAGTTTTGTGGAAGAACTTTGAAGAAAGACCTTGTGATTTGTGAGATTTGTTGAAAGAGAGCTTTAGGGTTCCAATTCTCCAATCCTCCAATTGTCACGTGTAACTCCCTCCAACCAGTGCATGGATAGGTTTAAATAGGCTAAGGTTTTTCCTCTGATGATGAATTGGGCTTGGGTAATTCCTTGCTTAATGAGTTTTTGAATAATTTTGAAAAATCACATTATGTTAAGTACACCTCCTCCATGCATGAATATTTAAGAATTCCATGATGGATCACTTTCATTTGGATTTCTAGTTACACCTCAATGGAACTTGGGCCTTGAAAACAATTGATTCATGAGTTTTAAACAATTTGGGAATTTTGAATAATGGAGAATAAATGAAGAATAAACCATGGAATTACTTTATTATTGGGCCCTAAATAATCCTCAAGGAATGTATTTTAATATTGGAATGTGGCATGAAGCAATGGAATTGATTATAGGTCATTATGCCCAAAGTTGTGAAAATGGGATCATGAGAAACCTTAAAAACCACTTTGCCTTCTTTTGATCATAACTGGAGTTTCACAAATGATATGGAGACCCACTAGTACTTGTTGGAAAGAGGAGAAAAAGATCTTCAAATTTCATGTTGTAGAAAAATTCATTTGAAGATTTCTTGATGATGAAAAGTTAAGTTGAATGCAGTGCAGGAACTTGCCAAAAATGGAAACTTTTCATTATAGGTCACTTTCCAAATTTAGAAACTTTGCACCAACTCCTGATTCCTGATAAATATGTATGAAACTTGACCCCTGGAGACCATGTGAGGATGTGAGACCTTGAAAACCTTGGAGAGAACCTCAAAATTCCACAGTTGACTTCTCCTCTCACTGTTGACTTTTACCCCATTCACCTGATTCTCAATCTTCTGATCAATTGAACTCCTCCTGAACCAAACTGATGGGCAACCTCCCATCCCTAGGTATTTAGGGACCCAAGGAGTACCATGGAATCAAGTCTTGCCCAAAAAATCAGAAATAAACTGATTTTATAGCAAACCCTAGTTGTGGTACCCTCAGTCTAGGAGGAAATAACACAGTCTCCAAATCCAAATTCCCCTGAATATGATGTGTATCCTCTCCAACAAAGATAACATATGCCATTTGATGATGATAAAAACCCAAGGAGCTTGCCCATTGAAGCAATAAATCCAAGAATCTCAAAACCCTAATCTATGCACTGGTTAGGAGAGGATGATCCACCTGAGCTCTCTTGGACAATACCAGGACTCTTGCTTGACCCTCTGATGCACTGCCTCAGGCACCTTGACCCCATGCTAAGAACCAATGATATGCACACATGATAATGCAAAATGCAATGCAATATAAGCCAGTTAGTAATAAAGTAAGGAGGGCAAATTTTGGGGTGCAACACATTTTTATTCTGTTTTTGTGGTTCGTCTGGATGCCCTTTTTTGCCTCGACTTTTTCCTTCTTTTTTTTTGTCCAGCGGGTCTATTTATGCGAAGTATTTTTTGATTACGTATGAGTTGATAGGGGATGAAAAGTCTTCGCCGTCCATGGTTGTAAGTAACAAGGCTCCGCCCGAGAAGACCTTCTTAACCACGAATGGACCTTCATAATTAGGAGTCCATTTGCCCCTGTGATCTGTAATTGGAGGAAGGATCCTTTTGAGTACCACATCTCCCACTTTGTAAACCCGAGGACGTACCTTTTGGTCAAATGCCCGCTTCATCCTCCGTTGGTATAACTGTCCATGACATACAGCTGCCAGTCGTTTCTCCTCAATAAGGCTCAACTGATCAAACCTAGCGCGAACCCACTCAGCTTTGTCTAACTTGACATCCATCATGACTCTGAGGGATGGAATCTCCACTTCAACCGGTAGTACTGCCTCCATACCTTATACAAGTGAGAATGGGGTTGCCCCAGTGGACGTGCGCACTGACGTTCGATACCCATGCAAAGCAAATGGTAACATCTCATGCCAATCTTTGTATGTGACCACCATTTTCTGAACAATCTTCTTAATATTCTTGTTGGTCACTTCCACAGCGCCGTTCATCTTCGGGCAATATGGAGAAGAATTGTGGTGTTCAATTTTGAAGTCCCGGCACAGCTCAGCCATCATTTTGTTATTCAAATTAGAACCATTATCAGTAATGATTCTCTCGGGCACTCCATAGCGATAAATGATATCCCGCTTCAGGAAACGATCTACCACCTGCTTAGTGACATTGGCATAAGATGCAGCTTCAACCCATTTAGTGAAATAATCAATGGCGACCAAGATGAAGCGATGGCCATTTGAAGCAGTAGGCTCAATCTTTCCGATCATGTCAATGCCCCACATAGCAAAGGGCCAAGGAGAGGACATGACACTCAACGGATTTGGAGGAACGTGCACTTTGTCTGCATAGATCTGGCATTTGTGACACTTACGGGCGTACTTGCAGCAATCTGACTCCATAGTCAACCAATAATATCCTGATCTCAACAATTTCTTAGCCATTGCATGTCCTCCGGCATGGGTACCGAAAGAGCCTTCATGTACTTCCTGCATTAACAGGTCTGCTTCGTGCCTATCCACGCATCTGAGCAGAACCATGTCAAAATTCCGTTTATACAGCACATCATCCTGATTCAAGAAGAAGCTACCAAACAACCTTCTCAACGTCTTCTTATCTTTAGCAGATGCCCCTGGCGGGTACTCTTGACTTTTTAAGAAACGCTTGATGTCATGAAACCATGGCTTGTCATCAGGCGTTGCATCAACAACAAACACAAATGCAGGTCTGTCAAGACGAGACACTTCAATCTTAGGTACATGATTCCATCCTTGCACTTTGATCATAGAAGACAATGTGGCCAAGGCATCTGCAAACATATTCTCATCTCGAGGAATATGGTACAGCTTCACTGTCGTAAAGAATGTCAGCAATCTTCTTGTATAATCTCTATACGGAACCAGATTTGCTTGGTGTGTGTACCAACTCCCTTTCACCTGATTAATTACCAAAGCTGAATCACCAAAGATATCAAGGGTCTTAATTCGTAAATTAATCGCCTCCTCAATCCCCATTATACAAGCTTCATACTCTGCTTCATTGTTGGTGCATCCGAAAGTTATTCGGGCAGTGAAAGGCATATGAACACCTTCCGGCGTGATAAGAACTGCTCCAACTCCACATCCATTCATATTGACGGCCCCATCAAACATCAGACTCCATTTGGATTCAGGGTCTGGCCCCTCCTCCGGGAGTGGTTCCTCACAGTCTTTGGCTTTGAGAAACATGATGTCCTCATCAGGGAAATTAAATTTCATGGGTTGGTAATCATCAATCGGTTATTGCGCAAGATAATCTAACAAGACACTTCCTTTGATGGCCTTTTGGGAAGTATACTGAATATCATACTCTGTCAAAACCATTTGCCACCGTGCAATTCTGCCTGTTAGCGCTGGTTTCTCAAAAATGTATTTGATAGGATCCATTTTGGAAATCAACAAGGTTGTGTGCCTAATCATATATTGTCTCAATCGCTTTGCGGCCCATGCAAGTGTACAGCATGTCTTTTCAAGCATTGAGTAACGGGACTCACAATCATTGAACTTTTTACTCAGGTAGTAGATAGCATGCTCCTTCCTACCTGTCTCGTCGTGTTGACCGAGAACATAACCCATAGAACCTTCAAGCACTGTCAAATACATTATCAAAGGTCTTCCTTCAACTGGAGGTATGAGAATTGGAGGTTCCTGCAAGTATTCTTTTATCTTATCGAATGCCAATTGGCAATCGTCATTCCACCTGACCGTCTGATCTTTTCTTAGCAGTTTAAAAATTGGTTCACACGTGGCTGTTAGGTGAGATATGAACCTTGCAATGTAGTTCAATCTACCCAGAAAACCACGAACCTCTTTTTACGTTCTCGGTTCAGGCATTTCTTGTATTGCTTTCACTTTGGCAGGATCAACCTCAATCCCTTTTTCACTCACAATGAAACCCAGCAGCTTTCCAGAACGCAGCCCAAAAGTGCACTTATTTGGATTCAACCTTAAGCGGAACTTCCTCAACCTCTCAAACATCTTTTTCAAGTTAACCAGATGTTCTTCTTCTGTTCTCGACTTGGCAATCATGTCATCCACATAACATTCAATCTCTTTGTGAATCAAGTCATGAAACAAAGTTACCATTACCCGCTGATACATAGCCTCTGCGTTCTTCAACCCAAAAGGCATCACCTTATAACAGTATGTGCCCCACGGAGTAATGAACGTGGTCTTCTCCATATCTTCAGGTGCCATCTTAATCTGGTTGTACCCGGAGAAACCATCCATGAATGAGAACACTGAAAACTAAGCTGTATTGTCGACCAGTACATCAATGTGTGGCAGTGGAAAATCATCTTTCGGGCTAGCTTTATTAAGATCTCGATAATCCACACACATTCTAACCTTTTCGTCTTTCTTCAGTACCGGCACAATGTTGGCAACCCAGGGAGGGTAGTGAGTCACTGCAAGAAACCCTGCATCCCATTGTTTATGAACTTCTTCTTTGATCTTTATGGCCATTTCGGGGTGAGTCCGACGAAGTTTCTGCTTGACTGGCGAACATTCTTCTCTCAATGGCAGCCTGTGTACGACAATATCAGTATCCAACCCTGGCATGTCTTGATACGACCAGGCGAAGATATCAGCATATTCACACAACAACTCAATCAAAGCTCTCTTCACATCTGCTTGCAGGCTGGCACCAATCTTGATCTCTTTCTTAGCATCCTCGGTACCGATCTTGATGATCTCTACAGTCTCCTGATGAGGCTGGATGACCCTTTCCTCTTGTTTTAACAATCTGGCCAGTTCTTCAGGGAGTTCACAATCCTTCTCATCCCCTTCTTCCGCTTGATAAATTGGTTTGTCAAAGTCATACATAGCCATAGCAAAATCGTTATCAATGGAATCTGGAGGATCAAGTCTGCACGAGCGGGTTCATGCTTTATTTTAGAATTTATTTTAAAACAAAAACAAAAAGAAATAAAACATTGCCATTTTATTATTTTTGTGCAAAATAAAAACTGAAAGACAGAGAACAAAAATTTGAGTGCAAAACATCCTTTATTGATGATTAAAATTGCAAATGCAAACAGAGTGGCCCTACAAATGAATCTATACGCCTTGGGCAGAGCGCAAGATTTTGACATGCATTATGATTAGAAAAACAAAGAAAAAATTACTCTGTCTGAAGAGTATCCCGGATGACTTCTTCAACAGACCAGTTCTGCACTTGTTATCCCAGAGCACGTGGGCGTACCCAGTTGTCCAGGTCACAGTCACTGTCAACACCATCTTCTGTAGCTGCACAAGACTGATCTGTGTAAATAATTCCCCCACTACTGAAAATGATGGGTCCACTGCTTTCCGTATCTGAAGTCATAGAGGGATGATAACCAATACCAAATTTGTCCTCCTTCATTGGTGTCTCTATCAACCTGCCCCAGCCTTGGGCATTGCCGGCTCTGACGACCTCAACAGCTTGTTTGTAGGATGAAATGGAGGTACCGGCTCCAACTGGTGCAGAGGAAGACTCAGGCACATTGTCAATATTTACCGCTTCAAATGACTGGCAAAGCATCTCGTGAATTTCCCCATCCATTTCCACATACTTAAACGTGGACAAATGACTAACAAAGATATCTTCTTCACCGCACACTGTCACAACTTGTCCTTCGAACTCGTACTTCATCTTTTGGTGTAAGGTGGAGGTAACAGCCCCGGCTCCATGAATCCAAGGGTGACCCAATAAGCAGCTATACGCAGGCTGTATGTCCATCACATGGAATGTGGATTTGAACACCTGCGGTCCAATTTGCACGGGCAATTCTACTTCACCAAACACAGATCTTTTCGTTCCATCGAACGCTCGGACAACCAACTCACTAGGCCTTAAAATCAAACCATCAACTTCCAGCTTCATTAGTGCCTTCTTAGGCAAGACATTGAGTGAGGAACCAGTGTCTACCAGTACATGAGACAACACTGCACCCTTACACTCCATTGTGATGTGCAAAGCCTTATTGTGGTTTCTTTCTTCAGCAGTCAAATCCCTACTTGTAAAGCCCAAACCATGGCTAACATTAACATTGGAAATTACACCCTCAAGCTGATTAACAGTGATTTCCTGTGGCACATATGCGTTCTTCAACACTTTCAATAAAGCCTCTCGATGCGCATCAGAACACATCAACAATGATAAAATTGAAATCTTCGAAGGGGTCTGATTCAGTTGATCGACAATCTTATAATCACTTTTCTTGATTATCCTCATGAACTCTTCCATCTCATTATCAAAAGTAATCTTTGTCTCAGTTTCTGGTACAGGCACGCTCTCGGCCACCTGTTTTCCTTTAGCTTTTGCTGCAGCTTCAGCTTCTTGATCACCGCGCAAAGTTTGGGAGTAAACAATCTTCCGCTTCTTGTAAAACCACCTACACCACCCACATTATCAATATTCGAACCGGCTGATGACCCAACTTCTTGCTTTTTACCTTCATAATACACGTCTACCCCATAGTGCCAGGGGATTGCCTTCGTAGTTGTAAACGGAACTGGTCCTGCACCATGATGGTAACAGGACTGGGTCTTTCTTGCACAACATTTGCTACGGGAACTGTACTGACCGGCACCTGAATCTCAGCGGGAGTATAATAGATAGTCATAGTTGATACCTCATCAGTTTCTTTCACCACCCTGTCAAACTGTAGACATCCTTCATTGATCAGATTCTGCAAACCCACCTTCAACTTATCACAGCCATTATCTTGATTCATACACTCAGAACAATCTTGGTTATAGCTCGGGAACACTTGTCCCCTTAACAAACGATATTTTACAACCAATAAAGAAGTCTTCACCTGACTGATGTCTGCTACCAAATTCAATCTCTTTCCATCTTTGATAACATGCACATTTGTCACACCATGATTAGGTATGGGGTGCTGAATAATATTAGGAGACTGAGAGAAATTGATTGCTTTGGCATCAATCAAGTCTTGCACTTTATGATGAAAAGCCCAACATTTTTCAATGGAGTGCCCCTGAGCACCTGAGTGGAACTCGCAGCGAGCATTTACATCAAAATTAGGAGGTAGGTTGCCAGCGGCAGGAGGTCTCATAGTACGGAGCTCAACCAACTTCAACTTGAGTAACTGTGGTAGCAACGCATAATAAGTCAAAGGGAGAGGGTTAATCTTACGATCCCTCTGCCTAGACCTCTGTTGAAAAGGAGGTTGCTGTTGTTGCTACTGAACCTGCTGTTGGGGTTGTTGTTGCTGAACAGACGGTGCTGGGATTGTCACTGCACCTACCTGATGATAACCCTGAGAACGTCCTCTGCCTCGTCCTCTAAACACAACATTTGTATCACCTTCTCTTCTTCTCTGACCACTAGCAAACGGTTTCTTCGTCCCAGAAGAGCCAGCCCCACTCACATCTTGGATCTTTCCAAGCTTCAATAAACTCTCTATTCTTTCTCCAGCAATCACTATCTCAGCAAATCCGGTCGATGGACAAGCAGCCAATCTTTCAAGATATGCCCCTTGCAGGGTGCCCATAAACATGTCTTCCATTTCCCTATCCAACAAAGGAGGTTGGACCTGAGCAGCCATTTCCCTCCACCTCTGTGCACATTCCTTGAAACTTTCTTTAGCATTCTGTGACAACCCCTGCAATTGAGTGCGATTGGGCGCCATATAAATATTGTACTGGTACTATTTTAGGAATGCTTCAGCCAAATCCTTCCAACTTCTCACAGCAGCTCTGTTCAATTTCATATACCAGGTCAACGAAGCTCCAGCCAGACTGTCTTGAAAGTAATGCATCCATAACTTCTCATCATCTGTATGAGCTGAGATCCTCCCAAAATAAGCTTGGATATGTGTCTGGGGACACGTATTGCAATGATATTTATCAAAAGTAGGCGGCTTGAATTTTGGAGGGATCCTGACCCCTGGTACCAGCCCCAAACTAGTAACATCAATACCCATAGAATTCTTGCATTCCATAGCCCGTATCTTTTCAGCCAACTCATCGTACCTTTTATCATTAGGAGCACCCATCTCAGCATCCAACAGAGTAAATTGGTCTTCTTGAGCATCTTCTTGAATACCACCAACATTTCTGCCATTTCCATTCCCCAGATTACCACCAGGAGGAGGATTGCCAATGGGAGGAGGAGTGCCATTAGTCTGTGAATTATCATTCTGATTAACTCTAAGTATGGCCTCTGGACGCTCGACCAAAAGCCTCAATCTTTCTTGAGTTTGTGCCATTCCAGTCATGAGAGTCATGAACTGGTCCATTCGTGCCCTCATTTCAGCCAAATCACTCTGCATTTGATCCATTATCCTTACTTGATTTCCTCGAGTTGAGTATCGGTGAATGTGATTCTCAGCTATAGTTCCTGAAACCAAATAAAGGTTAGAGATCTCCTGCAACAGGTACCTGCTATGCAAAAATGCTCATGATTATGAGGATGCAAATGCAAAATGCAAACAATCATATTTAAACATTTTCAGGCCGAATCTGCTTTGATTCCAACTTTGGGCAAGGGATCGGACACAACATCGGAAAATAAATCCGAATCCAGAAATACTGCGGAATCAATCAAAAGATAACCCCTTTCAAACAACTGATAACCATCGAAACAAACATTGCAATAACATAGCATAAGGAGTCATACAAATAGGTTCAATACAATCAAAAGTGATTCCATCAACAATCCTGATGGTAATCACAACAAAAACAAGCAACAAAATTACTACAAGTCAATTCCAAATAAACCGGCTTCAATCTCCTCAAGAAGGTTCACAGTATCTGGATGAGTAGGTCTTTCTAGCAAACCCTTGATCAACCTGTTCCTCTTCTCCACATCCTGATTCAGCCTAGCAATCTGCACTTCGACACCGTTGCCTTCGTGCTTGGACTTCTTGATTCCCGCTTGCAGCTTAAGCTCTTCAATTTCTTTCTGGGCTTCTTTCCACTTAGCAAAGTAACGATATTTCCTCGCTTTCACGACCTGAAGCTCTTCTTTCAGCTCTTCATTCTCAATCTTGGCATCCTTCCACATATCCTGATACGTGGCCAGCTCATCCTCTGTTTTAGTCAAAAGCTTCTTGTTTTTCCTCTTAGCTTTGACTGACGAATCAGCAGCCATACTGATCTTTTTGAAGTGTTGAGCCCTGTCAGCAAAATCCTTCTCTTTTTTCTCTAGGTGCATAGTCATGTCTTGGACCTTCCATTTAAGCTCCAAGTTATCTTGTAGAGCACCCTGTAGTCTGCTACTCATACTAGAGTTTTCCACCCTCAAATCAGATACCAACTTACGCTGCTTATTGAATTCTTCAAATGGTACAGTGAGTCTTTCATCCACACTTTCTGGGTACAGCATATGTGCTCGATCAAAAGGCAAGTAACACTCCTCAACTCTCTGTTTTATCTAATCCACATAAGGAAGGAAAGCCTGATTGTTAGGTTTGCCCAGAATGGCCTTGCCTTTCTTCAGGATACTACCCTAAGCTTCAGAAGCTTTTTGCGCCTCCTCCAATCCTTCAGATGAGTGAAAATACAATGATTCTTCCACATCTCGCTTAACAGGTGGTCCTACCAGAGCGTAACCAAACTGTCTTACGGCCAAGGAAGGGTTATAGTTAATTCCTCCCTTCCTCCCTATCAAAGGAACATTAGGGTACTTACCACTGCTGTGAATGATATCCTTGCCAAGCAATCCTTGAATTATCCACACGATGTTTTTACTGACCAATCCCATCAGGCGCTGACTCCACTCTAGAGAATCCTTAGAATCAACAAAAGCACCAGATTGAGGTAGACGACTTGCGAACCATTTATAAAACAATGGAGTGCAACAATGAACCATCCTCCCTCTCTTCTTTTCATTCCTGTTGTATAGGGCACAATGGAGATCTCCCAACAGGGTTGGCACAGGATTCCTCATCATGAATATTCTGATAGCATCTTCATCAACAAAATCAGGCTCATTGGGGAACAACACAATACCATAAACACAAAGAGCTAGCAGTGCATTGAACACGATCCAATCTTTGTCCTCTGTTGCTTTCTGAGCCTTCTTCGTTAGATACCCCAACTTGAAACCACAGATCTTTCCTTTGTTGGAGATGTTGGATTCTAACTCCGAATTGCTCAAATAAAGAGCACCGGCCAATTTCCCACAATCCAGCTCTCCTTTTGAACCAAAGAAAGGAGGTACTTCCTTGATAGCAATCCCTAGCATGTTAGAGTATTCCTCTAAGGTAGGCACCAACAAATAATTCGGGAACAGAAAACATCTCAGCGGAGGGTCATAGAACTGCATCAGAGTATGAAGACCTCGAAACTCATAATCGTTGATGTTGCGAACAAAAGACAGAATCCACCCATACTTCTCTTTGAAAGCATTCAACACTTCAGGACTCGCCATTCCCTTCAGGATCGTGAGAGAACCTATTGTTGGCTTGAAAAACTTGTAGATAATAATATCCTTCTTGCCTCTTAGAACGTTCATCCCTAACACTGCCCTTTGACTGGAATCAAAGACTAGATACTACCTGAAAATGCACAAACATAAATGTCAGAAAAAAAGAATGCAATGCAGAGCATGTGATCAAGGTGTCCACACAAACTGGCTGCACTGCGCTGACTGAATAAATCAAGACTCTGTACCAAAACTCAGAACAATAACCACCATAGTGATAGAACCAGAAAACCAGGTAGGTTGAAAGTCACGGTTACCTGCAAACCTGCAAACCCCATCCCTCTCACATGTGGGTACTAGGATGTTCAGTATCTCGGGCTCTCAGGTCGAGAAATGATGATACGTTCACCATTTCTGGTTTGGCATCATCATCAATCGAGAAGGCCTCAACCGATTCTCCAAGACGAAAGATCCTCAACTTCAGAGGTTTGAGAAGTAATAGCACATTGAGCCAGAAGGATACAATGCTATCGCCAATCAAAGAGGTCGTCCGCTGATTCACTACAAAGGGCAATCCTATAGCAAGTTCCCAGCATTGGGTCCTCGGATCGAGAATGTGCAATGGGTTTGCCACAAAGCGTGGTCTGCCACTGTCACATTTCAGGAGGAGTGCCACAACAGAGTCCTCGGGAATGGTCTCCAGAGTCGACAATCCCTCAAGAGAATACCTACTGGCCTGTACCAACGCACAGTAGCAGGTAGCTCCTGATAGAACGTCGTCTGGTTGTGGGTCTCATGAACAACAATACATGGCCACCCCCATGCACGCGTCACGACTATCCACTCTAAAACCTGTGTGTATGCTCGAGCCTGGGTAGTGGGCTCATCTCTCAGAACATCCCAACCCGCCAAACAGAAAACCAGCCAGCACAGCGCAGTAATATCCAGTATGACAGCAATGCAGTAAAAATGCTATAAAAACAGTAAAGCGGTAAAGTAAAAAAATACAGTAAACAACAATACAGTAATATACAACAAAGCCAAGCACCAGAATAAACACCCAAAGAAAGAAAACAAACAAGCGCTAGGATTGACTCGCTAAGGAAACCAGAGATTCTGAGTTCGATCCCCAGCAGAGTCGCCAGCTGTCGCTCCCGGGATTTTCATCCAAGTACAAACGCGAAAGTGGCACCGAAACAGAGTCGCCAGCAATGTGTATTTATCCCAAGATAGGGAAAGGAAACACTACGTAAACCTGAAAAGAAAGGAAAGAGCATGGTCTTGCGACCAAGAGAACTGGGTTCGGGAGTCGGTTACGCGCAGGGAAGGTATTAGCACCCCCACGCATCCATCTTACCCGATGGTATCCACGCTTGCTTGTCTCGATCAAAGGGTGTCGTCGTCTAGAGCTCCGCTGCTAGAGAACTGGAACAGAAAAGGTAGAAAGGAGGGGGGAAAAAGAAAGGAGAGAGAACAAATGTAGGGAAAATAAAAGAAGTGCTCGCATGGGCCCTACCCCACTGCCTACGTATCTCATCGGGAGCATGAGAATCAGAGCGACGTAGTTCCCCTCAATGAGGGTCGCTTTGTTTGTTTTTTTAGGGAACGGCTAACATTCTAGCTCAGCTGTTGCAGGCTCGCTGGTCCGAGTGCGTTACCATCTTGCAAGAGAACGAGTAGGAGCACGTTCATACGCTGAGAGTGAGCGAGATGAGAAAAGAATTCCCGAAGGAAAGACGTTATTGTTGGTTTCAAGTTTTTAGCAAGAAGTGTCTTTTACAGTTATTTGCAACTTGCATTGAACCAAAGTCTTAAATATAGGAACGAATACTTTCGCGCATCGTCCCCAACAGGATGTACACTAGGTACCCTAGAAGAATGAGATGAAGCCCCTCATTCCCCACTTCCCACATATAAGGCTCAAGCGCAATACACGTTAACCTTTATTAAGTGTCTTTTACTTTTCTTTTGAGATGAGAAGAGAAACGACGCAAGGGAAATTCTAAAGGGAAACTAAGAGTCCTAATGTTATCATGCATGGATGTCCTGTGGTTAGTGAGGTTTAGGAGAAAAGACTACCTAACCTAATGCTAATCCTACTCCAAGCTTAATCAAAAATTAAGTTGGACTAGGTAGCTCTAAAGGGAAAGAATCCAAGACTTGAACAAAGAGTGAAAGAGAAGAAAAGAGAAGGAGAAGAAGAGAGATGAGATACAATAAATGGTAGCAAGCACATCATACCATAAATGTCCAACTCAAATCAATCAACATGTTTCAAAGATCAATGCAAAACAATTTAAGTAAGCATGCAAAGGTAAACATGGAAGGATGCAAGCATACTTGAATTAAATGCACAATTAAACACACATGGATTCCATATCAAAATGAAATGAAGGAGACAAGATGAAAATGAAACAAGACCAGAACTCACATTATATCATCATCAACAATTCACATGTGCAAAAGAGGTTCACATTATGCAATATGATGCACCAAAGAAGTTACAAAGCAAAGGGAATGATATGTATCACATAATTCAAACCATGAAAATCAAGTGAGATGAAAATCAAGTAATGAACCCAAAGGGAAGTAGAATACACATTAGCATCATGCCAATATCAAACTCAAGTCATGCAAGATTAATCATCAAGCAACACATTCAAAACATGCATCGAAATTGAGAAAGACATTCACTTATCATTCATGCAAGCAAGCAAAGAAGTGTGAGGCATAAAGTGAAATGAAAATCACATAATGAACCTTAAATCAAAAGTACCAGAACCTCAAGCATGTCATACAAACCAAACAAAAGGTTTTATACATGAATGAATTCACACAAAGAAACAATCACAAGATTAGGTTGAACATACCACAAGATTCAAGTCCAAAACAACATCAACTTGTAAAATCAAGAACAAATTGAAAAATGACCACATGAGGATGATTCCAAATCCACAAGCAAGATCAAACAGAATATGATCATACCATAAAAGCATCTCAAGCATCATTCCATTACAAGTAGGCAAATGCACTCAAACTAGGTCATGTATCAAAGTATACCTCAATCAAACTTGCATCAGAAGTAAAAATCAATCAAAAATAGATAAGTGGCTCAATAAAATCCCCAAAAATAAGAAAATTAAATTTAACTCAGTCAAGCAACATATGCAAAAATATTGGATCGAAAAGAGTTAAAGATCTTATCTAAAAGTGATCCACAAGTCAAGGAGTGCACATAATCGAGCATGGATCGAGGGTTAATTAAACTCGAGAGGCAAGTCACTAAAAGTAACTCAAACAACCATCAAATCATCATAAAAACATCCTCGTATAATGCCTTAAAAGTGACCAAAATATTGGCTTCAAATGGTGTGTGAAAGTCACAAAAAATCCAAACCCTAGAAGAAGGGTATCATTGGAAACACCCTAACAATTTAATTCAAAATAAAATAATAAAAAGAAATTAAAATAAAAAATAACAAAAAAAATAAGTTGACACATTAATCAATCAGAAGAATATTTTTGTAGATTTTTATAACATATTTTTATATTAAAATAAAATGGAAACAATAAGTAAAACTAAAAAAAAAAGAAATAAAAGAAATAAAGGCATGGGGGTGCCATTAGCAAAGGAGTCACGTGGGAAATAAGAACAAGGCCCAGACTGGGGGTACAAATAGGAAGGCCCAAGGCCAAAGTCCAAAGCGCAGTTAAACAGTCCACACATGGAAATAGTCAACAATCAGGTCCAATAATGACCCTAGGATCAATCACACGCTCACTAAACAAGTCAACATATCCAAAAATAAGCATGATCAATGGTTCAGATCACTCATCACACTATAATCAATTAAAAACACGCGCACACAATCAATTGGAACACCAAGGAAAGCCACGTGAGCTGCACATGCACTCATTAATTTGTTGGCACGCTCACAACCACACGATCACACCAACGCACCAGATTACATCAATAATTCAAAAATCAAATGCAAACAATGGTCAGGACAATGGGGCACACGATAGCACACATGGAAAGACACACACCAAAACCATGGAATAAAATAAAAATTAAAACAACGTGGCACAACACACGCCCTTGGATCACGCGAATCAACGACCATGATTATCTCTTCTCCATTTGAACCACCTGCCGGACTGAACTTCCATAGCCGCCGGAGCTAGGGCTCCGGTCACCCTCTCCGGTGAGCTGTAACTACATTTTTGCCAGAAAATGCTCATGTATACATCATTTGAACCAGAAAAGAACCAGGATCATGGATATCATGTTCATTTTATCAAACAATAACCACACAAAGAGAATCGAATGAAAACATAATTAGATCCAAAACTTTAAACTCACAATACACACAATCTACACGTCCAAATCACAAACAAAATAGATCAGAGTGATCAGTGAACATCACAGCTCATTATGCACATCAAAAATTCAAGTTCTATGATGGTGAAAAAATCACTAACCTGGACCTTGAAGAGCTTAAAATACGCCAAGAAATCCCTCCAAAGAATGCAGATCTACTCCTTGGAACCTCTAGTTGCAAAATAAATGCAACTAGAGCTTGAAATCGTGCTAGATCTTGAGATTTAAGTTGAAACTTCTTGAATGGAACTTGGTGAAATCCTTCCTTTCAGCTTAAAATAATGGATGATTCGTGCTCTTTTCAACTCACTGATCAAGAATATGCCAAGAAATTTTCCAAAACCCTCAAGGAATGAGAGATTCGAATGAGAGAAAGTGAGAGTGAGTTTTTGAAATTCTGAGCAAATGAGAGTGCATGACCTAATTTCTGAGGCATGAGTTAACTTATATACTCTTCATTAGTCCACTGATGGTGATTAGCAAGTGGTTAATCCTTTGGTTAGTGAGATTTGGGTGAAATTGCAAAAATGCATTTTGTACCACCACCACTAATCCACACGTGCAACACCCTTGTACTCAGCATGATTCATTTCCAATTCACTCATGGATCACTTCTGAATTGATTTTGGGCCTTGTACTTTCTTGGTTTGCAAGTTTTGAATCAATTTGCATTTTTGCACTTTGTGAAAATAATGAAAAATATGGCATGGAATGAATTGATTCAAAGGCCAAAAATACTCCTCTTGACTTGCACTTTGATGTTGTAATATAACATGAATCAAAAAGATCAATTACAAGTCCATTTGTGCCAAAATGCAAAAGGTGGAAAAATGGAACCATATGAAAACCTCAAAATGCATCTTGCCATCTTTTGACCATAACTTGAGTTCTACAAATGGTATGGAAACCATCTAGTACTTTTTGGAAATAGGAGAGGAAAATATTCAAATTTCATGTTGGAGGAAAATTCATTTGGAGCTTCCTTGATGATGAAAAGTCAAGTTGAATGTGATGGAAAAGTTGCCAAAAATGGAAAGTTTTCATTATAGGTCATTTTCCAAATTTAGTAACTTTTGCACAAACTCTTGATTCTTGATGAATGACATGAAACTTGGCATTTGAAGACCATAAGAGGATATGGGACCTTGAAAACCATGAAAAGAAGGTCAAAATTCCACAGTTGACTTTCTCCTTTTGAACTGTTAACTTTTGCTTATTACACAAGTAACTGATCCATTGAACATCTTCCTCAAAGAACCAATGGCCAAGATTCCCTCCATGAACACTTAAGAACATAAGGAATGCCATGAGATCAAGTCTTGCCCAAGAAATAAAAAACAAACTAATTTTAGGTCCAACCCTAGTTTTGGCACCCTCTGGTTAGGAGGAAAAAACACATCCTCCAAATCTCAATTCCTCTGAATATGTTGTGTATCCTCTCAAACAAAGATGAGATATGTCCTTTGGAGATGATAAAAACTCAAAGAGCTTGCCCATTTGAGGGTCAGATCCCAACTTTTGACTGCCTTGTGAAGGAGATCATGCACTGTCCAATCTTCTTGGTGAACTCTCCTCTCCCTATGACTTGTGATATCAAATGGAGATGATACATGATATAAGAGATCCTTGAGGCTTGTGAGAAACACTTGGTCTTCTTTTTTGGATGATCAACACCTTAGAGGATCACCTGATCACATGCCCTTATGCAAGATGCAATGCTAGATGCTTGATGTTTTATTTTTATATGCTTGAATGCAATGCAATGCAATGAAAGCTCATGCTAGAAGACATGAAGAAAGAAGAGGGCAAATTTTGGGGTATTACAATGAGTATCATCGAACTTTGAGGCTACATAGAGACACTGAGGATATTTCTGTTGCATTGTTGTTGGAGGGCAAATCGGTGGAATTGAATCCATCTGGGGTTCCAAGAAGACAGCACATAGAGGATATGCGTCCGTTAGCACAACTGGTGCTTCTCATGGTGTTGACAAACATCAAGACGAAGTCGCATACCTCCACTGTGCCTATTCATGTTGTACACTTGGTTCATAGCATTTTGATTAATACTCATATTGATGTGGCTAGGATTATCACTGATGAGGTGCGCGTTGTTGTTGAGAGCGGACTTAGATCAGGATCGCAAGCTAATTGCCCCTTGGTATTCCCATTTCTAATCATGGTTTTGTGCGTGCATGCGAGGGTGAAGTTACCCTCCCGCTGTCAGGTGACGATCCCGACTGCTATTGATGATAATTATATGGATAAGTTTTGCAGGCCGGAGAGCATGAGAGAATGACAGACTTCTAGTGTCGATGCTGGTGCTGGTACAAGTTCAGGAGCTGGCGAGGCTTCTAGTTCTAGAGTTGCAGGCTCCTAGGGCTTTGACCTGTTCCATAGGGAGATCTGTAACTACAACTGGGAGTGGGTGGCGGAAACTCAACACACCATGATTGATATACATGACTATATAAAGGTGTTACAACTACAGTACATAGAGCCTTCTGTGGAGCAATCAATGATGACTAGGGAGAAGTTCCTAGCTCATGCTGGTTGGCCTGAGACCAGGCCACACTATGGAGAATGGGCAGGTGTAGCTGATCCTGGTGAGGCAGATGACGCTGAAGAGGCTGGGGAGGATGAGGAGGTTGGTTCTGATGATGGTTCTGGATTTGGAGAGGAGGTCAATTTGGAGGAGGAGACCGAGTCCGATGAGGACTAGTTTTTGTTGTTGGATATTTTGAGCATGGTCTTAGGCTACTTCCTTTGGTTCTACAAAGTGAAGCTTTCTGTTAGTTTAGATCATTACTATATTTGTTTTATGTTTATTGTATTCTCTTTTGTATTGTACAATATCCACTTGGTGGATTATTTTGGATAATGTTGTTTGTATGTACCACTTTTGGCTATTAGTACTTTTATTGGTGTTTTTACACCATAACATTTTAATGTTATTTTCAGTTGAATTCTTCAGCTCAGGAATGTTCAACTTTCATTTTCTTTTATTATGTTGTTTAAGAGTTGAATTCTTCAGTTTAGGAATGTTCAACTCTAGTAGTTTTTTTTATTGTTGGCAGTGTGCTTTCTTTGAATTTAATGTTTCCCTTTTGTGGTGATTAAATGTGAGAACTTCTAGATTGGTTTCTATTTGCTAAAAGTATCCAATGAAGATTCTCCCAAGTTTGGATGGTGATGATAGTATTTGATCATGTAAATGCTCGCAAGGTACATGGTTACCTCTTTCTAGGATGCTAGAATATTTAAGAATTTTTTTCTTTGTGCAAATATAATTTTATTTCATTTTGCAACTTTGTTTGAATGCTTGTATCACTTAGGTTCCAATAGCCAAAAATTTGTGAGAAACCTCCATTGTTTATTAAATGCATAGGATGACTGATAAATCTTGTTGAATACATTTGATTCATGCTTAATCTTGTGATTATTTTGATTTTGTGGAAGCATTAGATATGATAAAGACATTTGTTGATAATGAGCACAACCATATCCCTAAAAAGTAACTTACCTGTGAGTAGCGAGAATTTGCTAACCCCTTTGAGCTTAATAGTTTAGATCCTAGTTTAGTGATGAACTTGGTATTTGTACACAATTTGAAAGTTAGTTCATCATTTAATTGTGTAGAATTCTAAAATTTTTTTCTTGAACCTTTGAAATTGTTTTAAATTGTCTTCCTTGCCATAAAAATCAAGGAACATTCACTTAAGGTTTGGTTGAATTCAGGTTGGGGAGAGTTAAAAAAAAGTGGTAGGTTACTTAAAAATTTTGAAAAATTTCAAACAAGCATTGAAAATAAAATTGTGAGTATGAATTGTGAAAAAGAAAAAGAAAAGTCATTCTTGTTTGAATGAGAAAAAAAATAGAAAATGAATAATGTGCATAAAGGGTGTTGGAAGGGTGACCAATTGAGAAAAGAAAGTGTTGGATGAAGTTGTAATGTGTACATAACCTTTTATAGTGAATGTTTCCTTTGCATTGGCAACTTTGAATCCATGGCCTTATAAATGTCCTTTTATTGTGAACCTAATCAAGCTACAACCTTTAAAGACCTTAGTGATCTTCTTGCTTCCATGAATTCTTTGATGATTGATTAGATGAATGTAAGAATTGGATTGTATTTGCATTATTTGTCAGGTGAGTGAAATTGCCCTTCGGTTGCAAACGCGTTATTTTCTTCATTTCTTATTCGAAGAGGAGTGTTAGAGTGATTCAAGCATGAGAATTTAGTTGTTAATTGAAGCATTGCATGATATTTGTTTAAGAACTAAATTCTTTTGCATTGTTCGATTCTAAGAAGTGGTGAACATTGCTTGTGTGCATTTGTTTGTTTATTTGAACCATGAACCCATTCTTGGTTGAATTAAATGATCGAGCAAATCCTCTTGTTTTCAATGAGAGGCATATTTTGCTTGAGGACAAGCAAAGATCTAGTTGGGGAGAGTTTGTTAAATGTCGAAGCATATTGATGTTCGTTATCATTGGATTCGTGATGCATTAGATTCCAAGTTGATGGAGCTTGAGAAGATTCACACTGATGACAATGGTTCTGATATGTTGACAAAGGTGTTGCCTAGAGGAAAGTTTGAGTTTTGTCGTATGGAAGCCGGATTGGTGTTGCCCTCCAACTAGTCGGTCGGGGGAGTTTGTTGGGCTATCCCTCCTATTTGGAGAGGCCCAAATTGATGTGGGTTAGTGACCCATTTGTTTCTATGCCTTTGTTATTACCCAACAAAGAGAATTAGGTTAATTTTTATCCATTGTGTGTGAAAAACAACAAGAAAAGTAGAGAGAAAAGTGAAATCCCGCAACCCTATTTCAGCACAGAGCAGTTCCACTAAATCGGAGATTGCACAAAATCCAACGGTCGGATCGTCCTGAAATCTTGTTGTGTTGTTTTATGTGTTTTGTTGATTGTCGTTGCATTCAGTATTTGGGAGAGATTGTCTTGATGGTTTATTCCGTTGCGTTTGTGGATTTCCTCCCAACACTTGTAAAAACTGCTTTAATACGAAAAAACATCATAGGGATATTATATCCAATCATTGTAGTTGTGATGGAAATATTCAAAATTACAAGAAAGGGGTATGGCGTGGTGAAGCGACAAAAAAGAGACCTCTGTCACACACAGTTGAAGATGATGAAGTTATGAATGATACTCTAGAAGACATCATTCGAGATAATGGAGTTGATGCTTTCAAGAAGACATCATTAGTAGATACTATGCAAAGAGACATGGAAGATTTGTTGTATCCGGGATGTAAAATTTTTACAAGATTATCATCTGTTTTAAAACTGTTTAATCTTAAAGCAAGAGATGGGTGTACGGATAAAAGTTTCACTGAATTGCTTGAATTGTTGAAAGAAATGCTTCCCGAAGGTAACACACTGCCAAACCATACTTATGAGGCCAAAAAGATATTGGGTCCAATGGGTTTGGACTATGTCAAAATACATGCATGTGGTAATGATTGCATATTATATATGAAATATTTTGAAAACTTGAAAGAGTGCCTGAGGGGCGGGGAGTCACGCTACAAGAAGAAGGACAGTGGTATTGATGACGATGATGGTGTAACTAGCAAGGGTGTTCCTGTCAAGGTGATGTGGTAGCTACCGATAATTCCAAGGTTCAAGAGATTGTTTGATAATGTTAGTGATGCAAGAATACTAAATGATATGCATATGAAAGAGCGTGTGATGGAAAAATTCGCCATGTAGCTGATTAATTACAATGGAAGAACATTGATTCGTTGTATCCAAATTTTGCCCTTGAACCGAGGAACCTTAGGCTTGGACTTGCCACCGATGGAATGAACCATTTTGGTAATTTGAGTATTAACCATACGTCATGGCCTGTTTTTCTCATACTTTACAACCTATCTCCATGGTTGTGTATGAAGCGCAAGTATATGATGCTATTGATGATGATTTCTGGTCCAAAATAACCAGGCAATGACATTGATGTTTATTTAACGCCATTGATTAAAGATTTACGACTTTTATGGGAGGAAGGTGTTGATGTTGATTATGCATATACATGTGATAACTTTAAGCTGTGTGACATGTTGTTTTACACAATCAATGACTTTTCTGCATACGATAATTTTTCTGGATACAGCGTCAAGGGACATAGAGCGTGTCCTATATGTGAAGTTGATACATGTCACCGCCAATTACAAAATGGAAAAAAGACAGTTTATCTTGGGCATCGGAAATTTCTAAGACCTAATCATCCATATCAAAGATTGCGGGAGGCTTTTAATGGAGAGCAGGAGTTTGATATCGCTCCAAAGCCCTTAATTAGGAAGGAAGCTTATACAAAACAATAACACATTAAGGTTGTCTTTGGAAAGAAACAAAAAAAGTTTGTGGAGAAAAATATTTAGAAAAAGAGGTCGATATTCTTTATTCTTCCATATTGGTCTTGTATTGATGTAAGACATTGTCTTGATGTGATACATGTGGAGAAAAATGTATGTGATAGTTTGATTGGAACACTTCTCAATATTTAAGGCAAGAAAAAATATACTAAGAAATCTCGTGAAGATAAGGTTATGATGGGTATACGACAAGAGTTAGCCCCAAAAGAAGTATGAAGTATAATCTATTTGCCCATAACATGTCACACTCTTTCTAAAAAAAAAAGAAAAAAAGTTTTTGCGATTGTTTGCAGGGTATCATAATTTCCCAATGGTACTCATCAAATGTTAAGAAACTTGTGTTAGAGAACGATCACAAATTTGTTGGCTTGAAATCTCATGATTGTCATGTCTTGATGCAACAACTTCAACCAGTTGCTATCCGTGTCATTTTACCAAGCAATGTAAGGGTAACTATAAACAGATTGTCCTTATTCTTCAATGTTATATGTAGTAAACTTATTGATCCTAGAAATTAATATGACTTGGAACACGAAGCTGCAGTTATCTTGTGCCAATTATAGATGTTTTTTTCCTCCATCATTCTTTGACATTACGGTTCACTTAGTTGTTCATCTAGTAAGGGAGATTACAATTTGTGGTATACTTTATTTACAGTGGATGTATCTGGTAGAGCGTTACATGAATATTTTTAAAAGGTATACAAAGAATCATCATCGCCTGGAAGCTTAAATTGTAGAAAGGTACATCACAGAAGAAGCTATTAAGTTTTGTACAAACTATTTATTAGAAGACTCCTTTATAGGAATTCCTGAGTCTCGTCATGATGAATTTTATGATGGTAGAGGTATTCAAGGTTTAAATGTTAAGACATTTTCTCGAGATGTAGTCCTTCAAGCACATTTGCATATATTGAATAACTTTAGTGAAATTTAACCTTACTTGACCACTCACAAAAGTCTTTTAAAGGAAAAATTCCCCCGGATGAATGAAAAATGGTTGTTGACAGGGCATAATAAAACTTTCATAAATTGGTTTAATGAAAGTATTTCTAAAGAGAGTAGTGCATCAGATCTTTGCAAATGGTTATCACGTATGCTATGTTTAATGTAATTACTTGGAGTGCATACGAAATTTCTAAATATACATTCTATACAAAATCAAAGGATAATCGTAGCACCATGCAAAGTAGTGGGGTTTTGGATGAGGCTGAATCCATGTACTTTGCTAGTTCCAAAGATAACAATCATGTACTAGCATCTTGAGCGTACTTTAGGGTCATCGAGGAGATTTTGGAGATTGATTATGTTTCTTTTAAAATGCCTTTATTTAAGTACAAAGGGATTGACAGTAACACTGGTGTAGGGAAAAAATGAATTGGGATTCACACAGGTTGATATTCGTAAGGCAACTTATAAGAACTAACCTTTCATCATAGCATCCCAAAGTTTTCTGAAGGCGAAGCTCGTAGAGCGGTTTGTGATCGTGATAGCTCAAAAAATTTAGGTTTAGATGGGATCAAATTTATTTATAAACGAGTTTTAGGATATCATCAAAAGTAGGGGTGGCAAACGGCCATGTCTGCCCCATTTAGACCCGCCCTGCAAAATTTTGAAAAATAATAGGGTGGAGCGGTGAAGAAATTATGTAGGGCGCGTGGGTAAAATCTTGGTCCAATTTGTAAAAAATGAGGATGGGTCGGTGTTGGTTGGAAATTTCGATGCCAGGTTTTTATTTAAAGATATTAAGTGCAGATCAAGTTTCTTGAATTTTGCTGACTTCGACAGGAGCTTGTGTGAGAAGCTTGGTTGAAGTAGTTTCCATGAAGGAGACATGTTTGGACAATACTTAGAAATATTTTCTAAGTATTGAAAGCCACTTCGACGAAGGACATTTAAAGTCTTCCTTCGACAACGGTTTTGACATTCAAAGTACAGATAATAACTGTCTTTTGTCCTTATCTGTTTCTCAAGAAATACGCGTGGAAAGCTGTGGCAAAATGGAAACATGCAGAGCGAAACGTGTCAATTTTTGGAGGAATGTCCATTGAAGACAGCTATTTCGACATGTTATAAATAGGGGTCTTAGTGTTAGGATTTCTGTGTGTTCAATTGTTGCACTATACTAAAATATTTACTCAAAGTATCTAAGTCAAGTGAGAAAAGAGTTATCATTGAGAATGTACGTCTGAAACACCACATTTTATTTTATTTCAATAGAAATTTACTTTCATTTATCCATTGTTATTTACTGCACTTTTACTTTGAAGTTTTTCTTCATTGCATTTTCCTTTCAATTTACAAAGTTCATCTTTTCCAAAAACGATCAAAACAATCTTTTATATAAATGAATACTGTTGAAGCGTTCTTCAATTTTCCAAAAATATATTGAAATAATAGCTATATCTTTAGGATTCACTGGTTGATCCTGCAAGTAAACCAAATTTTTGGAAGACCAGCGGTTGTTTACCAATTTTCACGGTAAATAAATTGGCACCCAATGGGACAGTGTTATTGTGTCAAAAACATTTTTTTTCATTTTTCTGGAAGGTTTTTCCTTTAAGTTCTTCATTTTTACGATCTCTCTATACTTTGTTGCATGAGACTTATGAGTGGTAGAATAGCCACAAACCACGAAGAGAGACCAAGGAGAAGATACGTAAGGAGGACGGTGAATCAAAATCCACCAAACAAGTAAAATCTGCCAAATGATGGAGAACCGCCTCATTCTTCTTCAACAGGGGGCAATACGGTTTCAACATCAGTATCTGAAGCCATACCATCCACGGCAAGTTTGACGTCTGTGCAGTCGATTGCCCAAAGTGGCCTCATTTTATCCTATGTGGGAACACACGGTCCACCAGTGACCCCCCCCCTTCGGTGGGGAATAATTTGTCCAGGCCTTATGTGCCTAGATCTTCAATGCCTCAAATAGGACCTGACCAACCTTATGGTATGCCAACATCAGTGATAACAAGTTTGCACAATGCCTTATCAGCATTTACAGACCCAGTGGTGAATGTAACTTCGCCATTGCAAGGATCTGGTTCGGGGATCAATAACATGGGTCGAATTAGTCAACCCTTAGGGACAAGATTTCCTACCCAAATGTCAAATATCACCAATAATTCAACAGCAGTGATAAGGCAACTGATGGACGAAAGTAATCATGAGATTGTCCAGATGCTTGCCCAACAAATGGGTGTCATATTCAATCCCTTAATCCAAAATACTACCCAAACAAACCAATAATTGACAGCGCAAATGACGCGCATTGCTGATTTATTTGGTGTTTTACAACCCCCTCGACAACCCCAGAGGGAATGGATGGTATAAAATACTAGGGCAGTCTTAGAAGAAGACCCCACAATTAGCCAAGTTCAACAAAATGTACCCCAGGCAAACGTCTTAAACCAGGGGGCAGGAGTCGAACCACCTAGGGTCGAACCTCCTAGAATTAAACAATCAATCCAAAGGGAACCAAGGGTAGTAATGGTGAATAGGAACCAAAATGCCGATGAAGTAATAAATCAGGTTCGACGCGATGATGTGGCAGCAGATAATAACCTAGCAGCCATGGTAGAAAGGATTATGGCTAGAAATGAGGTCAATGTTGGCCTCCATAGGCCAAATTATACATCACCATTATCTGAATACATCTTGTAGTCATATTTACCCCTAGATGTAAAGTCCCTAAGTTTACTAAGTTTTCTGGGGATACTAGTGAGTCCACAGTCGAGCATGTGGCAAGATACCTGATAAAGGCAGGCGAAATTGCCAATAAAGAGAACCTAAGAGTGAAATATTTCCCAAGTTCACTTACCAAAAATGCATTTACTTGGTTTACCACACTGCCAGCAAATTCGATCCACAATTAGACTCAATTGGAGAGATTGTTCCATGAATAATTCTATATGGGACAGTCAAAGATAAGCTTGAAAGAATTGGCTAGCATTAAGAGGAAGTTCTCTGAGCCAATAGACGATTATTTGAATAGGTTTCGACTACTTAAGGCTAGGTGTTTTACACAAGTGCTTGAGCATGAGTTGGTCGAAATGGCCACTGGTGGCCTCGACTATTCAATTAGGAAGAAATTGGATACCCAGTACCTGAGAGACATGGCCCAGTTGGCTGACAGAGTTCGACAAGTAGAACGACTAAAGGCTGAAAAAGTTAGGGCAAACAAGAATAGAAAGGAAAGGGTAGCCTACGTTGAATTTGACGAAGACGAACAAGGAACTAATGTTGATCCCTTTTTCGACGAGAGTGAAATCGACCTTGCTGAACTAAAGCAAGGACCACCAAGGTTGTCGGACTCGTAAAGGGTCTGTAGACTTGACTCGCAAACTCGTACGCGTCTATGAAAAATTAAAACGAGTTTTCAAAAATATGTATGTGACACATACATGACACACGCATATTTTTAAACTTATAAATGTCTTATATATGATACAAATATATATAATAAAACACCAATTAACATCAAAATTTAAATTTCATACTCCATAACAAACTTCTTAACAAAAAAACTCAATAATGAAACAAACAAAATATAAAAGTATATAGTTAAAGATTTAAAATACTAATTTCTTTTTAAATGGGTAATACATAAAGCAAAAAAAATCATAAAACATATATGCTAATGACTTTAAACATCCAAAGTTCCAGTAAAATCATCACCATCAATATCATCACCATCACTGTCATTGGTATCTTGAGTATCATCATCAAACTCTGCCCCAGATGAAACATATTCTTCATTATTAACCAAAGGTTGATTACTTGATATTCCATTTCCACCTAATTCAACATTGCCACCACCACCACTACCACTTTCCATAACATTAGTAACAACAACATCAACTTCCACAACATTGTTTACAATAACACCATCTTTCTCAATATTAACTTCAGTTTGCATATTTTCTTCGTTAAGATCTTTAGTTATCCATTAATTATCTTCATGCAAGAGAATATACAAGAGAAACATCAGAGTGAAACATATAAGAAAATACTTACACAACAAATGATTGATTTACGGGAACAAACACAAACAAAGCATGAGATAAAACAAATGCATGTTGTCGATGAAGGGAGGAAGAAACTTTGTTGAAACAAAAGACTAGGAGATAGGATTTCTAATTCTCGTACAATAAAAAAGGTCTTTTTAAATAAAAAATATATTTTGGGGAGTTAAGGCCTATTTTGGGTTAAAAAAACATATTTCAAAAAAATTTATAGACTCGTAAACTCATCATAGACTCGCGAGTCTATACGAGTTTGTGCGAGTATATCCAAGTCTACTCGAGTCTATCAAAAAACAACTTTATGCGCAAGTCTACTCGTTTTTGCTTCCTAAACTCGTACGAGTTTACGAGTCTACCCATGAGTTTGACAACCATGAGGACCACCGTATTCCTGTAAAGTTTTAACATCGTCAAATGGAAAGAATCCAGTCGATTCAGAGAAGAATGATAGGTTCCCTAAGAGAACCTATACCTTCGACGTCACCAAGTGTGACGAAATTTTTTATTTATTAGTTAAAGATGGCCAGATGATAGTGCCTCTTGGCGCTAAAATGCCTCCTTTAGAACAAAGAAAAAAGAGAGGTTTTTGTAAGTATCATAATTTTTTGGGCCATAAAAATTCTCAATGCTTTCTTTTCAGGGATTTTGTTCAAAATGCCATCAAGGAGGGAAGACTCAAGTTTGCTGACAGGTCAAAGAATCAGATAAAGATATACTTTTATCCTCTCCCTGTAGCTGATGCACATTATTTTGAACCATCTATGGTCAACATGGTGGAAGTTGCTGATGACTTTGCCAATGATGTTGTAATGGTTGAAGCTGCTAATGGCTTCACTAGAGGAGTTGCTGAGGACTCTACCAAAGAAAATACTTAGGGTTTCATCCAGGTTGTAGAGAACTTTAATCACAAAGCCACTGATGACTTCGACGAGGAAGCTACCGAGGGCTTCGCTAAGAAAGTCACTAATGACTTCAAAATAGAAACCACTGAGGGTTTCGTCAAGGAAGCTGCTGAAGGATTCGACAAAGGGACTACTGAAGGTTTCAACCAAGTAATTACAATGTATGAGACTGCTGATGGTTTCATACAAGTTAACAATGAAACTAAGGCTACTGAAGGCCTTAGAATCAAACTACAAGAGCTGGATATCATTGGAGGTACCAACCTTGGGGTCAACATGGTCGAAATGACCCAAGAGTCCGTGATGGAGGTGGACGAACACAATCTCAAACAAGAAGAATATGTCAAGGTGGCATATCCAAAGCAAGAGGAGAATTTGGGTGAGTTCCTCCATAGATGCCAATGAAAGAACTCTCAAGTAATGTTGTGCCCCAGATGCAGCGCAGTCTTTGATCGAAAAGATGCGGAGAACATACAAGGAGTTCGAAAGGCAAGGAACAAAAACAACTAGAGGGATTCAAACAACCATGGCGCTTTCGACAGGAAGGGAGCACCAAGGAGATATGATCAAGGTGGACCAGGGGTACATGGAAATAGGCCATCAATAATCAAACCCACTGCTGACGCCCATAAGGGCAAGTGGGTAAGGCCGGTCGATAATAGAGAGCATGGCCAGAACAAATGGCAGAGTTTCAAAGTTGAAAGAGGTTCGTCGATAGCGTACCAGAGAGAATTTCAAGCTTCCAAACAATCAGCATGGTGCTCAGAGAATTATAAGGGGGAAAACCCAATGACAAGGTCTCAGTGGAGACGGCAATAAAGAAGGCGTAAAGCAGAGAGGGAACCTGTAGAGAAAGAAAGAGCTGAGTCAAGCAGTAACAAGCCAATAAAAAAGGATAGCAACAAAGACAGAAAACCTGTCAAAAAGAAACCAGTCGAGAGAAGGTTGTTTGCTGACCAGAAAGACAAAGTAAAGGACAAATATGACCAGATTATTGCAGATGACGATATGATGACGACCGACTTCGATTCAGGATCAAAACTGTCGTTAGACATCATCTACAATGTAGTATCAGTGTTTCCCAGAGAATATGGTAGGGTAACGGAGATGGATAATCCAGAGGACGAGGTCGAATTAGAAATGGCCAGTCAAAGGCCAGTATGTTATTATATTTTGAATAATGGCTGCGTCGAAGAGCAGAATGCCTTCTTTGAAAGGCCTGACGAAGCCATGAAAAATCACCTAAAGCCTCTATTTATTAGAGGCAAAATAGAGAATATTGGTATCAACAAGATACTAGTTGACGGCGGAGCGGCTGTAAACCTGATGTCGTATTACATGCTGAAGAAGATTGGAAAAAATTACTCCGACACAAAGCCCCACAACATGGTCCTCTCAAACTATGAAGGGAAAATGGGCACCACCATGGGAGTCATTCAAGTGGATCTGACTGTTGGCACAATCACCAGGCCAATGATGTTTATGGTAATGGCATCTAAGGCAAATTATAATATGCTCATTGGTCGAGAGTGGATACATGGAGTAGGCGCAATTCCATCATTACTTCACCAACGAATATCCATATGGCGAAGTGATGAGATTGTCGAAAACATAGAGGTGGACCAAAGCTACTATATGGCTGAGGTCAATCATGTAAGTGGGCGACACTTTGACAAAAACTTAGCCCACATAGCGCCTTGTAACCCTGCAGGTTTCAACCTCACACCTACAGATAATGCTTTCTATTCCTTGTACCTACATCCAACCCACGACTTTCAGTGGGATATAGAGGTGGTGGGCGAAGAAGACTATGTGTTTGGAACAACTGAAATCTAACCAAATGGTTGGGGTAGTGAGTTTAGTGACAATGATTGAGTCATTGGCACTCAGAAAGATTTCAGCTTACATAGCTGAAAATAAATTGAAAGTGGCCATAGAGGCGAAGTAAAATACATGGTTGTCGAAGCCAAAAATGAAGGAAAGCACTTTGAAGGTCTTGGGAAGGACTTCGATCCGGAGCCACCCGATAAAGATCAAGTCGAAGTGCAAAACCAAGGGCTAGATGCCATCTATGATGATGAGCCTTTGGGTTTTGAGAAGGATCCGCTAGAAAACAATATAAAGATGCTGGCGCAAGACCCTTTGGAAGAAATCGACCTAGGAGAAGGGACAAAAAAAGGCCAACCTACATCAGTGCAAATATTGACCCACAGCTCAGAGTCGAAGTAATTCAACTACTGAAGGAGTTCAAAGACTGCTTCACGTGGGATTACAATGAAATGCCAAGTTTAAGCAGAGATCTGGTCGAACTGAAGCTGCCAATAAAGCCTGGGAGGAACCCCATCAAGCAGACTCCAAGGCGCTTTGCACCTGAAGTTCTCTCAAAGATCAAAGAGGAGGTCGAAAGACTTATAAGATGTAAATTCTTCCGTATGACCAAGTATGTCGAATGGATTGCCAACATTATTCCAGTTATTAAGAAAAATGGAACTTAGGTTTCATAGATTTTAGAGACTTAAATGTTGCAACCCTAAAAGATGAGTATCCAATGCCTATGGCGGAAATGCTAGTCGACCTTGCTGCAGGCCATGAATATCTAAGTATGCTCGACGAGTATTCTAGGTACAACCAGATTTTCATTGCTGAAGAACACGTGCCGAAGACAGCATTTCGATGCCCTTGATCCTTAGGCACTTTCGAATGGGTAGTAATGCCCTTTGGCCTAGAAAATGCTGAGGGAACTTATCAAAGAGCAATGAATTATATTTTTTATGACTTTATTAAAACGTTTATGCAGATTTATATTGATAACATTGTGCTTAAGTCAGTTTCAGGGAAAAGTCATATAAACCATCTTCGACAATCATTCGAAAGAATGAGGAAGCATGGTCTCAAGATGAACCCTCTTAAGTGTGCTTTTTGTGTGCAGGCGGGGGATTTTCTAGGCTTCGTGGTCCACAAAAAAGGAATAGAGATCAGTCGGAACAAAACCAAGGCCACCATGGAGGTGAAAACGCCTTCGCCAAAGAAGGAGTTGCAGTCATTACTAGGAAAAATCAACTTCCTAAGGAGGTACATCTCCAACCTAAGTGGAAAGACTCAAGTGTTCTCACCTCTACTTCGACTCAAGCAAGAAGGTTTTGAGTGGGTCAAGCACAACAAGAAGCGTTCGACAAGATTAAAGAATACCTTGCTCACCCTCCAATTCTGGTGCCTCCTTGTAGAGATAGGAGTATGAGATTGTACATATCTGCGTCTGACAATACTTTAGGGAGCATGTTAGCTCAAGAGGATGAAAATGGCGTCAAAAGAGCCATTTATTACCTGAGTAGAATCTTGAATGATGCAGAAACTAGATATAGTATAGTCGAAAAATTGTGTCTTTGTTTATACTTCTCTTGTACAAAATTAAAGCATTATATAAAGCCAGATGAAGTTTATGTTTCATCTCATTTCGACGTTATTAAACATATGTTTTCTAAAACTATTTTACATAGTCGAATTGGCAAATGGGCATTAGCTTTAACTGAATATTCTTTAACTTATATGCCTTTAAAGGCTATTAAAGGGCAAGTGGTAGCAAACTTTATAGTCGACCACTCTATAGTCGAAAACTCCCTAAACTATGTGGAGCTTGATCCTTGGAAGTTATACTTTGACGGTTCTAGTCATAAGGATGGAACATGCATGGGAGTATTAATTATTTCTCCTAACAAAATTCCAACAAAATTCAAGTATAAGGTCGAAGGCCTTTATTTAAATAACGAAGCTGGGTATGAAGCTTTAATTGTTGAACTTGAAATCTTGTTGGAATTGGGGGCAACTCAAGTCGAAATAATGGGTGACTCAGAGTTGGTCATAAACTAAATTACAAAAGAATATAAATGTGTCAAGGAAAATCTTATCATGTACTTTGTGATAGCCAATAGGTTGTTACGAAGATTTGAAATGGTAAGTATTCGACACATATCTCGACTTGAGAATCAAGAGGCCAATGACTTGGCCCAGATTGCTTCAGTATACAAAATTTCGAAGGAAAACTACAAGATGCAATCGAAGTCAGAGGAAGAGTTGCATCAACTAGACTATCCCCAACAGACTTGGAGACAATGAAGCTGAATATGTTGACGAAGAGAGCTTTGAAATATTGGCTATAGACAGTTTGAAAAATGAAGATTGGAGAAAGCCAATAATAGATTACTTGCAGAACCCAACAGGTTCTGTCGAACGAAAGGTCAAATATCGTGCCTTAAGTTATGTTCTGATGGGGAATGAACTCTTCAAAAAGACGCCCGAAGGTGTCTTACTCAAATACCTTAGTGAATCGGAGGCCACTTTCTAATGTCCATAGTGGGGGCATGTGGAGCACATCAAGTAGGTCATAAGATGAAATGGTTATTATTTCGACAAGGAATGTATTGGCCTACCATGCTTAAAGATTGTATTAAATTCGCCAAAGGATGTCAAGAATGCCAAATACATGCAGGCATTCATCATGTTCCTGCAAGCGGACTACATTCCATAGTGAAGCCTTGGCCATTCAGAGGTTGGACTTTGGATTTAGTTGGGGAAATTTGACCAGCATCGTTCAAGAGTCAAAAATACATTCTAGTGGGAATAGACTATTTCACTAAGTGGGTTGAGGCTATACTATTGGTAAATGTGGAACAAGATGCATTGATCAAATTCATCCCAAAACATATTATTTACAGGTTTAGAATCCGTAAAACTATTATAACAAATCAAGGGTAAGTTTTTACTGGTCGAAAGATGCAAGAATTTGCTAAAGAAATGGGGTTCAAACTTTTGACATCCACACCTTATTATACTCAGGCTAATGGTCAAGTCGAAGCAGCAAATAAGGTAGTGATTGGGTTAATTAAGAAACATGTGGGGAAGAAGCCAAGAAATTGGCATAAGACATTGGACCAAGTGTTGTGGCCTTGTCGAACCTCCCATAAAGATGCTACAAACATTATACCCTTTTGACTAACATATGGTCATGATGATGTGTTACCAGTCGAAATCTACTTACAGTCGACAAGAATTCAGAGACAACATGAGATTCCATCTGAGTCCTATTATAACATGATGTTGGACGAATTGGTTGACTTGGATGAAGAAAAGTTGAACGCCTTGGAGTTATTAAAAAGGAAAAAGAAAAGAGTAGAAAAGTCATATAATAAAAAGGTAAACGTTAAGTTATTTTCGACTGGAGATTTAGTTTGGAAAGTAATTTTGCCCATGGATCAAAAAGATAAAACCTTGGGTAAGTGGTCTCCTATGTGGGAGAGCCCTTTTCAAATTAATCAAACTTTCTCAAATGGCGCATATGAAGTCAAAGAGTTAAACGAGGATAGAAGGATCTTGAAAGTAAATGGTAAATATTTAAAGAAATATAAGCCTGTACTTCAAGAAGTAAAAATAAGTAAGGAATAATTCATGCATACGTAGTCGAAGCCAAAATGGGGATCAAAATAAAAGATTGCCAAAATGGCTAAGTCATTACATTAAAATGCCACGAAGGGCTTAACATCATTACAACCAAAAGCAAGTTCCTTAATTGCAACCAAAATTAAAAAGGAAGAGAATTCTTCATCTTCTGATATTTTGACCTTTGGAAAAGCAAGTGTCATTCGCAAACATATTTGTTTGTCGAAAACTCTTCAATTTCTTTTCCAAGTTTTTAAGCGTGTTCGACATGGTGCATGCCTACAGTGATTTCTTTGTACACTTCATTGTGATCAAATTTTAAGAGTTTTTCCTTGTGTTCCTTGGCCTTACAAATTTTGGCTTGCAACTCTTTAATCTGCTGCTCCCAAGCTTTGACATCGTTGTTGCAGGCTTCAATCTCCTTCTTATTTTATTCAGAACCTTTTTCGAGCTCTGCAACTTTTGCAGTTGAGTCAGCAGTTGCATCCCATTCAACCATTTGGGTTTCTAACTTCTTTTGAATTTTGTTCAAAGCATCTTTGATGCGATTAAGGTCCGCGACAACAAGGTCGATCAAAAGTCCCACCTCTAGTATAACATCTGCAACTTCTGGTGAAACCTCCAAAACATTTACTTGTTTTAGGAGATTTTTGATCCCAAAACAAGCTGAAGTGTCTTTTTCCAAGAGTTGAAACAAGTCAGCATCGAAGACCTTCTCCTTAATCTTGAGGAGTAAATCATCCCCAGTTTTGTTTACAGACTGGTCACTTGATGCAGTCGAAGCGCTGATGCATTTTTCGGTTGAATTGCATCTGGAGCTTATCATAGCCTACAAATACTCAAGGGGTCTTTGAACCTTTAGTGACTCCAGCTCCTCATGGGAAAGGCTAGTAGTGGTAGTCTCAGGCGAAGCTGCAGGTTGTAGGTTGGCCTTTGGTTGGTCATCTTGCTGTTCTTTCTCTTCCTCATTAACATTTTTTTCATTCTTTTCTTATTCACCTCATTTTCCATAGCAATCTCTGTCTCATAGTCGAACATGGAGCGATCTTCTTCCTCCTCTTCCTCATGCTCTTCACCCTTTTCTTCACCACTACCTTGTTGAACATTGATTGGGGAGTCATCTCCAGACTTGTCTTCGACGATTTTTTTTGCAGATGGTATTTTTGTGTCTCATTCGATGTCAACTGAGGCATCTTTCTTTGGTGGGCTCCTATCATGGTCAGAGTCACTGGTCTGGGAAAACTTAGTAGTGACCTTTGGTGGCGATTCCTTTTGGTGTTCGCCAGCCAGTTGACTCACTTCGTCTGTGAATCCTTTATTAGAATCCTTAGGAGAGGTTTGTTGTTGAGAGAGAGCACTGGTTGGATGGTAAGAAGGGTCACTGTTGGTGGTAGGAAGGATTTGTTGAAGGAGGGGTTGTCCTTTATCATCTTTAGCACCCTAAGAAGAAGAAATCGAGAGAAAAGATCAGAAGCAAGTTAGTCAAAAATAATTACAAAATCCAAAGACAAAGAAGAGATTTGTGTACCTTAAGGTCCTCAGCCACAGGGCTGGAATTGTCACTCTCCATTTGATCTGAGTTCGTCTTGGTAATTGGTTTTTTAGTGTTGGGGGTGGCATCAGTCTCAACCACTTTTGGAGTGGAAGACTTTTTCACATGAGCTTTAGTTGTTTTTAGTTGGGGTCGAAAACTGGCATCAATGATTTTTGTCTGTTTCTTCTTTTTCTTGGGTTGTTTGGAGTGGTCTGGAGAAACATATCCATCATCTGATTTAATTATTTGAACCTCAGAATCCTTTTTATTTATCTTTTTTGGTGTTGGAGGTGGTATTCGACTTCCCTGCAAAAATAATATACTTCAGATGTTAGAATGGGAAGACAATATGTGAAAAGAACAATAATCATAACGTTTATCTTTGTTGTTGTCTTCTTGGTGTTGTCTTCGCCTTCTTCTTCGACAGTTTCCTTCTCAGCAAAAGTAGTTTTTTTGGGAATTCTTATAGCTGCAAAAAATTAAAGCAAATTAGTACAAATAAAAGAAAAATGTATAGAAGGAAAAATAGAGAAGAGAAGTGTGTCGAAGAACCTTCCATTCCACACCTTCATATATTGGGGACTCCACGCGAACGTGTTCTATGACAATATGAAGGCGACCTTTGAAATTGTCTAGAGTGTACTTAGTCGAGACCACTCGTTTAGCGTATTTTTGTGATTCTTGTCGAAGGATTTTCACAAAATCCCCACAGACGAATCTGTCTGGAAATGGAGGACTAAAAGCCACACCAAAATCAGCACTTGGCAGTTGAGGGAATTTTGGAGGATATAAATTTAAAGCTAACTCGTAACGTTGATTAGGTCTAACGTGCGAAGGAAGTTTTAAGTCCTCTAATTTCTTTGTGAACTTTTCTTTTTAAGTGATTGCTGCTTCGCGAATGGTTCAACTAAAATCATCAGGTCTGTAAGCAGATTCAAAGAATTTTTAGAATATTTTGATCTCTTTGATATGCGTCGAAGTACCTTTCTTTACTTTTTCCTTCACAAGGGCAAAGGCATGAGTCAGATGTTGGTTGAAAGTAGCTACATCAAAAAATTCTGCATTGTAATATTCCTTCCACCAAGTGTCAAATTCTCTGGTGCAAAGGAAAGAAGGTTCGAAAGCCACCGGAGTGAATTCTGTGAGGCCAGTGTACTTAGCCATAAATTTGGTACACTGTGCCTCATTGTGGATCATGTTGTAGTGATTCAAGTAAGCTTTTTTGGGGAAGAGTGGTTTTGGTTTGATTTGGATGAGGCCAAACTGTCGAGCAACGAGGTTTGGTTGGTAACTAACATGAGTAAATCGAAGTTTCGAGGGATTTAGTCTTGTGGCCAGGAATCTTGGTGTAAGAAAAGATTCCCAGATATCAAGAGATTCTAATTCTTGTTCTTTCGATTGAGTAGGAAATCTTCTGATGAACCATTCAGGGCCTACCTTCCTATCTGCGAAAGGGGCCATGCTGGGCGAAAAATTGTAGCGTTTCGCAACCATCATCACATAGCTGGTGAATGTTGGCTGGAGTTTTAATCCTTCATCACTGGGAGTTAACAAAATAAGCCTCGTACCTTCGACCCTCCTGTTCTTCACTTTGAAGGATTTTGGGTTGATAGGATTACGAACAGGGAGAAATGCTTCAAATGTGGCATTTAGCCATAGTTGTAATAGCCAAAAGGGTCCAGAAAGAAGTATGTTTCCTCTCGACTTGATTGTTTTTAATACTGTAACGCCCTCCCCAAGGGATTCATAAAGATTGGCTAGAATCATTTCACTAAGACAAATATCATGTCCAGTATGTAATTGATTGACCATTATTAAGTATCTCTTCGCCACCTGAAGGGACAGTGAGCAAAAAACGTAGCGGGAAAGCCAAAGAGCCAGAAATGCAACATGTTCTTGATCAGAAACTTCTTCAGTTTCTTTGTCATGGTAGTAAGCTATGTAAGTGGTGAAAGCTGCCTTGGTTGTGTCGAAGCCAATGGAGTCATCAGCTACAAAGTTAGGGTCATAAACTTCTTTAGTAGGTTTGAGGCATGTGATAGCAGCAACGTTGAACAAGGTGAGAGTCACCATTCCACAAGGGAGTTGGAAGTTATTGTGAGTACTATCCCAGAAATAAAGGGAAGCAATCAGCATGAGTGGGCAATAGCCAGACCCCACATTCGACAACTGAATCATGTCGAAGATGCCCATGTCTTTCCAGACTTGGGATTTTACTTTCTCTACTTTCTCTAACCAAGCGAGATAGTTAGAAGGGTCTTTAAACAAGGGACATGACCTAAATACCCTAAAACTATTGTTCATGTACTCTAAGTTAATTGGGTCTTTAGAAGCCCCAGTAGAAGGAAAACCTTGACCGTAAACTTTTAATCTCTCATCAGCTATAATTTCCTCACTAATCCTAGGTTTTTGACCATTGGCTATGGGCTTATAACGATGATAAGTAGGAAATAATTCCTTAACCTTAGCAGGATCAGCAGCAAGGTTAAGAAGAGGACCTAACATATCGCGTGTCTTACCAGAAACGAAAATGGGAATAAGTACCTGAGACTGGTAGATCCTGCTCTTCTCTTCTTCAAGAGGTGGCTCAGGGATGTGTTGCTTGTTTCCTACCACATTGGGACCTAGAATCTTGTGAACTGGAGCAAGCTCTTTAGATCTCTTGGGCTCTTTAGTGTTCTTGCTTGTCTCTTTAGAAATCTTGGTTGAAGAAGCCATTTGATGGAATGAGTTTGCAGAAAGAAGATTTAAAAGAGATGAAGATTTAAGAAAATACGCTTAAGGGAGTTCAGAGAGTGACAAGTGTGAAAATGGTGGTTTCCACTATTTTATAGATGGATGAAGTAGAAACAGTTACTGTACACATTAATGGTGATGAAAATTGTCGGACGCGTGTCATGCAGGGGTTGTGTGATGAGACGGTAACAGTTAAAACCTAACCCATGATCTCCTAGGGACTAGATGTGTGATGATTGAAAAAGATTCACGCATGGGTTTGAGGAGATGTTTTGGAATAGTTGTCATGATGATGATGATGACGTCATAACAGACCAAAGGTTTCTGGCGTCAAATGTAAAACTTTAAAAAATGCCCTTTTCTCCATTCAGTCGAAAATGACATTTTGGGGAGGGGGCAATTTGTTGGCTGGAAATTTCGATGCCAGGTTTTTGTTTAAAGATTTTAAGTGTAAATCAAGTTTCTTGAATTTTGCTGATTTCGACAGGAGCTTGTGTGAGAAGCTTGGTCGAAGTAGTTTCCATGAAGGAGACATGTTTGGATAATACTTAGAAATATTTTCTAAGTATGGAAAGCCACTTCGACGAAGGACGTTTAAAGTCTTCCTTCGACAGCAGTTTTGAAATTCAAAGTACGAATAATAACTGTCTTTTGTTCTTATCTGTTTCTCAAGAAAGACACGTGGAAAACTGTGGCAAAATGGAATCATGCAGAGCGAAACGTGTCAATTTTTGGAGGAATGTTCGTTGAAGATAGTTATTTCGACATGTTATAAATATAGGTCTTAGTGTTAGGATTTCTGTGTGTTCAATTGTTGTACAATACTAAAATTTTTACTCAAAGTATCTAAGTCAAGTGAGAAAAGAGTTATCATTGAGAATGTACGTCTGAAACACCACATTTTATTTTATTTCAATAGAAAGTTACTTTCATTTATCCATTGTTATTTACTGCACTTTTACTTTGAAGTTTTTCTTTATTGCATTTTCCTTTATCAATTTACAAAGTTCATCTTTTCCAAAAACGATCAAAACAATCTTTTATATAAATGAATACTGTCAAAGTGTTCTTCAATTTTCCAGAAATATATTGAAACAATAGCTACGTCCTTAGGATTCACTGGTTGATCCTGCAAGTAAACCAAATTTTTGGAAAACCAGCGGTTGTTTACCAATTTTCACGGTAAACAGGCGGACATGCGGACACCGCACCATTTTAGCCTAAAAATTTTAAATTTTATGTTACTGTTTGTGCCTGCAAAAGCTAAAGAAAAAAGGGGCGGAGCAGACATATTAAAGGGTGTGAGTCTAAAATCTTGATCTGCCCCACAAAAAAGTGCTGACAAAATAGACATGTCTAATGGGGCCGACCTGTTTTGCCACCACTAAATTAAAGGCGCAAATTGCCCATTCTTGGTGCTCATACCAAAGAAAAAGAATATGTCAATGATCTCATACTATCGACCAATATCTCTGATAGGGTGCATTTACATAGTGTTATCTAAGGAGTTGGCAAATAGGCTAAAAATAGTAATTGATATCATCATTTCAAAAACACAGTCTACGTTCATTGCATGTAGACAGATTCTTGACGGGATGCTAGTGGCAAATGAAGTTGTGAATGAGGCTAAGAGAAAGAAGAAAGAAGTGATACTCTTTAAAGTAGATTTCGAGAAAGCATTTGATTCAATGTGATTGGAATTTTCTAATATTCGTGATGGAAAAAATGGATTCCATAAAAAGTGGCGGAGGTGGATATTAGAATGCTTAATATTTTCAATAATTTCGATTTTAGTTAATGGTAGTCCGACTAAGGAGTTTTAGGTGAACTGTGGTATAAGATAGGAGATCCCCTCGCTCCTTTCTTATACTTAAAAATCGAAGCATGAGGCTTTAGCTTAATGATAAAGAAAGCTATCGACATTGGGAAGTTTATTGTATTCATATTTGAATATAGGGATCATCAATTCTCCCACCTCCAATACGCAAACAACACCGTGATAATATGTGAGAAAAGATGGTCCAACATTCGAACAATAAAGACAATCTTATTACTTTTTGAATCAATGTCCGGACTGAAAGCAAAATTTTAAAAGAATGTGTTGTAAGCGATTAACCTTTAATTCTGGTTAGTAGAGGCAACAAACATACTTTATTGTAAAATAAGCTCTTTGTCGTTTGTTAGACGAAGGCGACTTATCTAGAGGGGGTGAATAGATCCTAAGTTAAAAAATTGCTTTAAAAATATGTTTTGAAAAATTAATGGCTAGCGGAAGTGACCCAGATCAAATCGTCTAAATTGAACCGCTATCAAAACGCTAGGATATGCGTATATGAAAACCAATCGATGATAATAGTAAACAAATCAATCAATATGCTTTAATCACAACCACTTGAATGCAACTCAACAAGCAAAGCTATTTTCAATGATAATAAACACAAACTTGACTGAGATAAATTGTCAAACACCTTATGTGCAATCAATTTCGTTTCGAAATTTGTATGGTTTTGTTAATTTGCAAATTCAACCACAATCAAATGGATTGTGGTCAACTCAACAAAACCTTTTTCAAAGGTTATCAAAAAGTTTAACCAAATGTATTGATCGCACAATTGAAGAATTCAACAATTTGCAAATGAAAAATAAAAGAGATAGAGAGAGAGAGACTACACAAGAATTTATATAGGCAATTCCCTAATCGACCTCGCTATGGGTACGTCTGACCTTAATTCAAACTCGAATTGAGATAGTGAAATTAACCTTACTTTGCAAGTGTAGTTTTCAAGATAAATATAGCAATGTAACCCTACAAACCCTATGTTTAATGTTGATTCTAACACTCTCTCTTCCCTTAATCGAAGTTTTATCAAGTTACCCAACAATAACAATTTGATTCACTATCTCACGTTACTCCTTTGTAAGAAACCCCGTTCTCCAAAGCCTTCACTGATTGAATCCAAATTGTGAATTATTGTAACCCAAAATTTACCGATTTGATTCACCGCCTCACACCACTCCTTTGAAAGAACCCTCTGTTCTTCAAAGCCTTCACTCGATAAAATCCAAATTGCGTAATCTTGTCTAAAACCTTCAAATCCCCAATTGATCTTGAAGGAAATCTCCACCTTGATTTTCTTATTTGAAACCTTCAAAGATCTCAACCCAATTTACAATTCACCAACCTAAATTGGACGTTATCAATTCAAAGATCTCCTCTCATTTTATATTTTGAGGCTTAAAATTAAAGCATAGTATATATTTTAGACACATACCTATTTTTATTTTTTATGTAATAAAAGTTTTCCTTTTATTTTAACAATAGAACAATAAAAAAATCAATTTCGACCTCCACAATTTTACCTCTTATTCCCAAAACGTATAAGAATATCCAAATATTCTTTTAAAAACACTAAAATGCCTAATTGTTTTAGAAAATATTTCAATTGTTTAAAAGTACAAAATGTTTGTTCTTTTTGAAAATTTAATTAGAAAAAATGAAATTTTGGAATTGGAGTGGTAAATGGAAATCAGACTCTTTCAACCTACAACTATATTGGGCTTCTATGACCCGGCCCATGTATATTCCCGTCCAAGTCACTATATTAAAACCCTAGTTTCTCATTACATAGCCAAAACTAGGTTAGCAGTTTTTCATTCTCCATCCCCTTCCCCCAACATCTTTCAGAGGCGTAGCAATGGGTCGTGTGATTAGGGCACAACGTAAGGGAGCGGGTTCAGTTTTCAAGTCCCATACCCATCATAGGAAGGGACCTGCTCGTTTCCGCAGTCTCGATTTCGGTGAGCGTAACGGTTACCTCAAGGGAGTGGTTACTGATGTTATCCACGATCCAGGTCGTGGTGCTCCTCTCGCCAAGGTTACTTTCCGTCATCCTTTCCGTTACAAGAAGCAGAATGAGCTTTTTGTTGCGGCGGAGGGTTTGTACACCGGTCAGTTCATCTACTGTGGGAAGAAGGCTACTCTAGTTGTTGGTAATGTGCTTCCTCTCAGATCTATCCCTGAGGGAGCTGTTATCTGCAACGTGGAAGGACATGTTGGTGACCGCGGTGTTTTTGCTAGGGCTTCTGGTGATTATGCTATTGTTATCAGTCACAACCCTGATAACGACACCTCTAGGTTTTGTTCTTTCTATTCTCTCTAATTTATTTTAGTTTATTTGATTATTGATACATTTAGTGCTTAGTTTGTTTGGATAGTTATTATGTATATGATTTGATTATATTTTGTGCAATTATTGTTAGTATTTTATCATAAATTAGGATTTGATATGAATGCTTGATCTGTGTTTTTACTTGTTCGAATTAGATTTATGTTTAATTATAATTGATAATTTATTGTTTTTAAGGTGGGTTAGTTGTTGAGAAATCTGTGCTTTAATTTTTTATTGAATAATAAACTGAAGTTTAGTTTTGCATATGGGAATTTATGAAATTCATGCTTTTAGGTTGAATTTTGAATTTGATGCTGTTTGATCGTAGAAATTTTGTTTCTTTTGATTCAAAATTGCACATTTTTTTTTTGTAGATTTCACAAGGCATATTTTTAGGGTTACCATGATTTAGGTTCTTGTTATTGTTTAATCTTTTACTTGAATTAAGATTGTGATGTTGAAATTTGCTTGATTTAGGATCAAGCTTCCTTCGGGTGCCAAGAAGATTGTGCCAAGTGATTGCAGGGCTATGATTGGGCAAGTTGCAGGTGGAGGAAGAACTGAGAAGCCTATGTTGAAGGCTGGTAATGCATACCACAAGTTTAGAGTGAAGAGGAACTGCTGGCCTAAGGTTCGTGGTGTTGCTATGAATCCAGTTGAGCATCCCCACGGAGGAGGTAACCACCAACATATTGGTCATGCAAGTACTGTCAGACGTGATGCACCTCCTGGACAGAAGGTTGGTCTCATTGCTGCCAAGAGGACAGGGCGTCTCAGAGGTCAAGCTGCTGCCAGTGCAGCCAAGGCTGACAAATAAGAAGTTTAGATTGTTTGAATCATATATTATTTGCTTGTGTTACAATTTTGTTTCTTGTCAAACTATTTCTGTTTTTGTTTTGAGAACTATTTCCTAGAAGTTATGGAGCTTTTGTTAGACAGCTTGTTATGGTTGCATCTTTATTCTCTACTTCGGATTAATTATATGTTTTTGATGGCTTCGTTGTTTTTTCTTTCATCATGAATTATCTCTTGGTGTAATATCATCATGGTCTCATTTCTTAGCTCTACTTCGGATTAATTATATGATTTTGATGGCTTCGTTGTTTTTCTTTCAGCATGAATTATCTCTTGGGGTAATATCATCATGGTCTCATTTCTTAGGCATGTTTGTTTTTGTTAAATTTTTTTTGCTTCATCAATTTTTTTGACTTCATATTTGTAGTCTTAAAGCATTGTTAACAAGCCATTTTGTATTTCATTCGTATGCATGGTCTTTTGAATTACCTGAGCTTAATTATAAAGATTTTGAAGAGTCCATTATTGATTGATCATTGTTACCAAGCAATTTTGTATTTCATACGTATGCATGGTCTTTTGAATTACCTGAACTTAATTATAAAACCCATAGGGGTACTTTTTCATTTTAAAATTCCAATGTAAGTAGCTGTAGTGACTACAAATAAATAGAAATTGCAATGAAAAGTTTTATATATACTGATACAAACACAACTTTTAACAATTTACTCAATTTTGTTACTAATAAATAGAAATTGCAATGAAAAGTTTTATATATATTGATATAAACACAACTTAAAAAAATTTTCTCAATTTTGTTACTACCTCTATATCATCTATTAACTGTTTCTATACCCAAGTGTGATATTGTACTTGGTTGTTTTTGATTTGTTATGTATTTTTTTGGAAGTTACTAGTTATTATAGGATAAAGGGAGCACATATTTTTGTGATGTTCAAAATTCAACGCTGCTATGCAATAGCAAATATGACCACTACTGAAATATTGCAGGCATATCATAAGGTGATGATGCAGTTCAAATTTTAAAACCATTGGAACTATTTCTTAATTTGTAACAGAATTCTTACTTGCAACAGCATAGCATATACATAATATACACATAAGATGAGGAACTCAAGTACACAATATCACATACTAGTAAGTATTACAGCACTAGAATCCAAACAAATATTTCATCTTCTACAATCAAGCATCTGACCATGTAATGTCAAGGCCACCCCATTGATCTTTAGGCACACCTAAAGCTTCCCACACAGCCTTGGAAGCATCAACAATGTTGTTTGGACAAGGAGGTTGGTAGTCATGTTCTTCATCACACCCCATTGTAGAGTCACACTCATCAACCACCATGGCCACAACACTTCTTCCATTAGCACTTATAGTAATCTTGTTCAAACATCTACTCTTGTCGTTGAACCACCCAGTGGAAAGTGCAACAACTGGAGTATCATCAGAATGGTACTGATTATCACATGCTGAAGGGCCACCTCCATCTCCACCTTTCTCAAAGCTATTAAGTGTGAGATAAGCCTTAGTATGAGTAGACACTGAAGGGGAACACTCATACGTTGTGTACATTTTTCCTCGGACACAACAATCAGAGTCGTTCTCTTTGTTGCACTGTCCTGGTGGAGCTTTCTTTCCTCTGATTCTACCGTTCGGACGACATTTTTGAGCATGAGAAAATATGCAACTTGTTAAAATAAGAGTAAACAATAACAGAAAAGAAACTTTGGGGCAAAAGCTCTTCATTTTGTTTATACAACTCTTAGTTGTTCTTGTTAGAGTTTGGTGCTAAGGTGGAGGTTTTAGTAGGGTATATATAGGAAATTTATTGATTGTAAAGTAAATTGTAATGAAGAAGCAGAGGGTTGAGGTTAGTTTTTGGGTCAAGGCAATGAGTTCTATCCTGCCGTGTTAGGTTCAAATGACAACTACCATAGTATAGGATTGCTTTTGAGGTCAATGAAGCAGTTCTATACTGTTTTGGCCATTTTCAAAGAAACAAAAAACAGAATCATTTTTAAGAAACCAATTTGAGCAACATCCTAGTTATTTATATCAAGCACTCAAAAGAACAATACAAACTACAAAACAAGGTACACACGCAATGGAGTGCTTCTTCTCAAACACTTTTATTCTTTCTTGACAAATTGTCGATGCATTGAAGCTCAAAAATGTCACCCTAATGGTATAGTAAGAGGTAAAAGCCCTTCAGGGCATTGCAGTCAGGAGAATGACTTATGCTGTGTACCAGGTAAGAAATATCACACATACAAATGTTCACCGCTGGTGTCTAGTCACACAAAGGCATATCTGACTCTTAACAGTTTTGAAAAAGGCGGAGATGGTAATGGCCCTTCGACATGTGATGGCAAATATCATTCCGATGAAACGCCTGTGGTGGCACTTTCCACTGGATGGTTCAACACTAAGAGAAGGTGCCTTCATAATATCACCATAAATGGGAATGGTCAAAGTGTGGTTGCATGGTAGTTGATGAGTGTGACTCATCAAAGGGGTGTGATGCAGAACGTGATTTTCAACCTCCATGTGCCAATAATGTTGTTGATGCCTCAATGGCTGTGTGGAAAAGCTTAGGTGTCCCTAGGAACCAATGGGGGTGGATTGGATATTACATGGTCAGATGTTTGATAATTCAGCATGTGTTTTGTGAGCTTGCCTATACTTCATATTTACCTTGAAATGTATCTCATATAGTTCATCTTGTGTCAAATGTGAACATTTTATTTGTTAATAGAACATAGTACCTAATATTAGTTTTACCATTGAATCATCTATTTTTTTCTCGTCTACATGAGTCTTGAAGGGGTGAATTTACAGAATTTTTCATCAAGCATTATATGAAAATTAATCATCATAAAAGTGCGTTGACAAGAAGCTATAATCAAATTGTAGTAGGGTTCCTTTTTTTTTTGGTGATCACAAACCTGCCAACCTGTTGGTTACTTCAGCACTCACATTTGACACATCCGCTGACTACAATTGGTGCAAAAATGCCTCAGCATGTTTGCATAACAGCCAGCACCAACCCCTGCCTACGCAATCATGGAAAAAACTAGTGGGAAGATACTGAAAGTGCAACTTGCACGGTGCCATGTTCATAAATCAGTCCAACTTTGGGGTTGAATCTGTTTTATGGATCGATGCAGGCTCACTAGTTTTGATCTGAATGTACTGATGATCTGGTGGTACATGTTCTTTTGGCAGTAGAGACAAAGTAGGTGCTAAAACCAAATGATGGCTACGTGTTTTGAATGGACAAGCTTCAAGTGCTAACAAAAATAAGATGTGCTTTAATCGCTGATCAACGGCACTCTAGCATAGAAAGCTTACGCTCTAGAGCATGACATCCACAACTTCAATACTTAATCTTCTTATTAAATTGAATAATCAACTGAGGTGTTGGCTAATAGATGTCAACAGTGGAGTTTGATGCTCAAACTTTGAGCTGATGAACTATAAAAAAAAAGCATAAATGAACGATGAAGACAGTAAGATTAAAAGATATAAATGTAAAATAGCTTGTTTGGTAGATTGTGTATGTTGAAAAACTTTACATGTCCAACATTTATAGGCAAATACTAGTTCTATTGGCCAAAACAACATGAACTACAAAATTTACATGTGCGCAACTCCCTAAGATCGTGGTTCCTTTCTTCTTACTTTCTTTGAAAATAATTTCATGGTTACCTGAGGGATTGTCTTAGGACACAAAATATTGTCAAAATGCATTGAGGTAGATCAGACAAAAATATAAGTGATTGAAAAGTTACCAACTCCTATAAATTAGAAAAATAGTCTAATAGGATGGTATAAATGATTACCTTGGATTTGTTCTATTTTTCAGTCTTTGATAATGTTGCTTTGGTTGAGTGGTTTTTGTTCATATTGAACTTTTCATAAGCATCCGTTGCTCCTGGGTCTGCATGGCATGTAACACTCCTGCTAAAATGATTTTGAACAAATCCTTTGTTGATACATTGTATCTCCTAGGAACTGTAAGAAAATAGCAGTGATACCGATTTGTTGGTTTATAATATAAAAGACAAGATGAAGGAAAGAGATATAGAAAAAATACATTGGCCGTAAGAAATGCGAATTTTACTTTTATTTTGCTAAAACACTCACTTTTTTGGTATGATAATACTCATATAATGGTGTAATGTAAATTAGGTTCACATATTCTATATCATGAGAGAACAACTCTGGAATAAATTGTCTAAACAATTTAGAAGAATCAAGGGAGTGTTCTTTGCATAAACTATTTAGAAAAAGGTCCAATCACCATCAATCGGGTCTTTCTTTTATGAACGTCGACAGGGTTCTCACGTTTTAGAGTACTATGCAAAACATAGGCCTTATGATGCAAATTTTCTTGTGATTTTCAAAATACAGCAGTGTTATGCAGTTTGCAAATATTATTACAATTGGAATATGCAGTAATATAGTATGGTGATGCAATTCATATTTAAAAACTATAGAAAATGTATCAAATTTTCTTAATAGATAAGACAGTGCTCACTTGCAACAATATTTACATAACATACACATAAGATGAGGAATTAAAGTACACCATATTACAAAGTATTACAGCACAACACAGAAACACAAACATATATTTCATTTTCTACAATCAAGCATCTGACCATGTAATGTCAAGGCCACCCCATTGATTTTTAGGCACACCTAAAGCTTCCCACACAGCCTTGGAAGCATCAACAATGTTGTTTGGACATGGAGGTTGGTAGTCATGTTCTGCATCACATCCCATTGTAGAGTCACACTCATCAACCACCATGGCCACCACACTTTTTCCATTAGCACTTATAGTAATCTTATTCAGACACCTGCTCTTGTCATTGAACCACCCTGTAGAAAGTGCCACAACAGGAGTGTCATCAGAATGATACTGATTGTCGCATGCTGAAGGGCCACCTCCATCTCCACCTTTCTCAAAGCTATTGAGTGTGAGATAAGCCTTAGTACGAGTAGACACTGATGGTGAGCACTCATAAGTCGTGTACATTTTTCCTCGGACACAACAGTCAGAGTCATTCTCTTTGTTGCATTGTCCTGATGGAGCTTTCTTTCCCCTGATTCTACCATTTGGACGGCATTTTTGAGCTTGAGAAGATATGCAACTTGTTAAAATAAGAGTAAACAATAAAACATAAGAAAATTTGGGGCAAAAACTCTTCATTTTATCTATGCAACTCTATGTTTCTCCTCTTAGTGTTTGATGCTAAGATGGAGGTTTTAGTAGGGTATATATAGGAAACTTAGTGTCTGTAAAACAAATTTTAATCAACAAGCGGGTGTGGAGGTTAGATTTTGGGTCAAAGCAATAAGTTCTTCCCTGCCGTGTTTTGCTCAAATGACAACCACCACAATATAGGATTGCTTTTGAGGTCAAATAATTTGTTTTACACTATTTTTTGTAAGCAAACTTATTTCACGCTGTTGGGTTTCCAGTGATAAGGAATACTAGTAAAAGAAACAAAAAGCAGAATAAAACTCACTAATTTTTCATATAGTAAGGGATACTATAGTAATTTGTCAAACAGTTTTTTTTTTCTTCGAATCCCCAGATAAATATTTTTGGATTAAATATATTTTTGGTCCTTATAAATATTGCGATTTTTACTTTTAGTCTCTAAAAATATTTCCTTCAAATAATAGTCCTCATAATATTTTCTGTCCACATTTTTAGTTCCTCCTGTCAACGTTCGTTAACAGAAACTGACGTGGCACGTCACATAAAAGTTTGTTGATGACTGGACGCACACATGGCGAAGATGCTGACGTGGCTAAGATTAACACCATACTCGATCGCATAAAATTTAGTAGCTAATGGGTAGCTAAAGTCGTAGCTAATCTCTAGCAAATCCTTTGTAGGAGTTTTAGTTATAAAAAATGAAGTCTGTTAATTTAAAACAAGAACCAATTCATGGTCATGTTTTTTCTGGAAAAATACAGTTTGTTCATGTTGATGCATTTTATTATGATGCCACCATTAACTTACACTGATCACCATCATCAATTTGTTATGAAACTGGATAAAAAGAAAGCTGAAACTTAGCTGAAATCTAACTTTCATAAACTCTTAAGAAAGCTGAAACTTACACACATATCTGCAATTGTCGGTTTGAATGAGGTAATATATCATTGATGAAAAGTAGAGATGTTCAACGTTGGTTTATTTTCATAACCAATCCATATCCATTATAAAACCATTTATCTTAACCGGTTATTATAACTAATCCATTTAAATGGTTTTGTTTTTACAAAACTTGTTATAAACCGGTTATATTCATAACCAAATTTTATAACCGGTTATATATTTCATAACCGGTTTTCAACTTTAAACCGGATTTGGATATAAAAATCCAGTTTTTAAAACTGGATATTGATTTTCTTACAACTGATTTTTAAGCTAAAACCGGTTTTTGACTTAGAAATCCAGTTTTTATAAATGAATTTTACCCAATTTTTTTTCATATTCTTAAAAAAAAAATTCAGTTTTTATAAATGAATTTTACAGAATTTTGTTTTTCTTCATATTCTTAAAAATAACACAAAAGTTTAAAGTATAGCAAAAGTTGTTGTGAATCGGATACCTTGAAACAAAGTATTTACGGTTTCTTTATGATCAAAGAACTCACAAGGGTTAGGGTTAACAAAGAAAACAAGAGTAAACAACAAGGATTTGTTATAAAACTGTTATTCTTTCCTTTCTCCTTAAAACAAGAATTACAAGTATACAAGAATAACAAACTAACCACTCTCACTCTTTCTAGGTTTTGTCACACTCTAGAATGAGAGACTAGCATGTTATTTATAATAAAACCTAGCATACTAAACTAATGGGCTTTTAACAAAATACCCATTACAAGCTAACTTAAACAATTGGATCCTTAACACAAGACCCAATTCAATATGCTAACAACCCTAGCAATATTAACTAATACATGTTAGAACAACCTTCGACTACAACATGTATTATTTCGACAGTATAACACTTAGACAGCAGCATGCGAACGGACTTCGACCTCATGCTTAAAACTAGAGTTCGATCCAAATCTCACAAATCTCCACCTTGGATCTAACTCTACCATCAAGGAAACAAACTAGCTTTCTTCATGCAGCTTTATCAACTGCGTACAGTGGAAAAACTTGCAACTTGGCAACGTCTTGGTGATCATATCAGCAGCATTATGATCTGTCGAAACCTTCAGCACTTGGACTTCTCCACGCTCGATTACCCCTCTGACGAAATGCAGCCTCACATAAATGTGCTTGGTCCGCTTATGATAGGCTGAGTTCTTCGACAGGTGTATTGCACTTTGACTATCACATTTAACAGTGATAACTGGACCTTGAAATTTCAGCTCCTTTGCAAAGCCTTCAAGCCACAATGCTTCCTTCACAGCTTCAGTTAAAGCAATATATTCCGCTTCAGTGGTTGATAAAGCAACCACCTTTTGAAGTGTTGCTTTCCAACTGATTGCTATCCCAAACATAGTGAACACATATCCAGAAATAGATTTTCTGGTATCCATACATCCTGCATAGTCAGAGTCGACATATCCTTCGATTTCTGCTTTTCTATATTCACCCAAGGCTCCACCATAAATTAAGACTCTATTCAGAGACCCATTTATGTACCTTAAAATCCACTTCAATGCTTGCCAGTGAGCCTTTCCAGGATTCGACATGTACCTGCTTACAAGACTTACTGCATATGCTATGTCGGGTCTAGTACATACCATAACATACATCAAAGAACCAACTATATTAGCATATGGAATGCTATTCATATAAGTTCTTTCGACATCAGTACTAGGACATTGATCTATACTCAGCTTGAATTGATGGTTAGTCGGAGTTACAACAGGCTTTGAATTTGACATACCATACTTTTCGAGAATCTTCCGTAGGTATGCCTCTTGAGATAAGCATAATTTCGACTGCTTTCTATCTCTTCGGATGTCAATCTCAAGAATCCTGGACGCAGCTCCCAGATCCTTCATTTCGAACTCCTTACTGAGTTCAGCCTTCACCCTCCTTACCTCTTCGACATTGTTGCTTGCTATTAGAATATCATCCACATAAAGCAACAAAATAACAAATGAATTACCAGGTCGAAATCTAAAGTAAACACAGTGGTCGAACTGACTTCTGATGAAACTTATGCATGCCATGAACTTGTCGAATTTCCTATTCCACTGTCGAGGAGATTGTTTCAGTCCATATAAAGATCTCTTCAGCTTGCACACATAATCTTCCTTCCCCTTTTCGACATACCCTTCAGGTTGCCTCATCAGGATTATTTCATCTAGATCACCATACAAGAACGCAGTCTTCACATCCATCTGTTCCAGTTCAAGATCGAACTGTGCCACCATGGCTAACAACATTCGAATGGATCTATGCTTTACAACAGGCGAGAACACATCATTGAAATCGACACCTTCTTTCTGAGTGAACCCCCTAGCAACCAACCTTGCCTTGTATCTTTTCGACGCCACTCCTTCGATTCCTTCCTTGACTTTGAAAATCCATTTACAGCTGACTAACCTGGCTCCAGCAGGTTTCTTGATCAGTTCCCATGTGTCGTTGTCATGAAGAGATTTCATCTCATCATCCATGGCTTTCAGCCATTCAGTCTTCTTTCGACTCCTCATAACTTCCTTATAGTCTTTAGGTTCTTCGTCGAGAACCTCACTTGCAGAGATTAAGGCATAAGCTATAAGATCTGCATACCCAAGTCTCTGAGGTGGCTTGATGACTCTTCTCGACCTGTCTCTTGCTAACAAGTAGTCATTAGCAGTCTCCTCATCTTCGACAACATCTTCTATTTCGTCTTCGACTTCATCTGGGGTACGCACTTCAACATCAACACGCTCCACCTCAACAGAAATCTCTCCCCGTTCCAGCTCTTCGTCAGCAACATCAGTTTTCTTGAAAGCCATCTCAGCTTCATTGAAAACTACATCTCGACTGGTGATACACCTCCTGTGACCTGGCTCTAGGCACCATAGCCTATAAGCTTTGACTCCTTCAGGGTATCCCATGAACATGCACTTCAGAGCTCTAGGTTCGACCTTGTCTTGTCTAATGTGAGCATAGGCCACACAACCAAATACTCTCAGTCTGTCGAGACTAGGTGGATTTCCCGACCAAACTTCTTCAGGTGTCTTCATATCTAATCCAGTCGAAGGACATCTATTTATCAGATATGCAGCTGTCGAAACAGCTTCAGCCCAAAACACCTTCTTCAATCCAGCACTAACCAACATGCATCTAACCCTTTCAAGGATTGTTCGATTGAATCTCTCAGCTAAGCCATTTTGTTGAGGAGTACCTGCTACAGTCTTATGCCTTGCAATCCCAGACTCAACACAGTAACTGTCGAACGCTTTGTTGCAGAACTCAAGGCCATTGTCGGTTCTCAACCTCTTAACCTTTCTGCCAGTTTGAGTTTCGACCAGAATCTTCCAACTTTTGAAATTCTCAAAAGTTTCATCCTTCGTCTTCTGAATGAATACCCATAGTTTTCTGGAATAGTCATCAACGATGGATAGAAAATACCTTGCACCTGAGTGTGAAGGATTCCTTGCAGGCCCCCAAAGATCAGCATGGATGTAATCAAGGGATCCATGTGTTCTTTGCTTGCCTTTGTTGAACTTCGCCCTACAGGATTTACCAAATACACAAGATTCACAAAACTCCAACTTTTCGACTTTGTCACCACCTAGCAGGTTCTGCTTCCCCAATTCGACCAGGCCTCTTTCGCTGACATGGCCCAATCTCATGTGCCATAAATCTATCTTCGACACAGGTTTCGTGGATACAGTATTTGTCGAACCACTTACAACCTCAGCCTCAAGGGTATACAAGCCTTGTTTCTTCACGCCTCTCAAGACTTCCTTCGACCCCTTCATGACTTTTAGGATACTTTTCTCTCCTTGGAAAACGTATCCCTTCCTGTTGAATTCACCAAGAGAAATTAAATTTCTCTTTAAGTCAGGTACATACCTGACTTCAGTCAATAACCTTATTGACTCATCATGGAGCTTGAATCTCATAGATCCAATACCTGCAATTTTACAGGATTTGTTGTTTCCCAGCAGCACATATCCACCATCTTGATCACATAGCTCTTCGAACAATTCTCTGTTTGGAGTCATGTGCCAAGTGCATCCTGAATCCATAATCCACTCTTTTCTTGAGTCGCTGCCTGAAACTACAAGAACATCAGATGAGTCGAAGTCATCTTGAACAATGGTTGCGTTGCCATTATCCTTTCCTCCATGATCTTTCAGGCGTTCAGGGCACACCTTTCTTGTGTGACCGTCCTTCTTACAATGATAGCATCGAAAACCAGATGCTTCGCCACTATAAGACTTCTGTTGACTTTTACCTTTCTTCTTGTCGAACTTACCATCCTTTCGCAAGAATTTTCCCTTAACGGCCAAACCTTCACCAACCGTCAAAGTTTTATGCTCCTTTCGTTCGTTCAGGTCCTTAGAATACAAGGCTGATTGAACTTCTTCAAATGTCAGGGACTCCCTTCCATACAAGAGAGTTTCTTTGAAGTGACCATGTGTTCTGGGCAAAGCACACAACAACAACAGTGCTTGATCTTCGTCATCGATCTTCACATCAATATTTTCAAGATCAAGAATCAGCTTGTTGAACATATCCAACTGCTCAGCCAAAGCTTTGTCTTCACTCATCTTGAACGAATACAAAGCTTGCTTCAGGTAGAGTCGATTCACCAAAGATTTGGTCATGTACAAGCTTTCAAGCTTCACCCATAACCCCGATGCCGTCGTCTCCTTTGATACCTGTCGAAGAACCTTATCACCAAGGCTCAACAATATTGCGCTGTGTGCTTTCTCGATCATGGTAGTCTTTTCTTTTTCCGTTAACACGGCATCCATGGCTGCCATTCCCTTCAACGCTTCCAAACAACCCTGCTGAACCAGTAGGGCTTTCATCTTCAAGCGCCACAGACCGAAGTCGTTCACTCCGGTGAACTTCTCAATCTCATACTTTGTTGAAGGCATCTTCTTCACGCTCACCGCACCAATTTGTTATGAATCGGATACCTTGAAACAAAGTATTTACGGTTTCTTTATGATCAAAGAACTCACAAGGGTTAGGGTTAACAAAGAAAACAAGAGTAAACAACAAGGATTGGTTATAAAACTGTTATTCTTTCCTTTCTCCTTAAAACAAGGATTACAAGTATACAAGAATAACAAACTAACCACTCTCACTCTTTCTAGGTTTTGTCACACTCTAGAATGAGAGACTAACATGCTATTTATAATAAAACCTAGCATACTAAACTAATGGGCTTTTAACAAAATACCCATTACAAGCTAACTTAGGATACAAGCTAACTTAAACAATTGGATCCTTAACACAAGGCCCAACTCAATATGCTAACAACCCTAGCAATATTAACTAATACATGTTAGAATAACCTTCGACTACAACATGTATTATTTGGACAGTATAACACTTCGACAGCAGCATGCGAACGGACTTCGACCTCATGCTTAAAACTAGAGTTCGATCCAAATCTCACAAAAGTGAATGAATTATACATAAAAGCTCAAATATTTCCAACATGTTCATTAATAATCCAAAAAGATATAATCTCTCCAAAAATGTATTTACAATAAGTCAATGACAAAATAGCCCAAGGTAAGATTTTATACATACCAATTATATTGTTGTCACAAAAATCTTATGATATAAACTATGATGTGTTTGTTTGCAATCGTCTTTTTCACCATGTGATGATTATGATCCTGAAGATGGTGTCACCTTAAGTCCAAATCCAAACCAAAAAAACTCATCAGTAGCTATAAAATGTAAATTTCTCACACAAGAGTCAGCTTTATCGCAAAAGTATGTTTCGACGATGATCAAACAAGTGAAGATCAAACAAGTCTGTTTTCTTTAGAATATTATAAAAATTGATATGCAACACTAAACTACATATCTTGCAGCAGTTTTATAGGTGATTGGACCAAACTAATTGGATATTTTACAGCTAATGTATTTTAGAAGTGTTAATCAAATATAAATGATTAGTTTTCTTTGACTAATTACAAACTATAAGGTAACCATTATTTGAATGATTATCTTTCTTGAACATTGTTATTAGCTCTAATAATGAATAACAATCTTAAAAGATATAAAAAATTAATATTTTAAAAATATTTTGGAAAAAAAAATTTATTAAAAAAATCAATTTTTTTATTTTTCAGTATTTTTTTTCTGAAAAAATATATTTTTTAAAAATTAATATTTTAAAAAAAAATTAAATTAAAAAAAATTTTATTTTTGAAAAAAAATTAAATTTGTTTTTTTGAAAAAAATTAACTTTTAAAAAAAAATTTAATTTTTTTTTGAAAAAAATATAATTTTTTTTTGAAAAAAATATAATTTTTTTTTGAAAAAAAATTAATTTTTTTTTGAAAAAAAAAATTCAAAAAAATTTTTTTTTAATAAAAAAATTGAATAATTTGGTTTTTATTTTGGATATGGATGTCCAAATTATGGATTTGGTTAAATCTATATTAATAAAATATCTAAAATATGGATTTGGTTAAAACCATATTGATAATTAATCGGTTTTTGATAACCGGATTTGAATATGGATATGGATAATTTTAATAACCGGTTTATTTGAACATCCATAATGAAAAGATCCAATGCTTCACACTGCTTGTTTTGTTTTGTGTATTATATACAATGGTTATACACATGCATTTTAACGACATACACTGCTATCGAAATGGATTAAAGAGATTTGTTTATTAATGGATTAAAGGTGTTTTTTCTCGTATGAATCTCTTGTAGGAACAATACTAGTCATTAAAAATAGACATGTTATCATTTTAAATGCAAAAATATAAAAAATAATTTAAATTATTTGAATTAAAATTATGAAAATTAGTTTTATGAATGTGTTAAAATAAATATCAAAATTTTATTTAAACATAATTATTTTAATTCAATTATATCTTATAATTAATATTATTTATATCACTTTTAATTGGATAATATACACTTTTGATATATATATATATATATATATATATATGTATGTATAAAATTTATTTTGAATGAATTGATTTAGTTAATCAGATCAATCGATTTAAAACAGATGAAGTAACACTTTCTTAATTTATAACAATATAAACTTTTGTAAGCAATATTGTGTATTAAATGCATTGAAATATTTATTTTTAATAGATAATTCTTGTGTGTGTTTTATGTGTATCTATAATACTACATTATTTCCTAGTTATATTTGTTTATGTTCACTGAGGTTGTTTTAGTTTTTGTTGTTTTTGTTATACTTTGATAGAAGCCCAGCTCGCACTATAAAGAAACTCAATTGGATGAAAGATTATGTGTCTAATTAATTTTTTATCTTAGCATTTTTTTATTAAGTTAGTTTCCTTTTCTCTTTTGGGCCTGACCCTTTTTAGTTGATCCAACAAGGGTCTATTGTATTTAAGCCACTTGACTTTGAGTTTGGAGTAGAGAATTATTCAGAAATTTATTTTCTTCTTTTGTTTTGTGTTTATTCAATGGTAAACCCTAAATTTGGTAATAGTTGTTGATCCCTCTTCTATCATTGGTGCTTTCATTTTGTATTCATGGCTCCTCCCCCAAAACCACCTCAACCCACCCCTCAAGAAATCGTTGAACAAGCTGTTTAAACCTCTCATATTCATCTAGACAATGCTGTTAACCAAATCCACTCAGATCTGGATGAGAGATTTGATAAAGTTCACACAGATCTGGAAAACACCCAACGAAATCTGGGTGCTATTAACACCAGAATGGAGAACGACAAGCAGATCTCTGATTCTCGCTATGACTCAATCATGACTACCCTCAACAAACTGCTCACTCAAAAGACATCACAATCTGCTGCTATTGCTTCATCAACACAACCTACTGCTATAGCTTCATCAGCAGCCAGTTCTTCAGGTATAACCCAACTACCCTTTTCTATACCCATGGTTACAACACCCGTTTCTAACGTGATTTCTCCAGCATTTACACCCATACGACAGTCTGCAACATTTTCACCAACCTCCATCCACCCCAACACCACGTCAGCAGTGCACACACCAACAACACAACTCCCACCACATTTTATGTCATATCCATTTGTCCCAACTAGTTTCCCATACACCATACCTTATACAAACCTATTTCCCCAACAGATTCCATATAATCATATCCCTCATTTACCCCCTTTTCGTACCCCAAAATTAGAGCTTGCTATGTTTGATGGTTCTAACCCATTGGAGTGGTTATTTCAAGCTGACCAATTTTTTAGTTTTTACCAATTACCACCTGAGAATCGGTTGTCAATGATGTCTTTTTATATGAAAGGTGAAGCATTAGACTGGTTTAAATGCATGCATCAAAGTCAGTTATTAACCGATTGGTTCAGTTTTACTAGAGCTTTAGAATTGCGGTTTGGACCATCCACATTTGAAAATCATCAGGCAGAATTGTTTAAACTTAAACAAACTAGTTCAGTTGTGGAATATCAAGTTGCCTTTGAAAAATTGGGAAATCAAGTTGTTGGCCTATCGCATGAAGCTATATTGAATTGTTTTATTTCTGGTTTGATTCCTGATATTCAGAACGAAATTGCTATCCATAAACCTACCTCTATCTCCCAAGCCATTGGACTTGCAAAGCTAATTGAATCCAAACTAAGGGAGGCAAAACCTAAGTTCCAAAAAGCCTTTTCCATCCCATATACCAAACCGAACCCTCAATCTCAAACTACTGCCCCGTCACCAACCCCACCTAAACCCCCTATACCCTCCTATTCATCTAAATTACCTATTCGCCGTTTATCCAATGCTCAACTCCAAAAGCGTCGCGCACAAGGTTTATGCTTTAATTGCGACGAAAAATTCATTCCAGGCCACAAATGCTCATCAGGAAAATTCCTCTTGTTAATGGTTGATGATGAGGAATCCTCCGTACACCACAACAGTGAACCAAGTGATGAACAGCCTATTCCTACGGAATCGGAGGAGACTTACTTTCAACTATCCCCTCCAAGCTGCAAGTGGCCACTTCTCCCAAAAAAATCTCAAATTCAATGGAGTTATTCGTGGCTTAACAGTCACAGTTCTGATAGACACAGGCAGTACTCACAACATTTTGCAACCTCGCATTGCACATCATCTTAAACTTCCCACTACACCAATTCCCAATTTTTCAGTCATGGTGGGTAACGGCTCTAAATTACTATGCTCAGGCCTCTGCCCACAAGTACCTATTACCCTCCAAAATACTTTATTTATAATTCCCTTCCACTTACTTCCTATTGAAGGAGCTGACGTTATCCTTGGAATGGAGTGGTTACGCACTCTAGGTCCTCTCATGGCTGATTTTTCCATCCCTAAGATCTCCTTCACATATCACAACAATGACACCACTATTACAAGTGACCCTAAATCCCTTTTATTACCCTCTTCATACAATCATATTTGTCATCTTCTCCACACCGACTCTATTGCATCCATCCACCTGTTACTCTACCAACCCACAACAACCAATGAGCCCAATTCTCCACCACACAACACTACGACCCTTGATGCTTTACCCACTGCATTACCACACCAAATCTCCACTATCCTCAAGTCCTTTGTTGTTGTTTTCCAAAAACCACAAGGCTTACCCCCACCTCGACCACATGATCGTCACATTCCCATCCTACCCAACACCGCCCCTGTTAATGTTAAACCATACCGATATCCCCATTCCCAAAAGGACGCCATGACAACCATAATCCAAGACATGCTGAACGAGGGTATCATTAAACCCAGAAATAACCCTTACTCCTCCCCAGTCTCGTTAGTTCGCAAAAAAGACGGCAGTTGGCGATTTTGTGTTGATTACCACGCACTTAATGCCATAACAGTTAGAGACCGCTTTCCTATACCTACCATAGATGAACTCTTTGATGAATTGGGATCGGCAACTATTTTCTCTAAGACTGATCTTCGATCTGGATATCACCAAATCAGGGTAACACCGGAGGATACACACAAGACTACATTCAGAACGTTTGATGGACACTATGAGTTTTTAGTGATGCCTTTTGGCCTAACAAATGCTCCTAGTTCTTTTCAATCAGCAATGAATGACTTACTTCGCCCTTATCTACGTCGGTTTATTTTAATTTTTTTTATGACATTTTAATCTATAGTTCTTGCATTTCTGAGCATACCCATCATTTGCAGTTGATTTTAGAATTACTTGTCTCTCATCAATTTTATGCCAAATTGTCAAAATGTGTGTTTGTTGTTCCTAGTGTTGATTATTTAGGTCATATCATTTCAAGTGAAGGTGTAACCCCAAATCCCTCAAAGATTCAAGCTATATTGGATTGGCCTACGCCTCGTTCACTCACGAAACTCAAGGATTTTTTAGGCCTCACCGGCTTTTATCGACAATTTGTCCATCATTACGCCTCTCTCGCTGCTCCTCTCACCGATCTTTTAAGTTCCACTAAATTATGTTGGAGTACATCAGCTGAGACTGTTAGTTCTTGTAGTTAGCTGGAATTTTGGTAAAACAATGTGGATGTCATGGTTGATGTTTCAACATGAGTTTCTAACATTCTGATTGTGTTAAGTTGTAAATGGTTGCAGATTCTGTGCTGATGTCAAACCCGATGTTAAGACATCAGTTGATAAAACATCAGTCTGAGTTATATTATTAGGGCTGCGTGTTTCTGTTATTGGAGAGATATTCTGCTGAAGAGAGTGAGAGATTGTAGGCGAATATCTTGGTAAAGATATATTCAGTTGCAATCAGATTTGGAGCAGATCTTGTTGCTGTTTTTAAGGCTAAAAGATATGAAGATTTAATTGAAGATTTAATTGAAGATTTGATTGTAGATTTGATTGAAGATTTAATTGAAGATCTATTTAGTAGTAGAATCTTCTGCAGATTTGTAGCAGTTAATATGCTGAGATTTAAAGCCCAAATCCAGTTGGGAAAAAGGTTATAAATAGAAGCATTGTAACCTAGTTTAATGGAAGCCAGCCATCATGTAAATTCTAAGGGCTTAGTTTGTGAACCACTCTCTAGGAGAGTTGGTATGTGTGAACCACTCGGATTGTGAGATGGTCATTGTTCTTAGAGGAAGCTGTTAAGTAACTCTAAGTATTGTTCTTAGTCATGAGGGTCATGTCTAGGTATTGTTATAGGAGTGTGTCTTCTATGTGTTTGGAGAGTTTTTGGAAATCAAGCTGTTGATGCAGTGACTGAGATGTTGACTGCTAGACATCATTGCGATGATTGGGAGTGAGATGGAGTCTCTTATCTAGGGAGAACTTAGATAGAAGGGTCATTGGGTAGTGATTAAATTAGGTAGATTGTCAACTGGTTTGTTGAGTCTGTAATTTGATACTGCTAATAGTGGACTTCCTTCCTGGCTTGGTATGCCCCCAGATGTAGGTTGTTAGACCGAACTGGGTGAACAAGTTCTATGTGTTGTTTACTGCTTTTTCTGATTACTATTATTGCCTTGTTCATACAACAGATATTGATGTTGTGACATCGCACTTGACATCACATATCTGATACCAGAATTTCAATTGGTATCAGAGCAGGCATCTTGTCTGTTTCTGGATGAGATCTAGGGAAGATACTTTCTGGTTCATGAGCAAGGAAGATAGTTTTGATGGGATGGTGTATTGGACCTGTTTATTGTTATCAGGCTTGTAGCTTTGGTGGTGAGCTGCTGTGTGGTTTGACTTATTTTCAAACCTATTTTGACCTAGTGCACATGGAGTGTCATGTTTGTGCAAGGGTTATTATGTTTTGCCTAAAGGTTGTAGAGGAGTTTTCTGGTGTGTGTTCCGCTGCATACATATATCTGATGGAAAATTTCTGGTGGTTTTGTGTTAAGACTGCAACATTCTGTTCTCATCTGAAGATGTATCACATGGTGTGGTGATACTTGAGGATATCTTCAACTAGTTTGTTAGAGTTGCCAAAGATACTTGTGGTTCATTCCAAGTCCACTCATAAAGGAACTCTTATATGAGCTTGTTGAAAAGAGATCTGAAGAAAGTTAGAAGCAATTTTTTATTGCCTCCAACCCTACAAGGTCAATCTCTGGGCTGTGTTAAAGGATCTTTTGGTGTGAAGAGAACTTATGTCCTACCAGATGTTGGAACATAAAACCAGCAGATTGTGCAAAATCTTGTTGGATAAAGGTATGGCATAACAGATGCTTGGGGGCTAAACAAATGTGTATTGATCACATCTGTTTGGAACCTACTCCTGGCTTGGAAGAGGAGGCATCTGGGTTGTGTGTCTAAGAAGTTTCCTTCAAGAAACATGTCTTAGATATGTATGAGATGATTAATATAGTGTCACTCATTGGATTAGTGTATTTCTGATCCAAGTGAGTAGGTGTTCATAGGCTGTTTGTTTTTGTGGAGGTCAAGCTCAAATGTCAAGGACATTTTCTCTGATATCTGAAAGTTCCTTCTGATCAAAGCAGCCAGTTGTTTGCAATCTTGTTTATGGCCATGGAGCAGATTCTGTTTGAAAGGAGTTATATGTGTGTACCAACCATAGGATGAGCATTTCAGATTTGTGCAAGGAGAAGTTGGTGTTTTTTTACCAAAGGATTATGGTTCCCTGGTATCTGCATGAGAAGTTTCCTCTAAAGCTGGAGTCCAGTTATGTGGTGTCCTCACATAATGGAACATCTTTTTGTAAGGATTGAAGGGCATCCTTGTAGGTTGAAGTGTTGGGAGAAGCATAATTGTCTATGCTGTTTGTGATGACCAGTCAATGGTTTCTCTCCTTTAGGTACAAAAGGATGGCATCCAACATCTCAAAGACAGACAGGAGGTCTGAACATTAAAAGTTTGAAGATTCTTGAGATGTAGAGTATGCTGGTTCCTGTTTGTGTGTATGTTCTGGGTTTGAAGGTTGATCAACTACTGATGGTCAATCCTCTTGTGTCCCTTGCAAGAGATGTGTGTGGATTACTATAGTTGTTGTCTCCAAAGCCATAATAGATGTTTAGTGTGATTTACTATGATTGCTGATGTCGGAACTGATGTTGAAACATCATTTCAGTTCTTTGCTTAGGGAGGAGTGAAAGGTCAAGACACTGACCTAACTTGGAATGCTTTTGTGGTGTAAATGGTTGTCATGATGGTTTTTTTTGAAGAAGAATCAGCAGATGCCTGTTGTGTGAGAAGGTTACCTTGACAGGAGTTGAATATTTGTGATAAGGCTGTGCATTCAACTAATGATAAAATACATTGACGGGAGACTATGTATATGTCTGATGTAAAAGTGCAGGACTGTTGGTGTGTGAGAACTCTGTGAAACAATCATGATCTTGAGATTATAACAATAAGATTGTGTGTTCTATAGTGTATTTAGAAGTGGCATTATTTGGTATAGTTATGGGGTAGTCTTGGACTACTTATTTTCTGAAGATTCAGATATGGTAGGTTTGAAGTCTTTGGAGTTTCTGAGCAGGATGGAGGTTGTTTACTCAAACTTGATTGTTGAATCAAGTCTATGAGAGCATGGAAATCTGTTTCTGCAAAGGGAGGAGGTTCTTCTAAGTGGCAGAAGGAAGAGCTGAATTCAACAGTTGGATATCAGAATGTTTTGACATCTAGCTTAACATCAGAAGTCTCAGCTGGTGATGTGGCACATCAGCTTAAGATAGAGGTGATCTACAATAATGGAAGTTATGGATGCTTCAAAAAGATCTATCTCATACAGTTTGTGGGAGCTGTGGTTTGAGAAGATGTTACATGACTAAGAGGCTTGGTGAATCCAAGATGTCTTGCTTTGGAGCAAGTAGTTCATATGACTTGAAGATCTGGTTTCATAGGTGGATCAGGATATCTTGCGGGAGTTCTGAAGAAGATTGAGATCAATCAAAAGGTGGAATTTGGTTGGTTTCATTGTGTGCATTCAAGCAGGATGCTTGAAATTGATTGCACTTGTGCAGAAGAGTATTTAGCTGAAAATGTAAGGAGGTTCTAATTCTCTTGGAGATTTTGGCAGAAGTTCTAGGTTGAAGATGGAAGTATACCTTCTTTTGGTGGATGAGAGTGTAGTCCTCTCTGGCTTTTTGAAGCTCTCTTTGTTCAAGCTGGTGACACAGTGTTCAATTTGGATTACTATGCTGATAGTAAGTTCAGTAGTGGAGCATATCTAGAACCATGGTGTGTGGTATATGTGATGTGTCAAGAATGTCCTAACAGATGTTAAAACATTTTTTTTTGGGTTGGATATCCTTGGTAAAGGATGATTTTGTTCTGGTTCTGGAGTTTGGTGCATACATTATGCCTAAGGAGCGTCTACATAGTCATACGGGAGAATGATGAAGTAGAAGGTCTGCCTTGGATGGAGAATGTAGAGAAGACTGAAGTAGATCAGGTATTGATTGCTTGGAAATCTGAAGATGAAGAGTATGATAGGGAATGACTGCTTTTGGAAAATTGGGGGATCTATGTGACTTTGATCTTTATCCAATAATTTATTTAAAGGAGGATGATGATCCTTTTGTTCCTCACGAATAACATGATGTGACTTTATGTGTGAGTGACTGCTGTTTCTTGTCAGAAGAGATTGTGATATGATCTGATCAGAACATTTTTTAAGAGATGTTCCTTTTTCTGCTACAAGTGTCTCTTGAAGAGATTAAATCTCAGTAAAGCTGAGAATTTGTGGAGTCTGTGAGCAGTGTCATACCAGTCAGGATACTTGAATGTGTTCTCCAAGAGTGAAAGTACAATATGTGAATGTGCTCAGCAAGTGTGCTCAAATGTTCATCTCCATCTAGAGCTTTAGTTAACCATGACTGGGAGAGTACTTGTCTATGGATTTTGCTGCAAAGGTACACATATTGTGAAGCTTGCATGATGATCAAGCTTGTGGAGATTGGTTGCCTCTTCTGAGGATATAATGTCAGATAACATGTTATGACATTAGGCTGTTGGATGGCATGTTGGTGTGGACATAAATGGTTCTAGCCATGTGAAGCTAATTATTTGAATCATATGTGCACATGCTTCTGTGGAGGAGTCTGAAGGACGATTTTATTTGTGCAGATTTTGGGATTACTTTGTGAGGGTCTTTGTTGATGGAAGATGTCACACTTATCTTGGTGTGTGAGTTCAGTGGAAGGCATTGTGTGTGTATGATTGTGTGAAGCATTCCTGACTGGATGGATGAAGACTGTGTCTGGTTTTTCCAAATGTTATGATCAAGGAGTTCGTTGTGATCATTCCTGTGGATATTACAGAGAGAAGTTGATCAGCTTGGCAAGATGTGAGTTTTGGAGCATGAGAAGATAACAAACCAAGAGGGAATCATGTGAGTTCTGGTATTTGGATTGTTTGAGGATTAAGCATTAAGTGAAAGCGTTCAGCAAGTGCGTTGAACAAAGGGTGCGCTCTTGAAGACATGAAGATGAGTCTTATGTTTTCCATTCATTTAAGGTGTTCTTCTTACAAAGGAGCACTGGTTATCTTAGATAGGGAGAATTGATCTTTTGTTGAAGAAGCTAATTATCCAGATTGTAATGTTAGATAAGATGTCGTGACATTGTGTTACTGGTGAAGTTCATGGGGTTCTTGACAGTTTAGACCCGGTTCTATAGATTTGTGGGTCAATGGATTGAATCAGAAGTATACATTTACACCAATGTTTGTCAATTTTTGGCCATAAAGGGGGAGAGAATGTACAGTAGTAGTTGCTGAGTCTGGATTTTGTTCTGAGTATATTGGTTGGATGATTCAGAGTTTGATTTTGGAATTTTTTTTGTGCTTGCTGCTATGTTCAGAGTTTGTCCAATTGTGGCTAAAAAGGGGGAGAGTTAGCTGATAAGTGCAAAATATAACTATTTTTGTATAAAAGTTTTGTTGCACTTATCATTACTTTGTGTTAAAATTGGTTGAATAAACCCCGCTTTGTTCGTAATTACGTTTACTTTACGTTTTAGTGTATATATTGCGTATCGTGTAAATATCATTGAGTTTAATTGTTTTTCATTTATTTTTTTAGGTATTCCAGCAATGGTATTTTGCCATTTTTGTATAGATCATTGAATAAGCTTTCCAACGCTTCAAACCGTGCGTCAATCGGAGTTACGGTTCAAGAGTTATGGTTAAAACAAATTCTGGTTTGCTGTCATGTTCGCTAGGCAACCAGGAGGCGAGCACTCGCTAGCGAGTTCGCACTGCGAACTCGGGGAGAATAAAAAGTGCTTGGAAGCATGAAAAACACAATTCTGGCAGTAGCTAAGGCGGTGTATGTTCGCAGTGCGAACGGGGGTTCGCAGTACGAACCTAGGCAGCAAATTTTGCCTATAAACTTCATTTTTCAGCATTTTTTAGGTCATGGTTTTGGGGATTCTTGCTCCAACTCCATCAAACTTCATTTTTTCAGTAGATTAGCTTAGAAAACATCATGGAAGCTTGCATGTGGATGATCCGAGGTGGATTGATCGTCGATCGGCGCCGACAAACCGCAAGATGTTTGGTTCATTTCTAATTTTCTTTATGTCTTTCTTCTTTGTTGGGTTTGTATATGTTTGTACTATGATCTCATGTATATTTGTCGCCCATGGCGTTGTATAAAACTTGCTTTACAAATCTCTATTGGTGATTGTCTCTGATTTTTGCTTTATGCGCGGGGTTTGGGTTGCGTTAGAGATAACCGTCGCAAACTTGGATTAGGGATGATTGTCTGTTAATTAGTTTCTAGATTCTAGAGATAAATTTAGGGCTATCAATCTTCAATAGGCGTCGAAGCTTAATGCCTCCGTGCCTTGAGCTAGCGTACGAAAGTATCGGCAATGGTAACACGGTTGTTCTCTCAACTTTGCGTTAGACATAACCTGTGTTGTGAGCGATGTTGGGTGATATTGAGGAGTATTGTAGGTTGAGTATAACTGGTCAGTAAGTTTAAGTTTGTGAGGAGTCGATTATGTGCATGCCGGATAAGTTTGTCTTGCTGAAAAGTGAATTTGTTTTTATGTTTTAATATTTACTTTTCTGTTTTCATGTTTTAAACCATTTTAATCCAAACTCATTAACGCGAGAAACTGTCGAACGAAATTCTTTCCCTCGAACCGATCTCTGTGGACACGACATAAATCCCAGAGGGAATTCTTCCGAAAATAAATATTTTTGTTGCTTGCCCTATTCTGCAATCAACAAAATGGCGCCGTTGCCGGGGATTGGTTTTGATATTGAATCGCATTGCGATAGTCTCTTTGTTTTTGAGTTTTGTAGATATCGTATATATTGTATATTTTCACTTGTTATACTAATACTTGTAGATTAACGTTTGTTTAAGTGTTTGGTTAGGACACTTGATTTTGGTTTGCGCGGTGAGGCATCACTATGGCATGAAGGAAGGAAGTTGCTAGCTAAGCATTGTAAAGGCGTCGAGCTTACGACGTAAAACAAGCATGGCGTATTCTTTTCTTTTGTTGTTGTTTAGTTTAGGTAGTGTGGTGAGTATTCATTAAACAAGTTGTACTCGGATTTTTCGTAAAATTCTCAAATCTTCACTTTACAACTTGTTTAATGAATTTTTGCCGATTTTTCAGTTTGTTCATATTAATAGTTTTCGTGTTTGTCAATGAACTTTTTTTTGAGTAGCTTGAGGATGCTTTTGTAATTTTCCAAGTTGGTTCGTTTCAACTTGCGGATGTATGGTAATGATCTTGTTAAGTTTTGTACACGTCCGAGGTATGTATTTATCGCTTTCTATACTTTAGCATATTCATGATACTTAGGCTTTTTACAAACTTCCATGCCATTCATTCTTTTGTATACTTGTTCTTATTGTGAATCATTTTAGTTCCCAACCTTTTTGAGAGGAAGCCTTCTATTGTTCATATATGCATGGAGTACCAACATTCTTGTTCTAACTGGATTTTATTATGCTTAATCTTTTGTTTGTGTTGATTATGTGAAAGCATGAAAAGGATCAAGGCATTTTGTTTCATTTTGAGCACAACTACCTTAGCCAAATAGTCATTCACCTTGTGAGCGTGTGATCATTCGTAACCCCTTTGAGCCTTTGGTCATTATCCATGTTGTTTGAGTTTGATGCTTGTCTATGAGTGTCAAATTTACTTTTTGTATGGATTTTGATTGATTATTTTTTTCTTGAACCGTCAATTTTGTGTTTTTGTATGGATTTTTTCCTTGCCTTAGAAAGTAGGGAGTATTCACATGATGGTGCGGTTGAATTCAAGTTGGGGAGAGAATGATTATGTACTCATTGATTGGATTCTATGCGGATTAAAAAAGAAAAGAAAAAAGAGAAAAATTCGTGAAAGAGAAAAAGAAAGAAAAAAAGAAGAAAAAGAAAATCCTTGAAAAAAGAAACAAAAAGAGTTTCAATAATTGTGCTAAATAAGTATTGTGTGTTGTGTAGCACTTGGGATTTTGGAAGAAGTTGGTTGAAATTTTGTGTGTGAATCTTTGTGAGTTTTCACTCCCTTAGGTTTAGACAAGTTTTTGTTTCAATTACCTTTAGAAATTGCCCCTTGTTTGTTTACCCGACCACGCTACAACCTTGAAAGTCCTTGTGATTCTTGCCTTTGTATGTTCAGTGTGAATTTTTGGATGGTTGCATAATTTAGTCTATTGTTTGCATGATTGTTGTGTGAGTGAAAAGAACCTCATTTTGTGTTTTTCATCTACCGATGATTGTTTTTGCTAGGTGTGATTCACATTTGAACTTGTGTTGTTTTAGAATGTTTGGCATGAATTTTTGTATTTTGCATTTGTTTCGTGACTATGTTGTCGTTGTAGTTTAGTGGTAAGTATTTACTTTGTGTGTACCGTTTTTCATTTGAACCATACATTTGTCTTCCGTTTTTCAAAACTTGTTGATTCGTGATTCTCTGGTTATCACTCGGTTTCGTTGAGTTGTTTGATTCTTGTTTGAGGATAAACAATTAAATAAGTTGGGGAGAGTTTGATAAGTGAAAAATGTACCTATTTTTGTATATAAGTTTTGTTGCACTTATCATTACTTTGTGTTAAAATTGGTTGAATAAACCCCGCGTTGTTCGTAATTACGTTTACTTTACGTTTTAGTGTATATATTGCGTATCGTGTAAATATCATTGAGTTTAATTGATTTTCATTTATTTTTGGAGGTATTCTAGCAATGGGATTTTGCCATTTTTGTATAGAGCATTGAATAAGCTTTCCAACGCTTCAAACCGTGCGTCAATCGGAGTTACGGTTCAAGAGTTATGGTCAAAACAAATTCTGGTTTGCTGTCATGTTCGCTAGGCAACCAGGAGGCGAGCACTCGCTAGCGAGTTCGCACTGCGAACTCGGGGAGAATAAAAAGTGCATGGAAGCATGAGAAACACAATTCTGGTAGTAGCTAAGACGGTGTATGTTCGCAGTGCGAACGGGGGTTCGCAGTGCGAACCTGGGCAGCAAATTTTGCCTATAAACTTCATTTTTCAGCATTTTTTAGGTTATGGTTTTGGGGATTCTTGCTCCAACTCCATCAAACTTCATTTTTTCAGTAGATTAGCTTAGAAAACATCATGGAAGCTTGCATGTGGATGATCCGAGGTGGATTGATCGTCGATCGGCGCCGACAAACCGCGAGATGTTTGGTTCATTTCTAATTTTCTTTATGTCTTTCTTCTTTGTTGGGTTTGTATATGTTTGTACTATGATCTCATGTATATTTGTCTCCCATGGCGTTGTATAAAACTTGCTTTACAAATCTCTATTGGTGATTGTCTCTGATTTTTGCTTTATGCGCGGGGTTTGGGTTGCGTTAGAGATAACCGTCGCAAACTTCGATTAGGGATGATTGTCTGTTAATTAGTTTCTAGATTCTAGAGATAAATTTAGGGCTATCAATCTTCAATAGGCGTCGAAGCTTAATGCCTCCGTGCCTTGAGCTAGCGTACGAAAGTATCGGCAATGGTAACACGGTTGTTCTCTCAACTTTGCGTTAGACATAACCTGTGTTGTGAGCGATGCTGGGTGATATTGAGGAGTATTGTAGGTTGAGTATAACTGGTCGGTAAGTTTAAGTTTGTGAGGAGTCGATTATGTGCATGCCGGATAAGTTTGTCTTGCTGAAAAGTGAATTTGTTTTTATGTTTTAATGTTTACTTTTTTGTTTTCATGTTTTAAACCATTTTAATCCAAACTCATTAACGCGAGAGACTGTCGAACAACATTCTTTCCCTCGAACTGATCTTTGTGGACACGACATAAATCCCAGAGAGAATTCTTTCGAAAATAAATATTTTTGCTGCTTGCCCTATTCTGCAATCAACAATAGCCCATGTGTTGCCTAGTTTTATTGGTATAGGCTTGAGGGGGAATTTGTTTTGTGCTGAGTTACTAGTTGTTGCAGCTGGTTGGTATTGCTGCAGGTTGTGTTGTGAATGTTCGTAAGTAATTTTCCGCTGCAAGCTGAAAGTGTTTTAGCCAAAATTAGCCAAAGGGGGAGACTGTTAGTTCTTGTAGTTGGCTGGAATTTTGGTAAAACAATGTGGATGTCATGGTTGATGTTTCAACATGAGTTTTTAACATTCTGGTTGTGTTAAGTTGTAAATGGTTGCAGATTCTGTGCTGATGTCAAACCCGATGTTAAGACATCAGTTGATAAAACATCAGTTGGAGTTGTTTTATTAGGGCTGCGTGTTTCTGTTATTGGAGAGATATTCTGCTGAAGAGAGTGAGAGATTGTAGGCGAATATCTTGGTAAAGATATATTCAGTTGCAATCAGATTTGGAGCAGATCTTGTTGCTGTTTTTAAGGCTAAAAGATATGAAGATTTAATTGAAGATTTAATTAAAGATTTAATTGAAGATTTGATGAAGATTTAATTGAAGATGTATTTAGTAGCAGAATCTTCTGCAGATTTGTAGCAGTTAATATGCTGAGATTTAAAGCCCAAATCCAGTTGGGAAAAAGGTTATAAATAAAAGCATTGTAACCTAGTTTAATGGAAGCCAGCCATCATGTAAATTCTAAGGGCTTAGTTTGTGAACCACTCTCTAGGAGAGTTGGTATGTGTGAACCACTCGGATTGTGAGATGGTCATTGTTCTTAGTCATGAGGGTCATGTCTAGGTATTGTTATAGGAGTGCGTCTTCTATGTGTTTGGAAATCAAGTTGTTGATGCAGTGACTGAGATGTTGACTGCTAGACATCATTGCGATGATTGGGAGTGAGATGGAGTCTCTTATCTAGGGAGGACTTAGATAGAAGGGTCATTGGGTAGTGATTAAATTAGGTAGATTGTCAACTGGTTTGTTGAGTCTGTAATTTGATACTGCTAATAGTGGACTTCTTTCCTGGCTTGGTATGCCCCTAGATGTAGGTTGTTAGACCGAACTGGGTGAACAAATTCTGTGTGTTGTTTACTGCTTTTTCTGATTACTATTATTGCCTTGTTCATACAACAGATATTGATGTTGTGACATCGCACTTGACATCACATATCTGATACCAGAATTTCAGAGACAACTTTTACAAATTTAAAGAAAAAATGACAGAAACTCATGTTTTAAGCCTTCCAGATTTCTCCCAAGTCTTCTTCCTTGAGACTGATGCTTTAGCGATGGCGGTTGGTGCAGTGCTATCACAACAGGGCCACCCTTTAGCTTTCTTCCGCAAGAAACTTTGCAATAGGTAGCAGGCATCTTCAGTGTACATCCGAGAAATGTATGCGATTACAGAAGCTGTTAAAAAGTGGTGTCAGTATTTGATAGGGAGAAAATTTCACATATACACTGACCAAAAGAGTTTAAAGAATTTGTTGGTCCAAACTATAGAAACCCCTAAACAACAGAAGTGGGCTGCAAAATTACAAGGATTTCATTTTGATATTTTCTACAAACCTGGTAAAGCTAATCAGGTTGCAGATGCTCTGAGTCGTAAACACACCGATGATGCTGCAATACTTCTCTAAATTTCCTCCCCAGTTCCGCTCCTTCTGACACAGTTAAAGAGATATTATGAATCAAATCCTGAAGGTCAAAAACTTATGATGCAAGTCCAAAATGACATCTCAATGCAAACACTCTTTCACTCTAAAGATGACCTTCTATACTACAAGGACAGAATCTACATACCTTCAACTTAAGAACTCTGCGAGGTTTTAATCACAAAATATCATTCCACACCAACAGCAGACCATTCTGGTCTTCAACCTACGTTGGCTCGCCTCTCCTCCTCCTTTCTCTGGCCGGGAATCTACAAAGACACAAAAGCTTTTGTTAAAAGGATGCTCAGTCTTCCAACAAAACAAGTACATGCCCAAGAAGAAACAAGGACTTTTACAACCGCTAAATATACCAACGTTAGTGTGGGACGAACTAAGCATGGATTTTCTAACTCACTTACCCAACTCCTTCGGACACACAGTAATTTGGGTTGTATGCGACAAGCTCACGAAATTCTCTCACTTCATTGATCTTTCCACGAAATTCTCAGCTAAGGATCTGGCACTTTGTTTTTCAGTTGAGATATGCCGCTTACACAGTATTCCTTCATCTATTGTCTCCGATCGGGATCCCTTCTTTCTTAGCACTTTTTGGAAAGAATTGTTTCGAGTACAGGACACCACCTTGAACTATAGCTTAGCCTACCACCCTGAAACAGACGGACAAACAGAGGTAATTAATCGGTGCCTGGAAACGCATTTACGCTGCTTCACAAGCGATAATCCAAAGAAGTGGTTTCGATACTTACACTTGGCCGAGTTTTAGTATAACTCCACTCACCACTCCTCCATCAAAATGTCCCCATTTAAGGCCTTTTATGGACGGCTGCCTCCGTCTTTGCTCACATACCGACGCGGATCTACCACCGTTCCTCAGTTAAAAGAGTCCCTGCAAAAAAGAGAAGAAATCTTATAAACACTCAAACTTAACCTTGAAAGAGCAAGAAAGAGAATGGAAACTCAGAGTAATAAAAAAGACTTGACTGTACCTTTCAAGAAGGCGACTTAGTTCTGCTTCGCCTCCAACCTTATCGTCAGTCCTCAGTCCATCCCGTGTGTCTCACAAACTCTCTAAACTCTATTATGGTCCCTTCACGATTCTACAAAGGATTGGCAAGGTGGCGTATCAACTGGATCTTCCTTCCTCTTCACGGATCCATCCAGTTATCCACGTTTCACAACTCCGGGCTTACCATGGAATGAACCCAACTGTGCATTTTACTCTGATTCCACCGGAGTTCCACGACCCTGATGAGCATGTGGATGACGTCGCAACCCAGACTCCGCATGCAGGCTTAGATTCGAACACTCACGACTTGGTTCGAAAGGGAGAAAAATAATGATCTGAGGTTAGAAATGAAGAAGGACGAAGCTCTGGGGTTAGAAGGCAAGATGGACATGGTTCTATGGAAACAATTGAGATTCAAAATGAGAAGTTGCAACACTTTGAAATTACTCAGAGAAAACAAACGAATGCTAATGGAAATAAGGAAGTGAAGAGTTTTGACAAAGTTGGAACATGTACTGATAGATTTCAAGACAATGGACTTAATGAAACGTTGGGACTTAATGAAACGTTGGGAAAATGTGCTGATGAGTTTCAAGACGGTACACTTAAGGACTTATTGTTTTCCAAAGCGTCCCACAACATTAAATCACCACCGCACGATTCTGGGGACCTTTTGACTAATCAATCACCACCGTCCAACCTTCTTCCAGCTGCAGACCTCGAGCCACGTGAAGGCTCACTTACCAATTCTTGCTCTGCTATCCCACTGAACACACATGCTTCCCATACCAGCACACATTCCTCAACTCCTCACATGCTGTCACGCATGCACACTTCCACAAACACAACTGGCATGCAACCCACTTCTAAATGGATAATCAATCCCAATTTCTCCCCTCTGCCAACCTCACATGGGCGGACAGATATTACTAAATGGGCCTCAGATTTGCCACCAACCCAAACCCTTTTTAATCCCAATCTTGAGGACAAGATTGTTATTGGACCGGACAATGATGATAGAAGACCCACTCGCACTATAAGGAAACCCACTTGGATGAAAGATTATGTGTCCAATTAACTTTTTATCTCAACATTTTTTATTAAGTTAGTTTCCTTTTCTCTTTTGGGCCTGACCCTTTTTAGTTGATCCAGCAAGGGTCTATTGTATTTAAGCCACTTGACTTTGAGTTTGGATTAGAGAATTATTCAAATATTTATTTTCTTCTTTTGTTTTGTGTTTATTCAATGGTAAACCCTAAATTTGGTAATAGTTGTTGATCCCTCTTCTATCATACTTCGTATTTTATCTTCATAATTTTATCCTAAATGTATCCCATATGATTTATCTTGTGTCAAATGTAAGCTTTTAACTCGTTCAAGGAACATAGTCACTTATGTTAAATTTTTAGTTCGTAATATCTTTTACTAGTACCAACATGTGCATAAACCTAAAACCACAATCATAACAAGAGTTCCAACAAAAATTTTAACCTGGTACCATTGTGTCTTCCCATGAGCCTCTGGAATATGAGGGTGATAAACAGTTTCTAAGATTCACAAACTTTGGATATTGCTAGAGCAAGAGCTTTCTTGCAGTACAAGAAATGAAGGAAAGAGAAAACAAATAGATAATCGAGAGGGATCAAAATGTTGATTGTATTCAATTATGCTAGGTAAGTGATACATGTATGTGTTACATCATTTATATAGGATCATATTACGAACTTCTAGTTAACTTATAGTTAGAAACCACATAGTCAATTAATAATAACCACATATAGAGTTAGTTATAACTACTTAACCATTATATTAACTAACTTCTAAATAATTTAGATTTATTAACTAACAGCATGAACCCTTAATTCAATCATATAACAATCAGTTGACAACACCTATTGTATTTCTTAGACTAAAAAGTATGTCACTCTTCAATCCTTTGGTTAGCACATCTACATCATGTGCAGAGGTAGAGCAGTGTGCAACCTTTAGACACTACTCCTTAAAAGGTCCACACACATCTAAGCGGACAACTTCTAACTCATTGTTTGACCTCATCGACAAGCTTACCTTAAATGAGTTCCGAGGCTGCTTGTCTACCAAGCAACCATCACACATCTTGTTAGAATTTTAGAAACTTGGCAAACCTAGAATTATAACTTGGCAAACCGAGACCTTATATTTTCAACCAACCCTAACAATCTCCACCTTGATTGAAAATAATACATAAACTTTCATTGTATTCATCGACAATCATACTCCACCATAAAGAGTATAGTCACTTGAAGCTAGACCACTCCAATAAATTTTACATTGTCTTCACCGACAATAATAGTTTTAAAAACTATCATACTCTCTCATGAAAAATATATTTCACTTGAAGATAAACCACTTCAAGAATTTCACATTTTCATCACCGACAATCGTATACTTTATCATGAAGAATAAATTTCACTTGAAGTTAAACCACTACAAGAATTTTACAATATCGTCACCGACAATCATAGTTTTAAAAAACTATCACACTCCACCTGAAGAAGAGTATACTTCACTTGAAGCTAAACCACTTCAAGAATTTTCACATGTCGAAAATCAGGTTTATACTCTTTATGATGCAATTTCCTTGTTGGCGGGAAGCTCTTTAACCACCGACATAATCTTGCACCTTGAATTATCTTGATTGTATCAACACATTTATGACTTAAACTTTCCACAAGTAAAAAAAAATATTCCATCTATTTTCTCTAGCCAAAACTGCACAGTGGAATTTGTGACTGCAACTCAACAACTCTTTCACAACACTACCCTTCTTTTTAGATGTGGAAAATCAGACAAAACTGCAACCACAGAGAATACTAAGAACACTTATCACTGGATCGAATCAAAAGCTCTGATAACAGTTGTTAGGAAAAAATAAGCATAGAGAAAAAGAAACATAATAACAACACAAGAGATTAACGTGGAGACTCCACAACCGGAGAAAAAACCACGACCGTTGTCAATAGACAACCAGAGAAAAACACTATGTGAAAATTGTTACAACACGTAATATACCCTCAACTAACCCAGGCCCCCAGTACACCTACACCCTCCAAAATAAATATTTAACTACATCTCACAACACTCTAATACAATAACATAAGATAATAAAGAAAGTCAAATACAAGCTTAAAGTGCTTTTGACTGGTGCATTTTGGAATGAAGAACTTGAATCCTATATATAATATTGGACTCCCCCTTCCTTCACAAAACTAAGAGATGTGGGACTTCAAAAAACTTGTATCTGATATATAGCCTTGAACTTTCTTTATTCACAAAACTAAGCGATGTGGGACTTGTTCAATATGTATATTTTCAACCAATCCCTACAATCTCCAACTTGATTGAAAATAATACATAAGCTTTCATTGTGGTCACAGACAATGACACTCCACCATAAAGAGTATTAACATGTATATTTTCAACCATCCCCAACAATCTCCACCTTGATTGAAAATAATACATAAACTTTCATTGTCTTCATCGACAATCATACTCCACCATAAATAGTATAGTCACTTGAAGCTACACCACTCCAAGAATTTTCACATTGTCTTCACCGAAAATCATAGTCTTAAAAACTATCATACTATCTCATGAAAAATATATCTCACTTGAAGTTAAAGAACTTCAAGAATTTCACATTGTCATCACCGACAATCATATATTTATCATGAAGAATAAATTTCACTTGAAGTTAAAGCACTCCAAGAACTTTACATTGTCTTCACCGACAATCATAGTCTTAAAAAACTATCATACTCCACCTATAGAAGAGTATACTTCACTTGAAGCTAAACCACTTCAAGAAATTTTACATGTTGCAAATCAGGTTGAAACATTATGATGCAACTTCCTTGATGGCAGGAACCTCTTCAACCACCGACATAATATTACACCTTGTGTAATCTTGATTATATCAACACATTTTTGACTTAAACTTTCCATAAGTCATAAAAAAATAATCTCCCATCAATTTTCTCTAGTCCAAACTGCACAGCGGAATTTGTTACTGCAGCTCAACAACACTTTCACAACACTACCCTTCTTTTCTGACGTGGAAGATTAGACAAAACTGCAACCACAAAGCATACTGAGAACACTTATCCCGGGATCTAACCAAGAGCTCTGATACCTGTTGTTAGGAAAAAACATAGAGAAAAAAGGAACATAATAACAACACAAGAGATTTACCTGGAAACTCCAAAACCGGAGAAAAAACCACGACCGTTGTCAATAGACAACCAGAGAATAACACTATGTGAAAATTATTACAACACATAATATACCCTCAACTAACCCAGGCCCCCAATACATTCACACCCTCCAAAACAAATATTTAACTACATCTCACAACACTCTAATACAAGAGCATAAGAGAATAAAGAAAGTCAAATACAAACTTAAAGTGCTTTTGACTGGTGCATCTTGGAATGAAGAACTTGAATCCAATATATAGCATTGGACTCCCTCTTCCTTCACAAAACTAAGCGATGTGGGACTTCAAAAAACTTGTATCTGATATATAGCCTTGGACTTTGTTTATTCACAAAACTAAGCGATGTGCGACTTCTTCAATATGTATATTTTCAACCAACCCCTACAATCACCACCTTGATTGAAAATAATACATAATCTTTCATTGTGTTCACAGACAATGACACTCCACCATAAAGTGTATCCACATGTATTTCTTCAACTAACCCCAACAATCTCCACCTTGATTGAAAATAATACATAAACTTTCATTGTCTTCATCGACAATCATACTCCACCATAAAGAGTATAGTCACTTGAAGCTACACCACTCCAAGAATTTTCACATTGTCTTCACCGACAATCATAGTCTTAAAAACTATCACTCTCTCATTAAAAATATATTTCACTTGAAGTTAAAGAACTTCAAGAATTTCACATTGTCATCACCGACTATCATATACTTTATCATGAAGAATAAATTTCACTTGAAGTTAAATCACTCCAAGAATTTTACATTGTCTTCACCGACAATCATAGTTTTAAAAAGCCATCAAACTCCACCTATAGAAGAGTATATTTCACTTGAAGCTAAACCACTTCAAGAATTTTCACATGTCGAAATTCTGGTTGAAACATTATGATGCAACTTCCGTGTTGGCTGGAACCTCTTCATCCAATGACATAATCTTGCACCTTGTGTAATCTTGATTATATCAACACATTTTTTACTTAAACTTTCCACAAGTAAAAAAATAAATTCTCCCATAAATTTTATCTAGTCCAAACTGCACAGCGGAATTTGTGACTGCAGCTCAACAACTCTTTCACAACACTACCCTTCTTTTCTGATGTGGAAGATCAGACAAAACTGCAACCATAGAGCATACTAAGAACACTTATCCCTGGATCTAACTAAAAGCTCTGATACCAGTTGTTAGGAAAAACCAAACAGAGAGAAAAAAAGGAACATAATAACAACACAAGAGATTAACGTGGAAACTCCAAAACCGGAGAAAAAACCACGACCGTTGTCAATAGACAACCAGAGAATAACACTATGTAAAAATTGTTACAACACATAATATACCCTCAACTAACCCAGGCCCCCAGTACACCCACACCCTCCAAAACAAATATTTAACTACATCTCACAACACTCTAATACAAGAGCATAAAAGAATAAATAAAGTCAAATAAAAACTTACAGTGCTTTTGACTGGTGCATCTTGGAATGAAGAACTTGAATCCTATATATAGCATTTGACTCCCTCTTCCTTCACAAAACTAAGTGACGTGGGACTTCAAAAAACTTGTATCTGATATATAGCCTTGGACTTTCTTTATTCACAAAACTAAGCGATGTGAGACTTCTTCAATATGTATATTTTCAACTAACCCCTACAATCTCCACCTTGATTGAAAATAATACATAAGCTTTCATTGTGTTCACAGACAATGACACTCCACCATAAAGAGTATCAACATGTATATTTTCAACCAACCCCAACAATCTCCACCTTGATTGAAAATAATACATAATCTTTCATAGTCTTCATCGATAATCATACTCCACCTCAAAGAGTATAGTCACTTGAAGCTACAACACTCCAAGAATTTTCACATTGTCTTCACCGACAATCATAGTCTTAAAAACTATCATACTCTCTCATGAAAAATATATTTCACTTGAAGTTAAAGAACTTCAAGAATTTCACATTGTCATCACCGACAATCATATATTTTATCATGAAGAATAAATTTCACTTGAAGTTAAATCACTCCAAGAATTTTACATTGTCTTCACCGACAATCATAGTTTTAAAAAGCTATCATACTCCACCTATAGAAGAGTATACTTCACTTGAAGCTAAACCACTTCAAGAATTTTTACATGTTGCAAATCAGGTTAAAACATTATGATGCAACTTCCTTGTTGGCGGGAACCTCTTCATCCACTGACATAATCTTGCACCTTATGTAATCTTGATTATATCAACACACTTTTGACTTAAACTTTCCACAAGTCAAAAAAAATTCTCCCATCAATTTTCTCTAGTCAAAACTGCACAGCGGAATTTGTGACTTTAGTTTAACAACTCTTTCACAACACTACCCTTCTTTTCTAATGTGGAAGATCAGACAAAACTGCAACCATAGAGCATACTAAGAACACTTATCTCTGGATCTAACCAAAAGCTCTGATACCAGTTGTTAGGAAAAAAATAAGCATAGAGAAAAAAGGAACTTAATAACAACACAAGAGATTAACATGGAAACTCCAAAATCGGAGAAAAAACCATGACCGTTGTCAATAGACAACCAGAGAATAACACTATGTGAAAATTGTTACAACACATAATATACCCTCAACTAACCCAAGCCCCAGCACACCCACACCCTCCAAAAAATATAATTAACTACACCTCACAACACTCTAATACAAGAGCATAAGAGAATAAAGAAAGTCAAATGCAAACTTAAAGTGCTTTTGACTGGTGCATCTTGGAATGAAGAACTTGAATCTTATATATAACATTGGACTCCCTCTTCCTTCACAAAACTAAGGGATGTGGGACTTCAAAAAACTTGTATCTGATATATAGCCTCAGACTCCCTCTTTATTCACAAAACTAAGCAATGTGAGACTTTTTCAATATGTATATTTTCAACCAACCCCTACAATCTCCACCTTGATTGAAAATAATACATAAGCTTTCATTGTGTTAACAGACAATGACACTCCACCATAAAGAGCATCAACATGTATATTTTCAACCAACCCCAACAATCTCCACCTTAATTGAAAATAATACATAAACTTTCATTGTCTTTATCTACAATCATACTCCACCATAAAGAGTATAGTCACTTGAAGCTACACCACTCCAAGAATTTTCACATTGTCTTCACCGACAATCATAGTTTTAAAAACTATCATACTCTCTCATAAAAAATAAATTTCACTTGAAGATAAAGTACTACAAAATATTCACTTTGTCATCACCGACAATCATATACTTTATCATGAAGAATAAATTTCACTTGAAGTTAAACCACTCAAAGAATTTTACATTGTCTTTACCGACAATCATAGTTTTAAAAATATATCATACTCCACCTAATGAAGAGTATACTTCACTTGAAGATAAACCACTTCAAGATTTTTCACATGTAAAAAATCAGGTTGAAACATTATGATGCAACTTCCTTGTTGGCGGTAACCTCTGCAATCACCGACATAATCTTGCACCTTGTGTAATCTAGATTAACACATTTTTGACTTAAACTTTCCACAAGGAAAAAAAAATTCTTCCAATAATTTTCTCTATCCCAAACTGCACAGCGGAATTTGTGACTGCAGCTCAAAAACTCTTTCACAACTCTACCCTTCTTTTCTGATGTGGAAGATCAGATAAAACTGCAACCACAGATCATACTAAAAACACTTATCCCGGGATCTAACCAAAAACTCTGATACCAGTTGTTAGGAAACCACGACCGTTGTCAATAGACAACCAGAGAATAACACTATGTGAAAATTATTACAACACATAATATACTCTCAACTACTCCAGGTCCCAAGTACACCCACACCCTCCAAAACAAATATTTAACCATATCTAACAAATACAAGAGCATAAGAGAATAAAGAAAGTCAAATACAAACTTAAAATGCTTTTGACTATTGCGTATTGGAATGAAGAACTTGAATCCTATATATAGCCTTGGACTCCCTCTTCCTTCACAAAACTAAGCGATGTGGGACTTCAAAAAACTTGTATCTGATATATTGCCTTGGACTCCCTCTTCATTCACAAAACTATGCGACGTGGAACTTCTTCAACATATACATTTTCAAACAACCCCTAAAATCTCCACCTTGATTGATAATAATACTCCACCATAAAGAATATCAACATGTATATTTTCAACCAACCCTAACAATCTTATGCCTCTTTTGCATTCTCAGCATGAGAAATCTTGTCAAAACTTGCAGCATCTACTGCTGTTTGTATTGAGTACATAGTCTTGCAATATTAACTTCTTTGTCTCTTTCTTATGAACATTCTTATGTGCTTCAATTGAATTTACTTCGGATTCTTGATTCATTTGCAACTACTTCGAATGTGTCTTTTTAGCCCAAGAAAGCCTTCATTAATTTGTGTAATCTATCCCATTTATTTTCATTAATGATTGGAATTGACTTTAGAAGACCATTACCACCAATCATCTTTACTTGGTTGATAATTACCAAAAAAAAAGTCCCTGAAACTGTGTATTCTATAAATTCAAAAACTGGGCTCATGAATCATGATACCAAATCTGTTCGACCAAGAGCATTCTCGCTCTACAAGAGATATGGGAAAGAGAAAATAAAGAGAGAATTGAGATGACTTAAAATGATGATTGAATTCAATTATGCTCGGTAAGTTATACAAATATGTGATAGTTTATTTGATTATTGACACATTTAGTTTTATAGTTTGTTTGGATAGTTATTATGTACATGATTTGATTATATTTTGTGCAATTATTGTTGATATTTTATCATTAATTAGTATATGATATGAAATGCTTGATCTGTGTTTTTACATGTTCAAATTAGATTTGTCTGCAATTATAATTGATAGTTTATTGTTTTTCAGTTGGGTTAGTTGTTGAAAAATTTGTGCTATAATGTTTTATTGAGTAATAAACTCAAGTTTTGTTCTGCATATGGAAATTTATGAAATTCACGTTTTTAGGTTGAATTTTGAATAAGATGCTGTTTGATCTTAGAAAATTTGTTTCTTTTGATCCAAAATTGCACATTTTTTAGATTTAAAAATGCATATTTTTAGGGTTACAATGATTTAGTTTCTTGTTATTGTTTAATTTTTTACTTGTATTAAGATTGTGATGTTAAATTTTGTTTGATTTAGGATCAAGCTTCCTTCTGGTGCCAAGAAGATTGTGCCAAGTGATTGCAGGGCTATGATTGGACAAGTTGCTGGCGGTGGTAGAACTGAGAAGCCTATGTTGAAGGCTGGTAATGCATACCACAAGTTTAGAGTGAAGAGGAACTGCTGGCCTAAGGTTCGTGGTGTTGCTATGAATCCAGTTGAGCGTCCCCACGGAGGAGGTAACCGCCAGCATATTGGTCATGCAAGTACTGTCAGACGTGATGCACCTCCTGAACAGAAGGTTGGTCTCATTGCTGCCAAGAGGACAGGTCGGCTTAAAGGGCAAGCTGCTGCAAGTGCCGCCAATGCCGATAAATAAGAAGTTTAGATTGTTTGAATCTTATATTATTTTCTTGTATCCCAATTTTGTTTCTGTTAAACTATTTCTGTTTTTGTTTTGAGAACTATTTTCTAAAAGTTATGGAGCTTTTGTTAGACAACTTGTTATGGTTGCATCTTTATTCTCTAATTCGGATTAATTATATGTTTTTGATGGCTTTATTGTTTTTTCTTTTTCATCATGAATTATCTTTGTTAAATATCATCATGGTCTCATATGTGTCTTAGGTGGGTTGTTTTTGTTAAATTTCTTTGCTTCATCAATTTTTTTGATTGCGTATTAGTAGTCTTAAAGCTGTTTATACAAATGTTTGTTGATTTCCAAATAATTTTAAAGCATTTGAAGAATGCATTTTTAGTTGATCATTGTTACTATGCAATTTTGTATTTCATACATGTGTATGGTCTTTTGAACTATGGGAACTTAACTGTAAAACCTGTAGTGTACTTTTCATTTTATTATTCCAACTATGCTGTAGTAATTCAAATAAATAGAAATTGTGATGAACAGTTTTACGGATATTTATTCGAACACAATTTTAGATAAGTTACTCAACTTTATTACTACATCTATATAATCACTTATGTTTTTTCACCAGTAAACCACCATCCTGATATTGTACTCGGTTGTTTTGATCTGTTATGTTTTTTTTTGTAAGCTGATAGTTATCATATGGGATAAAGGGAGTGCATTTTTGTGTGATGTTCAAAATTCAACGGTGCTGTGCAATAGCAAACATGACCACAACTGGCACGCATATCATAAGGTGATGCAGTTCAAATTTTAAAACCATGGGAACTAAATAAAACTTAAAACATAATCTTACTTGTAACAGCATAGCATTGTGAGTAAGAATAAGTTTGTTCCTAGAACAAGGGTTTGTTCCTAGAATAAGGGAAACAAATCAGAAATTGATTTGTTATCATTAAATGTAATTATTTAGTGTAATTACCTGTATAGCCCTGTAACTTCTATATATACAAGAAATAGCAATGAGAAAGGAAAGAAGCCAATTTTCATGACATGGTATCAGAGCGTTCGATTAAATCTGGAAAATTTTGTTATCTTGGCTGAAAAGCGATACCCCACTGGTTTCGCTCTCGTAATTGTGTTAGTGTTCTTTTCGAAATCCTTTCTTTCGAAATTGAAACCTTGAAGTTGCTTAAGATTCTAAATCTTTGGTTGCTGTTTCGTGATTCCGTCTTGGAGATTCTCGTTGTTGCACTGTTATCGCAATTGATTTTTGTTCTTGTTCATTGGTTGCGATCAGCCTCGTCGATTTAATCTATTACCATCGTGATTATCTATTGGGTTTAGGGCTTCGGTTTTCTGTTGCAATTTTGTTTTTGATTCTTGGCTGTTCTTGGCTATCTTCTGCTTTTGCCGCTCCTTCCATATCGTGATATAGGATTGTGGTGTTGTTGCTGTTCGTGGGTGGCACTGTAGCTACGTTTTATTGCTGTTCGTGGGCTACGTTTCTAATTATTTATGGTTGCTGACCACTTATTGTTATTATATAATAATAATAATAATTATTATTATTATAATAATAATAATAAAATTATTAGTGTGATTGTATCTTGTGGCATCATCATTTAGATGGCTTCCGAAAAAGAAAGAGATAATTTTTGTGTTCGTTTTACAGGTAAGAATTATTCTGCATGGGAATTTCAGTTCAAGATGTATGTTAAAGGAAAGGGATTATGGAGTCACTTAGATGATGTTTCTAAGGCACCGACGGAGAATAATGCTTTAGATGCGTGGAAAACTAAAGATGCTCAAATCATCACTTGGATTCTCAACAGTATTGATCCTCAGATGATAAATAATTTGCGCACTTTTTCAACTGCTCAAGAAATGTGGAATTATCTTAAGTGCATTTACAACCAAGATAATTCGGCAAAACGTTTTCAGTTGGAGCTCGACATAGCCAACTACAAACAAGGTGATTTGTCTATTCAAGAATACTATTCTGGTTTTTTGAATCTCTGGACAGAACACTCCGCTATTATACATGCCAATGTTCCCAAGACCTCTCTTGTGGCTATTCAAGAGGTCTACCACACAAGTGGGCGAGATCAATTTCTCATGAAGCTACCTCCAGAATTTGAGGTTGCTAGAGGTGCTTTCCTAAATAGGAATCCTGTTCCTTATTTGGATACTTGTGTTAGTGAACTTCTCAGGGAGGAACAACGTCTGTTTACTCAAGGAACCATGTCTCATGATGCTGTCAGTTCTGAACCTGTGGCAATTGCATATGTTGCTCAGAGTAGAGGTAAAGGTCGTGATATATGACATGTCCAATGTTTTTCTTGCAAAAAATTTGGACATGTTGCTCGTAGCTGCAGTAAGAAGTTTTGTAATTATTGCAAACAATAGGGTCATATCATATCTGTCTGTCCCACACGTCCTCCCCGACCACCACAACGTCCAGCTCAAGCCTTCCATGCCACTACCAACTCTGCAGTTGGTCCTCTCAATACTAGTTCATCTACTGGTGGTGTTCTACAACCTGAAATGATTCAACAAATGGTACTTTCTGCTATTTCAGCCTTGGAAATTCAGGGTAAGTCTTCTACGATTTCTCAACCATGGTTTCTTGATTCTGGTGCATCCAATCACATGACGGGTTCCTCTAAATACTTGCAAAATTTAGATTCCTATAATGGTAATCAGCAAATTCAAATTGTTGATGGTAATAAACTCTCTATTACTGATGTTGGTGACATAAACTCTACCTTTCGTGACATGCTTGTATCACCCGGACTTGCTTCCAACTTATTGTCGGTTGGTCAATTAGTGGATAACAATTATAATGTTAATTTTTCTCGTGTTGGTTGTCTTGTGCAGGAGCAGGTGTCGGGGAAGGTGATCGCGGAGGGTCCTGAAGTGGGAAGATTGTTTCCGCTCCAGTTTAATTCTAGTCATTTATCTTTTGCGAGTAAAACTGTTTTGAACTCTTATGAGGATTGGCATAGAAAATTGGGCCATCCAAATTCTGTTATTTTGTCTCATTTATTTAAAACTGGTTTGTTGGGAAATAAACAAGCTTGTACTGCTTCTATTTCATGTTCTGTTTGCAAATTGGCTAAAAGTAAAACACTTCCTTTTCCATCAGGTGCTCATCGTGCTTCTACTTGTTTTGAGATGATTCATAGTGATGTGTGGGGAATGTCTCGTGCAGCATCTCATGCTCACTATAAATATTTTGTCACATTTATTGATGATTACAGTTGCTTTACTTGGATATATTTTCTTAGATCTAAGTCTGAAGTGTTTTCTATGTTTAAGAAGTTTTTGACATATGTTGAAAATCAATTTCAAGCAAGTGTTAAAATTTTTCGATCTGACTGGTCGCGACTTCGTGTAATAGTCGGATTACTGCTGCAAGTATACAGCTTTTCGCGTAGTCTTAAAAAGGTTGTTGAATCCACAGGGACTAATAATCAACCTAGAGTGGTCGATTATTACGGTGTAAAGCTAAGGCTAGATTTGGCAGTAAAAGAAATTTGATTACTAACGGGATTTGAAAAACAATAATAAAGACGAGACCGAAGAATGATTTCCGTGCTCTTTGGGACTCCGTAAGATCCAAGTGTTAACAAAGGTTTTGAGATTGGTCTGAAGGATATGCCAGTTTAAAGACTCGACCTCACGCTCTCGCGGTCTCGACCAAGCCACGCCTAATGACCCCAAGATTTTGCTCTCGCTCGCTCGGTAGTTAAGAGGTGCTGTTTGAAAACTAACATAAACTAAATGAGGCCCTAAAGCGCTCTCGCTGCATTTAGGCTCAATGTCCGATGTCTACTATCCGGCGATTACCTCAAACTCTCGCTCTATTGGACACGCCTTGGTGTGCTTCTCACACTCGTGACGAAACACTATTAAACAACCCCTCGCTCTCACGACAAGGTTGTCTAAATTCAATTTAGACACCAAAACCAAAATTTTAAAACAAAAGTTAAACACCGAAGATTCTACAGAGTCCCGTCGGAACGACGATCCTCAATCTACGGACTCAAAGCAAATCTACTCAGACATAATTAAATCTAACACTAATGCATTAACATTTCTGAATTTTAAAACATACATAATGGCTTTGTTCTTAATTAAGATCAGAATTAGGTTTTTATGCGAAATCTGAATTATGCTGCAATTAATCAAAAGAAAACAAAATGCAGTAAAATAGATAAATCGTAAATAACCTGAAGTGCGAGGTAATTAAACGGGAAATGGAACTTGTATTAAATAATTGATCCAAGTGTACATCAGCAGCAAAAGAAACAAAAAGTACAACAGACGTATCAACCTCTCGATGTGATCGATTGATACTATGGCAAATGATATAAGTGATTAGGAATTTCAGCAGCGCTTCCGCAAGGTTCTTGGATGCCAAATGCAGACCTCTGGTACTCTATATATAGGAAAAACTGGCTCAAAAATGGTTGAGTTCGAATTTTGAAATATAACTTGCAAACTGCCAGAACTGCATAAAGAAAACTGCTCCCGCGCACAATGGCGGTCGCCTTTTCTTTAAGTGTTTGAATTTCCCTCCTTTCTGACATGGCGAGCGCCATTCAGTTGAACTGGGGGAAATGGCGAATGCCTTTCATCTGGAAGAGGCAGAACCATGCAATTTCTCCACTTTTCTTCTCTTTGAGCTCAAATCTTGGTATTTTCTTCTCTGGAGCTGATATAGGACCTGTAAATGGAAAAGAAACGAAAACATAAGCAAACAATACACGAAATGACAATGACTCGACAAAAATACGATAAAACATGCATGAATTGAATCGAATTAAATGATACGGAATCGAGTCATCACTGACTCAGGAGGTGAGTATATGTCTCGTGATTTTCAGGAATACCTTCAACAAAAAGGGATCTTGTCTCAACGATCTTGTCCCAATACCCCCCAACAAAACGGGATGGCAGAGCGAACAAATCGTCATTTGCTTGATGTAACGCACACCTTACTTCTTCAAGCTTCAGTGCCATCCCGATTTTGGGTAGAGGCTCTTTCCACAGCCGTATTCTTGATCAATCGTCTTCCTTCTACGGTTATCGATTTTGATTCTCCCTTCTTTCGTCTTTTTAAAATTCAGCCTAATTATAGTGATTTACATACTTTTGGATGTGTATGTTTTGTTCACTTACCTCCGTTTGAACGAAATAAGCTTGGAGCACAGTCTATTCAATGTGCATTTATGGGGTATAGCAACTCTCATAAGGGTTTTGTGTGTTATGATGTTTCTAATCACCGTTTTCGAGTTTCTCGGAATGTTACATTTTTTGATAATCAATATATGTTTCATTCTCTTTCTCCTGCCACAAATGATATTGCTATTCTTCCTAATTTTTCTGTTATGCCTTGATCTATAGAACGTTACAATCCAGGAATCACATATGCCAGACAACGCAGAAAATAAGTTCCCACTGCCCCTCCCAACACAGATCCGCCACCTGATCCTGAACCAGTTGAACCACGACGTTCGGGTCGAATATCTAAAGCACCAGATAGATATTCACCAGACATGTATGATTCCTCACATACTTCTCTGACTGCTGTCGCACCTCGAAAAAATCGTTTAATCGAAGACACGACCCTCACGCGAAAGGTGCGGAATGGTTCGACAGAGTCGCCACCGAACTTTATTTATCCCAAAAAAGGGAAAGGAAAATATCGAGAAAACCTTTAAGGAGGGATAAGAACATGGTCGTCGCAACCACATTCTGGGTTCGGGAGTCGGTTACGTGAAGGGAAGGTACGCGCACCCCCTCACGTCCGTTGTACTCAATGGGAACCTGTTGATTCGAATAACGATGCTCATTAGGTAAGTTTGTTTGTTTTCTTCTCTATGATAAATGCAAAATGGTAAGATAAAAGGGAAGGATACTAAGGGGAAAATGGGTGGTTTAAGGATAGGGTGCTCGGCAAGATCATCACGCTTTTGTGCCTACGTATGCTCATCCGGACGAGAATGAGTAATCAGAGCAATCGTAGTTCGACTACGGGGTTTGACGAAAAAAGATGGAAGTGTGGAAATGGGGAAAAAAGAAAAGTGTGCTCGCCAAGATCATCACAATCTTGTGCCTACGTATCTTTACTCGGACTAGAATAAAGAATCACAGCAGTCGTAGTTCGTAGTATGCCCACGAAACAAAGGAGAGTTGGGTTGGTTTAGATGACGATTACTTGAACTTAAGAAAGATTCCTCGGGCCCAAGTAATCGAGAGAGTGAGTCAAAGATTTGGCTCTCTCTCTTTTTCATCTAAGGTGGTTGAGTTTGAAAAGGTTTGATGGTTGGACGAATGGTTATCGAGTTGGGTGTGGTTTAGAGGCGTCAATTGCTCGCACACGAGTAAGATTACTCGCACCCAAACAACCGAAGGGACATCAAAGATTCGAACCCCTATTTTTCACCTTGAAAAGTGTTTCGATAATTGTTAGTCGTTTTGAAGTTTATTTGTGAAAATCCACTTGACGTTGGATCAAGGGTTTATTTGTATGCGAAGAGGTTAGTTTGAAAAGAGTTTGGTTAGAGGTTTATTGAAAATGGCTCGATGATGAATCGAGGGTTTGGTTGAAAAGAGGTTTGTTTGAAAATGGCTCGACGACGAATCGAGAGTTTGATTGAAAATGGGTGTGAGAATCGATCCTAGTCCCTAGGGGTGCTCCTAGTCACGAAACCACGATGGAAGGTGATAGGTTGGTGGCGATGCTAATGAGCAATCGACTTACGGGGGGTGTTTTGAAAATGGGCTCGACGACGAATCGAGAATTAGTTTGAAAATGGGTTGTCTATGCTAGTCCTTAGGGGTGCTCCTAGTAAACAAATCACAATCAAAAGAAAACGAATGCGTACATCGGAATGGGAGCGGGGTACATGTAAAGTACAAGGGATGACATGAAATAAAGGGTTTCATTGTAAGGTAGCCCAAGAGAAAGCCGTGTGTATGCAAGGTGTCCTAAACTAAGCCTTGAGCAAAAGTCGGATGAAAGCTCCAAGCAAAGGATAGTAACCAACAGTCCATCAATTAGTTTTTTAGGTTTCGATAATTGTTAGTGTATTTTTGAATAGTGTATGAACAAAGAAAATGGTTAGGTGAACAAGTATGAATATGATATGAACAATGATAATAAGAATATGAACAATAATATAATCAAGATAATATGAACAAGATATAATATTGACATAAAAGTAAATCAAGATAATATTGACGGAAATGTAAAGTTAGTGGTTAATCGGATGAATCGGGTCCCATGTAGCGCTAAGCCATCGTAGCACGATCTATGACGAAGATCACACTATAGGAGGATGCACAATTTGATCTATGTGCTAAAACACGATGGAGAAATGATATTGAGGATCATTCTCCAATGGAATCGTGTCACATGAAAAGAAAAGGTGAAGATCTCATCTTAATCACAAACTTTCGTAGATTTATCGAAGGTAACCTATCACGATCCCAAAGTATAGAAAGAGATCTCGATGATCACTCACTACAGATTTGAAATAATGAAGGTTAATCGCTTCAATAATCAACATTCGTGAATAGAAAGACTTCATCGATCGAAAATGAAAATAAAATTGAAGAAGATGCGAAATGAAAATGAAAATAGAAAATAAATCGAAGTGGTCTCGTCTTAATCAAGATTTAAATCGATAAATCGATAATCTTTGATATTTGACTTTCATTGACCAACAAAAATAAAAATGGAAGAAGATAATGGAAAATGAAATAAAAATAAAAAAGAGATCGAAAATAAGAAAGGTCTCATCTTTACCAAGATCTTAAATCGATAAATCGATAATCCTTGGTTTTAGATTTTCATTGACCGATAAAAAAGAAAAATAAATAAATAGAATATGAAATGAAAAGGAAATCGAAATTAAAATAAAACCGGTCTCGTCTTAATCAAGATCTTAAATCGATAATTGATAAGCTATGATTTTTGACTTTCATCGACCGATAAAAAAGAAAAATAAATAGGCCTCATATTAATCAAGATTTTGAAGCGATTTTGAGAAAATCAACTAAATCATGAGTGTTGTTATATCATTGGCCAGAGATTGAAAAGAAAACAAAATCAACAATAGAAATCAAAGTGGAAAATAAAAGTAAATCATTAAAAGGTCAGATAACTAAATTAAATGATGACTTACAAATTTTATTAAAAGGTAGAACAATAAAAAGAAAATTAAACAAGGAATCTAAAAAACCAAGAGAGAGGGGAGGCGTGCAGATTTTGAGTGTGTGTACATGAAGAGTTTCAAATGGGCTTTTGAGCCCAACTCATAACGTGACACGACTCCTTTTTTAAAAAAAGAAAAAGAAACCATCAGATTCACTTCTCCTTTCCTTAAAACAAGACTGAACGAAATATAGCATGGTCAATGTATTCACAACACTAACTAAAGAAAGAAAAAGGGGATGCATTCAGAATTCATCATCATCATCATCACGTGAGAAAAATGAAGATCAAAGGGACAACAGATCAATCAACGATTTCAACCTTCTCCTTCGTATAGATCGTTCCGCTATTATCTCCTTCGATTCGTCTTCTTCCTCAACTTTCTCGCTTAACCTCGTCTCCTTTCTTTCACTCCAGGTTTGTTCATTTCTCATCTAATCGCTCTTTCTGTTCGTATCTCTCTGTTCTATTTTGGATTCGAAACTCTCTCTTCTACTCCATTTTTGATTCTGTGGTGGTTTGTGTTTGTGATTTCTGGTTTGGGTTGTTTGAATGGGAATGGGTTGATTTGAGTTGGTGATTTGGGTTGTAAAAGGTTGAAGATGGGTTGTGGGTGGTTGTGTTGCTGTTGATTGAAGGGATTTATGGGTTGTATTGTGAAGGGTTAGTGGACGTCGCGCTTTGACTAAGACTCGGTTTTGGGAATGTTCAGAAATGGTTTTGAAGAGATTTTCGCAGCGTTTTTTCGGTTCTGTCAAACTTCGAGAATGAGTGAAGGAAGCGTTAGATTTATAGAGGAAGTAGGGGTAAATGAGGAAATGGTTTGAGGAGAGGAATTTGTGGTATGAAAATTTGAGACGTGGTGTTGAGGAATGAAATGTCGTACAGGTTTGTATCAACAGGTTTTGTGTTTGCAAAATTGGTGTAAAGGTTTTTGGAGTATTGTGTAGCATGGTTGTACATAGCAGGTTTGCAGAGTGTTTTGTCTTTGTTGTTCATGATGCAGAATATTACAGTGTGTACGGTGGTATAATATTGCAGCTTGTTGGAGGGTTACGCGCATGGCTTGGAGTAGTGGGCTGACCATTTCCTTATTTTTTGTATACACTACTACAAAACGCGTAAACAACGACGCCATGCTCACAACGCTTCATCCCTACACCGTTGTGACATATCTAAACTAAGGTGCGGTTGTATTTTATTTGTTTATTGAATAAAACTTATTCGTATATAACAACGTTTGATAAACCAACCGTGGTGATTATCTGTATATAACAACGGTTGATAAATCAACCGTAGTGATACCTTCAAGCTTTCATGTGTTCGAACCTCAGCGTATTCATATATATTATTCCTTTTATGTTAAAGCGCGCATTTACTTTTTTATTTACTTCTAATTAAAAAAATTAAAAGTTATGACTACGGTTGTTTATATACACCGTTGTGATATATTTTGTATGTTTTTTTAATTTTTAATTCTAAAAATAACTCTGGCGCTTTAATATGAAATTTCATTATGTAAATAATATATCATAACAGTGTAAATTCTTGACCGTCGCAGTAGTGTTTCAATAGTCTACAAACTAGGTAGTCTCATTGTCTCTTCAGTATCCTTATTTCGATTCCATTGAAAATAGAAACCAGACGAAACGTTACACGATTTCAACCCTAAACCATAACCTTCAATACTGTGAAACAATACACGATCCCACCAAAGCTTGCATCATCAGTATCTATTTGTTGTCATTTTCGTCATCATCGTCACGATAGTGAAGAAAATATAAGATTACGCACATACCAACACCGTCGTCATCATCGTCACCGTCGTTGTCGTAAGGAAGGAAGACAACAACAACACCAACACCAACATCGTTTACTTCGTCGTCACGTTTAGGATACGTAAAATATTTTCCCCATGCATCTACAGTAAACTCTTTTGCCATTATTGTTCATGTTGTTGTTGTTGTTTTTGAACTTAGATGTCGACCTTGTCGAGTTCTTCATCAGAAACCAGCGAAGAAACTCAAACAAATGAAAGGTTAGCCAATGAAACTCAAACAACTGAAAGTCAAATGAAAAGATCACAAAGAGGTGTCACAATGATGCCCCAATTCACATCAGTCCGCAACTCATCTGGGGCAAAAATTCCGATCGAGTTTGATTCGCACTACAGATTAGTGGATTGTCCACATTACGCTACTTTTAGGAGTTATGTTGCGTTCCTTGCATGTAGCAAAGTCAGTATACTGATTGATGATTGGAGAGAAGTGGATGGTAATGTCAAAGACAGCTTATGGACAGATATTAAGGTATTTCATACTATAATTTTCATATATTTGATATCACTACCTATAGTTTCTAATTCATACTTATATATTGATTTAATGTAGTTGAATTTTGAGTTTACCGATGACTCAAAATTGAAAAGAAAGTGGATGACTTATGCCGGTGTTCGTTGGAGGGGATTTAAGTCACGACTCACGGCTGACTACATTACGAAACCTAAGAGCGGTCTTCAACCTCCATGGATTCAGTATAGTTTTTTATCGAAGAAGGTGTGGCAGAAGTTTGTGAAGAAACGCCGTTCTGAGGAATTCAAGGTTACTACTAGTAGTCTTATGTAACCTATAATGTTATGCTAATGAGTTATAGATACTAATCATACACATTTTTCACTATGTTAATAACAGGCTAAAAGCGAAGTAGGAATTCAGAACAAGGCGAAAAACATGTACCCCCATAGATTATCTCATGGGGGTTACAGGAAACTTGAGAAGAGGATCCTGCAGGAAAAACTACAAGAAGGAGGAGATGGTGACATTCCATCTCCACCTTCAAGACATGAGAAATGGAAGAGAGCTCGATTAAGACCTAATGGAGAGTACACCTCTGAGGCTTCAAGAGTAGTTGCTGAGAAAATTGTAAGTATATGTTTTGTTTAAATGCGTTTGCTTATGTATATTGCTCATGAGTTGTTATTTAAATGCGTTTGCTTATGTAATTAAGTTGTTCATGTTGTGTAGGATAACTTGGTTGTGGTGGCCCGTGAAGGTACATTTATTCCGGAAGCACGACATGACATATTAGTCGAAGCTATCGGAACAGTTAAGCATGGAGACCGTGTCCGTGGTGTTGGAGATGGTGTCGGCTTGAGGTCATACTTTGGATCTCAAAGAAGAAGCACCGAAACCGCTGAATTTCTTACTCAACGACAAAAGATTGATAATGTTGAGAAGCAATTGGCGGAGCAAAGGAGGCTGTTTGAGGAGGAGAGGGAAAAAAGGGAGAAAGAAGTGGAAAGGTTACAAGAGATGTATTCGGTATGTGTCGTAAATCGCGCTTATTTTTGTATGATATATATTATATGTTCTAATTGAATATATTGTGCTTATTTTTGTTTTATGTTCTAATTGAATGTTATGATGTAGAGATTAAGTGAAAGCCTCGAACAACGAACTAATGAAGATCGTCGTTGCGTTGGTGATGATCAAACTCCAAGTAGAAGTGTCATAAATCACGCTTCTACAAAAGGGAGTAATTGTACAGCCCCTCCCCCACCTGTAGATAATCACAATGGGATATTGGACCCTAGTCCAAATGAAATAACAAGTTTATACTACTCCATTTCAACAACAGACCTTGCGCAACCTCTCCCGCTAGAACATTGCCCAAAATTGGATTTAGTGTATTACACTCCTGAAGATGTGAGGGATTTTCTCGCAGGATATAAGTGGCTTGACCTATCTATTTTGCAAGTTTGGTGCACGTAAGTATATAGTTGAATATACATGTCATTATAGAACATTATAATTTTTTGTATTTTCTCCCTTAATTTATTCATTTTCTTTGACCATTTAGGTACATTCACCGTGTTTGTATAGAGTTAAATAAATCAAGTACTTATGGAATCTTGGAGCCAACTTATATTAGTTGGGCGTATAATGAAAAAAAATCATGGAAAAGTACTTGAAAGAACGGCTAAATGAGGGAGGAAAAGAATGTTACCTTGCACCATTCCTCTGTAGGTAAGTATTGTTGTAATTTATTTATATATTCTATATTTAGTTTTGTTTTAGTAAAAACTAATTATATATATATATATATATATATTCTCGTGTTCATTCAGTGGTCATTGACAATTGATCGTAATATCGTTTAGAAAAAATACGGTGACATTACTGTGTTCCTTGCACGATCCACTTCACAAACCAATGAAAGATCTTGTATTAACGTAAGTGTCTTTGTTTAATATCATTTTCTTTGGCATTAATTGTAATTAGTTTATCATGTAATATGTTTAATTCAATTTTCAATGTGCAGTATTGTGGAGCAAGTTAATAAGTTGAGGAATGTTAGAAAAAAGCCCACATACCTTGCTCCTAAAGTAAGTGGCTCGATTACCTGTTTATTTCATTTACATTCATGCATGTGTGGTTGTATTCATGTTTTTATATTCATGTAATTTGTAGACGAGGAAACAACGCGGGAGTTATGAGTGTGGGTATTTTATCATGAAACATATGTTAAACATCGTCCTTGCCGGCACTGTTGATTCATGGGATACGGTAATATATGCCATAAAATGTTTACATATATTAATATATAAGTTGACTATTGAATTATTATCATGCATGATATATCTTCAATTTTTTGCTCTTATATAGATGTTTAACGACGAAACCCCATTCCCCCTTGAGGACTTTGTGGATCTTCGTAAACGTTGGGCGTATATTCGCAATGAGCTTAAGGGTTCTGCTCCTGCTGTATGATATATCAGCAACATTCTTTGATGCACATATTTTTTGCTTTTGATGCACATAATGTGAACAATAGTTTTGGCTTTTGATGCACATAATGAAATCAATAATATTGGCTTTTGATTTAAACAATGTTAGCAGTTTAATTCTCTGATTCATTTAGCTTTTGATGTAAATTTCTTTTGATTTAAATTCTGTGATTCATTTATAAGGATAAAATATAGGAAGAATTGTGTTTGATGCACATATTGTGTTTGCATGTAAACAGAAGCTGTTTTGACAGGATAAATTATGAGAATAATTTGATACGCAGATAAATTTTATATTTAAAACAGTCTGTTTTTGGCAGCGGTTATAAACCTATCCGTAGTTGTATGTCAAACGCTAATATAAATAAAAAATGTTGTCGCTGAGAATCGAACCAGATCACAGTTTAGTATATCACAACGGTTGACTAAACTAACCGTCGTGAAATGGTGCGCGCATACTGGAATTCAACAACGTTTCCCAGGACCGTCATTGTACGTACCTCATATACAACAACACTCTACATAACAACGCCTTCGCCCCCGTCATTATATGTCATTTCCAACCGTTGTTAAATGGGTTTTTCGTAGTAGTGATATTTGTTGTATTGGTTTGTAAAAAAGGTGTAATGGGCTTGGACTTGTAAATTGAACTCTCTTGTGGTTTTTTGCAAAGCTAAAATGGGCTCCTTTGTATTTTTAATAGATCATGAATAAATTTTTGAAAATGGTGAGAAAGTGGATACTAAAAATAAAAAAATGGATGATTGATTTGGCTTTTGATTTATGGATATATGGAAAATGAAATGGATAAAATATGGATAATGATGAACAATAAAAAAATGGATACGAATGGATAATTAAAAGGAATGGAAATGGAAATTGGAAAATATAGATATTATTGGATGGATCTAATGAAAATGAGTTTTTGAATTGGATAATGGTTTAAAAGAAAAAAAAGGTTTAAATAAACGGGTTTGAAATGGATGACGGAGAAGTGGATGCATTATGAATTGAACCATTAATTGCACATAACTTGGTGCTTTGAATCAGTGAGCCCTTCTAAATACCAATAAAACCAAGACTTCTACTAAACCAAGTGAGCACCAGATGACTTGAAATCAGAGGATTATGACTTGAAATGAACTGCACTGCCCAGAACCTTAACTGAAAAGTGAATCGGTCTCTAATGACTATCAACCATAAAGCACTATGAACTTGACACAACCTGATAACAAACCCTAGTTGAATTTTTAGCCACACACCCTTGAATCGGGAAATACACTCTTGCCTGATGGTCTTGAAATAAATCTTCTTGTCTGGCCCAGAGATTTTAGGTAAAGACTATATGAATATTTACCAATACACACATCACCGTCTTGATAGCCCCCAATGAACCTGAGCTTATGCAAGCAGAAATAACATACATTTTTTTGGATTTTTTTAATATGGTTAGTGGATGGAAGTACAGATGAAAGATATATACAGGTAGGACAAATTTGGGGTATGACAACTGCCTCACTGTCTAGCATATCTATTCCTACTTGTTATGCACAGGTTGTTAAAGACGTGCACTGGATAAAAGCAATGAATGAGGAACTTCAGGCTCTTTAAGAGAATTTTACATGGGATATTGTCTCTTATCCCCCTGATATCAAACCCATAGGCTGCAAATGGGTGTATTCTGTGAAACTAAATTCTGATGGGTCTCTCAACCGTTTCAAGGCTCGATTGGTTGTCTTAGGAAATAAACAGGAATATGGAATTGATTATGATGAGACATTTGCACCGATTGCCAAAATGACATCTGTTCGTACGGTACTCTCTATAGCCGCTTCTAACGTGTGGTCTCTTCATCAAATAGATGTGAAAAATGTTTTTCTTCATGGTGATCTGACAGGAGATATTTATATGACTCCTCCTCAAGGTTTATTCTCGTCATCTACGGGTGTGTGCAAGCTCAAACGCTCCTTATACGGTTTGGAACAAGCACCTAGAGCATGGTATGAAAAATTTCGCTCCACTCTACTTGGGTTCTCCTTTACACAGAGTCAGTATGATTCTTCTCTATTTATTCATAGAACGTCTACTGGAATTGTCCTTCTTCTTCTATATGTTGATGATATGATTATTACTGGCTCTGACCATGCTTCTATTCAAAGCCTTAAACAGCAGTTACAAGCATCGTTTCATATGAAAGATCTTGGTAATTTGCATTATTTTCTTGGTCTTGAGGTTCATTCTACATCCAAGGGCATCTTCCTCCATCAACACAAGTATGCCACAAATTTAATTTCTATGGCTGGTCTCCAATCGGCTAATCCAGTGGATACTCCTCTTGAGGTTAATGTTAAATATCATCGTGATGATGGCGATCTCTTGCCTGATCCCTTATTGTATCGTCAACTAGTGGGTAACCTTAATTACTTGACTATTACTCGCCCTGACATATCTTTTGCTGTTTAACAAGTAAGTCAATTCATGCACTCTCCACGCCACCTTCACTTGGCAGCAGTTTGTCCCATAATTCGTTACTTGAAGGGAAGCTCACATCGTGGTTTATTCTTTCCTGCTGGAGTTGCTCCTAAATTGAGTGCGTATAGTGATGCCGATTGGGCAGGGTGTCTTGATACTCGACGACCCGTCACTGGTTGGTGCATGTTTCTTGGTTCTTCATTGATCTCATGGAAAAGTAAGAAACAAGCGAGAGTCTCTAAATCTTCTACTGAATCTGAGTACCGTGCCATGTCTGCTGCTTGTTCTGAAATAATTTGGTTTCGCGGTCTACTGGCTGAACTTGGATTTCCTCAAATAGAGCCAACTTCACTTTATGCTAACAATATAAGTGCCATCCAAATCGTTGCGAATCCTGTTTTTCATGAACGCACCAAACATATCGAAGTTGATTGTCACTCAATCCGTGACGCGTACGATGACCGACTAATATCACTTCCTCATGTCAGTACTCAGTTGCAGGTTCCAGATATTCTTACCAAGGCTGTTCCGCGTCCACGTCATCAGTTTCTTGTTAGCAAATTGATGCTCATTGACCATCAACATCAATTTGAGGAGGGATGTGAATAAGAATAAGTTTGTTCCTAGAATAAGGGTTTGTTCCTAGCACAAGGGAAACAAATCAGAAATTGATTTGTTATCATTAAATGTAATTATTTAGTGTAATTACCTGTATAGCCCTGTAACTTCTATATGTACAAGAAATAGCAATGAGAAGCCAATTTTCATGACAAGCATATACATAATATACACATAAGATGAGGAAATCAAGTACACAATATCACATACTAGTAAGTATTACAGCACAGGAACCCAAACAAATATTTCATCTTCTACAATCAAGCATCTGACCATGTAATGTCAAGGCCACCCCATTGATCTTTAGGAACACCTAAAGCTTCCCACACGGCCTTGGAAGCATAAACGATGTTGTTTGGGCATGGAGGTTGGTAATCATGTTCTGCATCACATCCCATTGTTGAGTCGCACTCATCAACCACCATGGCCACCACACTTTTTCCATTAGCACTTATAGTAATCTTGTTCAAACACCTGCTTTTGTCTTTGAACCACCCGGTGGAAAGTGCAACAACTGGAGTGTCGTCAGAATGGTACTGATTATCACATGCTGAAGGGCCACCTCCATCTCCACCTTTCTCAAAGCTATTAAGTGTGAGATAAGCTTTAGTATGAGTAGACACTGATGGTGAACACTCATAAGTTGTGTACATTTATGCTTGGACACAATAATCAGAGTCATTCTCTTTGTTGCATTGTCCTGATGGAGCTTTCTTTCCCCTAATTCTACCATTTGGACGACACTTTTGTGCTTGAGAAAATGTACAACTTGTTAAAATAAGAGTCAACAATAAAAGAAAAGAAACTTTGGGGCAAAAGCTCTTCATTTTGTTTATACAACTCTTAGTTGTTCTTGTTAGAGTTTGATGCTAAGGTGGAGGTTTTAGTAGGGTATATATAGGAAATTTATTGTTTGTAAAGTAAATTGTAATGAAGAAGCAGAGGGTGGAGGTTAGTTTTTGGGTCAAGGCAATGAGTTCTATCCTGCTGTGTTAGGTTCAAATGACAACTACCATAGTATAGGATTGCTTTTGAGGTCAATGAACCACTCCTATACTGTTTTGGCCATTTTCGAAGAAACAAAAAACAGAATCATTTTTAAGAAACCAATTTGAGCAACATCCTAGTTATTTATATCAAGCACTCAAAAGAACAATACAAACTACACAACAAGGTACACACGGACAATGGAGTGCTTCTTCTCAAATACATTCATTCTGCTCTTACTCTTTTTCTTCGTCACAAATTCTCTATGCATTGAAGCTCAAAAATGTCACCCTAATGGTATAGTTAGAGGTAAAATCCTGTCAGGTCATTGCAATCATGAGAATGACTTATGTTGTGTACCGGGTAAGAAATATCACACATACAAATGTTCACTACTGGTGTCTAGTCACACGAAGGCATATCTCACTCTTAACAGTTTTGAAAAAGGCGGAGATGGTAACGGCCCTTCAACATGTGATGGCAAATATCATTCCGATGAAACGCCTGTGGTGGCACTTTCCACTGGATGGTTCAACGCTAAGAGAAAGTGCCTTCATAATATCACCATAAATGGGAATGGTCAAAGTGTGGTTGCAATAGTAGTTGATGAATGCGACTCATCAAAGGGGTGTGATACAGAACATGATTTTCAACCTCCATGTGCCAATAATGTTGTTGATGCCTCAATGGCCGTGTGGAAAGGCTTAGGTGTCCCTAGGAACCAATGGGGTGGGTTGGATATTACATGGTCAGATGTTTGATGTTTCAGTATTTGTTCTGTGAGCTTGTCTGTAATATTTGTTACTGCTATGCTTCATATTTTACCTTTGCAATGTTATCCTTAATGTACCTCATACAGTTTATAACTGTTTTTAAGATGATTTGAACTCCGTCACTTGAAATTACTAATTTATGTTATTCATAGAAAATATTAAACATTACTCCATCCTGCTGTGTTTATTACTACATCAGTATAGGATCACTTTTGAGGTCAAACAACAAATTCTACAATGCCTACCTGTTGTTTAGCCAATTACATTACAACTACCGATTCTGGTAATTTGTTCTTTTCAATGATTTTAAACTAATGATCAAAGACGATTATATATTAAAATGAATACTGTAATAGAATAGTATAATTTGATATAAAATAGACATATTAATTAGTTCTGTATCAATTTTTGAGGTTCCTGTCAACTAACATGAATGAATAAATCAGACAAAACAAAATTCCAATACCAATTTCAATTATGCAATATTTATCTTGAACACTAACAAGAACTTGTTATTTGTTAATTCATTAACAGGTAAACCATGGTTTTAAATTGCGTACCGCATCATCTGATGTGGCCGCAATATTGCGGTTGCGGTAGTGTCGCATCCGCATCAGACTGCAATTGCGGTGTAATTGTAAATCACACTAAAAACCGCATCAGACTGCAATTGCGGTGTGATTGTAAATCACACTAAAAACCGCATCATAACGCTGCAACGACCGCATCATAACACTGCAACGACCGCATTTACCCGCATCGGACCGCATCAGCCCGCAACAATAAATGACATGTGAAACCTAATACATATAATAAAGTATACTATTTTATGTTGATAAAAATAAATTTATGCCGCAACTACCGCATCGCAACAGCCGCAATAGCCGCAACCGCAGTGGCTGCAACCGCAACCGCAACCGCAGCCGCAACTGCAATTTAAAACCATGAGGTAAACATCAAAATAAGTATACAAAGTTTACTTATTTGAATAATATTTTGTAGGTTTCTCTTGTACAAGATTTTTCCAAGACCATTTATGCTCCGATTTGAAGAGCTACTGGATTTGTCTATTTATTGTGACAATCTAATGTTGTTTTCTCATGTCTAAACACTGGTCACCAGTTTGCGGTCACATAATGGAGTATTTTTCACTATCAACACATTCCTTTGAGATCACAAACCTGCCAATGCGTCGGTTACTTCAGCACTTGCATTTGACACATCTACCAACTACAATTGGTGCAAAAATGCCTCAGCCAGTTTGTATGACAGCCAGCACCAACCCCTTCCCAATCAACCATGGCAAAAACCAGTGGGAAGATACTTCAAGTGCAAACCGTGCCGTGTTCTTAAATCAGTCCAACTTTGGTGCTGGAATCTGTTTCAGGGATCAATACAGGCTCACTAGTTTTGATGTGGATGTGGATATACTAATGATTTGGTGGAACCTGTTAATTTAGCAGTAGGGACAATTTAGGTGCTAAAACCAAAATGGTGGTTATGTGTTTTGGATGGATATTGTCCCAAATAAGCCTTGACATAGTTTCTTAAGTTTACAAATACCACAACCAGAGGTAGAATTTGATATGTTTGCTTGTGATAATTACTGCAGCAGCATCAAAATCATTCCACTTCACTCTATCTTGCACTTTGTAATCAAACAAATTCATGGTATCTTGAACTATTTGTGACTCATATTTAACTTCAAAGTAAAATCCAGAAAGAGGCTCATAGTTCTCAGGGCTCTAGCTACCCTGCCAGCCAGATAACGTCGAAAGTCTCTTCCTTTTGGCGTTTAGCCCTAGCCCAAAGAAAATTAGTCAGAGTCAACTTTAGCTCCCAATAAGTAACTCTGCACATCAAAATGTCCTAAGGGATCAATTTATCAACCAATTCTAAGAAACACACTAACCTCTTCTATAAGGAATGATGAAGGCAGAAAGACTAAAAGATAAAATGCGTAAAATAGCTTGTTTGATAGATTATGTATGTTGAAAATATTTACAGGTTCAGTATTTATAGACAAACACTAGTCATATTATTCAAAACGATGTGACCTACAAAACTTAACCTTGTTTGACTGTTAACTGGGGTGATGTATGGGTTTTCCAGTTACTGGGGCACGTGATGCCCCACATTCGGCTTGACTCTCCCAGTTATCCACATTCTCAATTTTCCACATTTGTGCAGCTCCCAAAGACAATGGTTCCTTTCTTCTAACTTTATTTGATTTGTGGTGCTAAAAATATGAAACACTGGAAAATTCCACAATTATCAAGTCCCATGGTAATCTTCACTTGTTCTAACATTTCTACAATTTCCGTAGACTTTAGTAGATCTAGGTAAAATTTTACTACCTCCACCGTTTCATGTAAAGTCACATATATGCCGATAACAATCTCAAACTTGTACGGTGACATGAATGATGTTTGTTGCTCAATTAATTTTAGATCTAGTAGAGCTACTACTCTTATACTCTAATGTCTTCACCTCAAAAGCAGGGTAATCTCTAAGAAAGAGTGACTTTGTCTTGAATATGTATCCTGTCTCTAAGTTGTAGGAATCTGAGAGGAGACAATGTTTAGTGATAATATGTTAAACTATGATAGTCTTGATGAGCACTTTTTTCTCTAAGGAAGAAAATGTCAAGTTCCATGTGCTTGGTCTTGGCATGGAGGACTGAATTATGAGATAATGCAACTGTGCTCAGATTATCACAGAATATCACATGAGCTGCGAAGGGAACCCTCAGTTCAGTGATAAGGGATTGGATCTAGAGAACTTCAGAAGCTGAGTTAGCCAGACTTCTATAATTAGCTTCAGTGCCGGATCTGGCTACTAAAGTTTACTTTTTGGACCACACCAAGAGATGAGATTAGAACTCTGAAAAATGCAGGATCTTGAAGTGGATTTTCTGTCATATCTGAATCTGCATCCCAATTTGCATCAGAGAAGCTTTTATGGATAGAGAGCAGAGACTGCGTTGAAGCAGGTTGAAGAAGAAGGCCATGACGGAGTGTGCCTTTTTAAGTAACCTTAATATTCTTTAGACTGAATACTAAGCATTTTAAGTACCTTAGTATTCTCTTATTCTCTAATAGCTACAAGGGGAAGCCAATCGCCTTTCCTTTTCTCACCGGCTCACCAATCACCATCAACCTAAATTTTCTTCAATCAACTTCTATTTAAATATATGTCAATGATGAGGGGGAAAACAGTGTTGTGATCTTAAAGTTTGATAGGGTATTATGCAAAACATAGGCATTATGAATTTATGATACGAATTTTCTTGTGATTTTCAAAATACAACAGCGCTATGTAAATTGCAAACATTATTGCAATTGGAATATGCAATCATATCATAAGTTGATGCAATCCACATTTAAAACTATAGAAAATGTATCAAATTTTCTTAATAGATAAAAGAGTGCTCACTTGTAACAATATTTACATAACATACACACAAGATGAGGAATTAAACTACACCATATTACAAAGTATTACAGCACAACACAGTAACACAAACATATATTTCTTCTTCTACAATCAAGCATCGGACCATGTAATGTCAAGGCCACCCCATTGTTCTTTAGGCACACCTAAAGCTTCCCACACGGCCTTGGAAGCATCAACGATGTTGTTTGGACAAGGAGGTTGGTAATCATGTTCTTCATCACATCCCTTTGTAGAGTCACACTCATCAACCACCATGGCCACCACACTTTTTCCATTAGCACTTATAGTAATCTTATTCAGACACCTGCTCTTGTCGTTGAACCAGCCAGTAGAAAGTGCAACAACAGGAGTGTCATCAGAATGATACTGATTATCACATGCTGAAGGGCCACCTCCATCTCCACCTTTCTCAAAGCTATTAAGTGTGAGATAAGCCTTAGTATGAGTAGACACTGAAGGTGAACACTCATAAGTTGTGTACATTTTTCCTCGAACACAACAATCAGAGTCATTCTCTTTGTTGCATTGTCCGGATGGAGCTTTCTTTCCTCTAATTCTACCATTTGGACGACATTTTTGAGCCTGAGAAAATATGCAACTTGTTAAAATAAGAGTAAACAATAAAAGAAAAGAAAAATTGGGGCAAAAAGTCTTCATTTTTTTGTCTATACAAGTCTATGTTTCTCCTCTTAGTGTTTGATGCTAAGTTGGAGGTTTTAGTATGGTATATATAGGAAACTTAGTGTTTGTAAAGCAAATGTTAATCAACAAGCAGTTGTGGAGGTTAGATTTTGGGTCAAAGCAATGAGTTCTTCCCTGCCGTGTTTTGCTCAAATGACAACCACCACAATATAGGATTGCTTTTGAGGTCAAAATGACAAGTTTTACACTACTTTTATATAAGCAAATTTATTTCATGCTGTTGGGTTTCTAGCGATAAGGTATACTAGTAAAAGAAACAAAAAGCAGAATAAAATCCACTAATTTGTCATATAGTACGGTGTACTATAGTAATTTGTCAAACAGTTTTTTTTTCTTCCAATCCCCCAGATATATATTTTTTATAATCAATATTTGAATTAAAAGTTACAATCTCACACACAGATACTCACTTCTTATAATACATGATCTGATGCTTGATCTTGCAACCTAAATGCATTATTTCCCAGTTATATTTGTTTATGTCCAGTGAGGTTGTTTTAGTTTTTGTTGTTATTGTTATACATCGTATTTTATCTTCACAATTTTGTCCTAAATGTATCGCATATGATTTGTCTTGTGTAAAATGTGAACTTATAATTTATTCAAGGAACTTAGTAACTTGTGTTAAATTTATAGTTGAATAATTAGTTAGTAATATCTTTTACTAGTAACTAACTGTTGAGTTGTAATTCCTTGTGTCGAAACAGTGTAGTTCGACAAAAATAAGGAGTAGTCGAATTGTTATAATGTGTGTGTGTCGAGTTGTAATAGTGTATCAAAGTGTCGAAGCAGGTTGCTTCACATATGATTTCGACTTAGGCCTATTTTAATAATGTTAGCTATTTTGAGCTTTTATAGTTTTGCGCTTTGACTTGGGGTGCAAGCTAATTTAAATCTATAAATAGGGAGAAACCCTTATTCTTTGTAAGAACTCATAACAGAATTTACAGCTTGCAGTTGCAAGTGAATAGAGAAAGTTTTCACAGTTTGTGGACAGAGAGAACTCTGCAGATTTTCATCTTCTTCTCTAACGTTATTTTTTTCTCTTTCTCAACCCTTTTCTTTTCATTTCCATTGTGTGATTGTTAACAATCTTGAAATCAAGATTGAATAAAAGAATTCTCCATAGGTTGTGGTTGATTTTCAACATCTGGTATCTAGAGCTCCGGTTGCGATTCAAGGAAGGAAAATCGTGATGGCGATGAATCATCTGAACAGACACTTTTCGGCGAGCCTTCTGATTCTCAAGAAAGATAATTATGAAAATTAGTGCAAGCAGATAAAGGTGGTTTTCTGTTATCAAGATCTTTGGGATCTTGTGAAGGAAGGAGTAACACCACTTGCAGAGAACGCGACAGATCAAGAAAAGACTGCACACAAAGAGTTGAAGAAGAAAGATTATAAAACTCTCTTTATAATCCATCAGTGTGTCGATCCAGATAACTTTGAAAAGGTTAGTGATGTAGAGTCAGCAAAGGAAGCGTGGGAGATTCTTGAAAAGTCGTTTGGAGGCGCAGAGAAGGTGAAAGAGGTGAGGTTACAAATTCACAAGAGAACCTATGAGTTGCTTCAGATGGAAGACAATATAAGTATAACAGATTTCTTCGCCAGAGTTACAAAGCTGGTGAATCAAATCAAGGCATGTGGAGAGGTGTTGACATCAAGATCAGTTGTTGCAAAGATCTTGAGGTCATTGGCTCCAAAGTTCGACCACGTGGTAGTAGCCATAGAAGAGTCGAAAGACTTGTTAGTATTGACGTAGGAAGAGCTTCAAGGGACGCTTGAGTCTCATGAACAAAGGATGACTAAAAGAGCTGCAGGAAAGTCGAAGAGTGGTATGACTTTGCGGGCGCAGTCAGAAAAGGAAAGGAAAGGCAAAGGAAGCTGGAATGACAACAAAGGTAGAGGAGGCTACAATAATTCGACTGGTGAAAATTAGCATGAAGGAAACTGGTCGAATCAGAGAAAACTCTAGAACCAAGGCAACTAAAGAGGTGGTGCTGCAGGTAGAGGAAGAAGAGGTGGTGGTCGAAAGCCTGACAAGAGTCACATTCAATGTTTCAATTGTCAGAAGTATGGTCACTATTTTAGTGATTGTCCAGAAAAGAAGAAGAATCAAGAAACTGATGCAAAGTTGGCGAAACATGAAAAAGAAGAGATGTTGCTGATGGTCACAACAAGAGATGAAGAGAGATTCCAGGACCAGTGGTACTTGGACTCAGGATGCTCATCACACATGACTGGAAGGAAAGATTGGTTTGTCAACATGAAGCCCTCGTCGAAGAACACAATGAAGTTTGCAAATGACAACACTCTAGCAGCTGAAGGTGTTAGTGATGTTCTGATTATGAGGAAAGATGGCAAGAGGTCAATAATTTCCAATGTGTTTTACATACCAGGCATGAAGAGTAATTTGCTCAGTATAGGGCAGCTGGTCGAAAAAAACTACAAGGTGTCAGTCGAAGACAGGATGATGAGCGTTCTCGACTCAAGTGGTAGGTTAATCTTGAAGGCTTCAATGTCTCAGAATAGGACCTGCAAGATTGAACTCAATGTGTTGGAGCACAAGTGCCTAGCAACTGCAGCCAGCAGAGATGAGTGGTTATGGCATTTTTGACTAGGCATCTCAACTTTAATGACATCAGAGAGCTAAAGAGAAGAAATATGGCTTCAGGATTACCTGAAATCGACATTCCAAGTGAAGTCTATGAAGAGTGTGTTCAGTCGAAACAACACAAGAATAGCTTCAGCAAGGATGCACGAAGGAAGTCAGAGGCAATTATGAAAGTCATACACTCTGATGTATGTGGTCCAATCCAGGTGGATTCGATTGTAGGCAACAGATACTTTGTCACGTTCATAGATGATTACAGCCAAAAGATGTGGACTTACCTCATCAAGAAGAAAAGTGATGTGATCGAGGTATTTGTCAGATTCAAATCTATGGTCAAAAGGCAGAGTGGTCGAACGAATGAAAATTCTGAGGATTGATGGTGGTGGAGAGTATGTGAAAGAGTTCGATGCATTATGTGAAAAAGAAGGGATTATGCATGAGGTGGTACCACCCTACCCTCCACAGCAAAATGGAATTGTAGAAAGAAAGAACAGAACCATCATGAACATGGTGAGAAGTATGTTGAATGGAAAGCATCTACCCAAAGAATTATGGGGAGAAGCGGTTTCGACAACAACATACATATTAAACAGATGTCCGACGAAGAAGCTTGAAGGAATCACACCAGAAGAATGTTGGTATGGTGTCAAGCCCAACCTCGGTCACTTGAAGGTGTTTGGATTTATAGCACATAGACATGTGCCAGATCAGTTGAGAAGGAAACTTGATGACAAGTCGAATCAGATGATCTTGATAGGATATCATTCGACTGGAGGTTACAAGCTGTTCGACCTAGTGAATAAGCAGGTAGTGATCAGCAGGGACATGATCATAGATGAGCTTAAAGAATGGGATTGGACTGAGAATGCCAAGAAGGATTCAGTGAGAATCTCTTATGAAGAACCAGCCACTGAAGTCGAAAGAGAAGTTCAACAGAAACAAGTCAGAGATGAAGCAGACCCAAGTAGACCTCGACGAACGAGACACATGCCTGCAAGGTTTCAAGAATGTGTGATTACATCAGATGATGTGGTCGATGAAGAGGGTGAGCTGGTACATTATGCTTTCTACGCAGATGTCAAACCAGTCAATGCAGCTGAGGCATTAAAAGATTCGAAGTGGGTAAACACAATGAATGAAGAGTTAGAGTCCATCGAAGTCAACAACACTTGGTCACTTGTAGAAATGCCTCAAGGCAAGAAGGCAATTGATGTGAAATGGGTTTACAAGGTGAAGGTGAACCCTAAAGGAGAAGTAACTCGACACAAGGATTTCTTCAGAAGGAAGGAATCGACTTCGACGAAGTGTTTACACCTGTTGCTAGGATCGGAACAATAAGATTGGTTGTTGGTTTAGCAAATATGAATAATTGGCACATATGTCAGATGGACGTGAAATCTGCATTCCTTAATGGCCCCTTAGACGAAGAAGGTTATGTCGCACAACCAGTTGGGTATGTGAAATGAGGCGAAGAAAGAAAGGTGTACAGGCTGCATAAAGCCCTGTATGGACTTAAGCAAGCTCCAAGAGCTTGGAATAAGAAAATCGACAGCTTCTTAAGGGAGAAGGAATTTGTGAAGTGTACGACTGAGCACAAAGTGTATGTAAGAAGAAGCAATAGTGAATTGCTTATACTACGTCTCTATGTCGATGACCTGTTGATAACAGGAAGTTGTAAGAAGGAGATCGAAGATTTCAAACATGACCTAAGTGAGGAGTTTGAAATGTCAGACTTGGGGAATCTTTCATATTTCCTTGGCATCAAATTCTATAAGACTAGTAGAGGTTTGATGATGCACCAAAGAAGATATGCAGGGGAAATACTCAAGAGATTTGAGATGCAAGATTGCAACCCAACTTCGACTCTAGCTGGGACTAGATTGCAACTGTTGAAGGATTCAGTTGAAGATGATGTCGACCCAACCCAATATAGAGGACTTATTGAGTCACTTAGATACCTTTGTCACACAAGGCCTGACTTAGCATACAGTGTGGGTATGGTAAGTAGATTCATGCAGAAACCAAAGGTATCACACCTAGCAGCAACGAAGAGGATACTGAGGTGTCTGAAAGGGACTCTCGACTAAGGTATTTTGTTTCCTACAGTTGATGAAGGAAAAAAATGAAAGTTAGTGAGATACACTGACTTAAGTTGGTGTAGTGATGCTGAGGATAGAAAATCCATAGCTGGCTATGTGTTTATATTAGATGGTGCACCAGTTGCTTGGAGTTCGAGAAAGGAGCCAGTAGTGGCATTGTCATCACGCAAAGCAGAATACATAGATGCTTCTCTTTGTGCATGTCAACCAACATGGATGGTGAACCTGGTCGAAGAGATTACAAGGAAGAGTCATGTAGCAATTACCATGATGATCGACAGCATGTCAGCTATCAACTTGGCGAATAATCCAATAGCACACGGTCAAAGCAAGCACATCGAAATGAGGTTCCATTATCTTCGAGAGCAGGTAGCAGAAGGGAAGATGAACTTGGAACACTGCAGAACTCAAAATCAGATTAAAGATATCATGACGAAGGGAGTGCAAGTCGATGTTTTCAGAAGACTAAGAGCCATGATGAATGTAGACAGCTTAGACACAATGAATTAGGTGGTATGTTGAGTTGTAATTCGTAGTGTCGAAGCAGTGTAGCTCGACAGAAACAAGGAGTAGTCGAATTGTTATAATGTGTGTGTCGAGTTGTAATAGTGTGTCGAAGTGTCGAAGCAGGTTGCTTCACATAGGATTTCAACTTAGGCCTATTTTAGTAATGTTAGCTATTTTGAACTTTTATCGTATTGGGCTTTGGTTTGGGGTGCAAGCTAACCTAAATATATAAATAGGGAGAAACCCTTATTCTTTGTAAGAACTCATAACAGAATTCACAATTTATAGTTGCAAGTGAATAGAGAAAGTTTCCACAGTTTGTGGGCAGAGAGAACTCTGCAGATTTTCATCTTCTTTTCTAACCTTATTTTTGTTCTCTTTTCAGCCATTTTCTTTTCATTACCATTGTGTGATTGTTAACAATCTTGAGATCAAGATTGAATAGAAGAATTCTCCATAGGTTGTGGTTGATTTCTAACAACAACATGTGTATAAACCTAAAACCACAATGATAACAAGAGTTCAAACAAAAACTCCAATCTGATACCATTTCATCTTTCCATGAGCCTTGTGGAATATAAGGGTTGTGATTAATTATTTAATTAATTAAATATGGGTTGACATAATTAATTATTAATCAATTATATTGTGCTTTATTGTTATTAAACACTAAATAGAAGAATTGTTTGATTGAGTTTTGTGTTTGAATGGATCGTGATGGGTTGAACACATTCAGTTAAGCCCAATGAGAGGTTCATGCCCTCATTTCCGTCTAGGGTTTTCTGAGTATGTTAATTGTTTAATGGGGAGACATTTAAATAGCTAAACGACTGAGTAAGGCAGGGACCTCTCATTGGGTTTAACTGAAGTGTCCAACCCATCACGGTCCATTCAGACACAAAACTTAATTAAACAATTCATTTATTTAGTGTTTAATAACACTTCTAAGATACACAAACTCTGATATTGCTAGAGCAAGAGCTTTCTTGCAGTATAAGAAATGAGGGATAGAGAAAATAAAGAGAGAATTAAGAGGGTTCGAAGTGATGATTGTATTCAATTATGCTTGGTAAGTGATACATGTATGTGTTACATCATTTATATAAGATTAGTTTACTAAATAACTAACTTCTAGTTAAAAACCACACAGTCAGTTAGTATAACCACATGGAGTTAATTATAACTACCTAATCATTATATTAACTAACTTCTAAATAGCCTAGGATTATTTAACTAACAACATGCTCCATTAATTCAATCATATAAAAATTAGTTGACAACAAATACACCTATTGCATTTCTTAAAATAAAGAATATGCCACTTTTCAATCCTTTTGTTAGCACATTTGCAACATGTGCAGAGGTAGAGCAGTGTGCAACCTCTATCTTTCTTTGATTGACTTATTCCCTTAAAAAAATGAAACTTTGCTGCAATATGTTTGCTCCTACCATACCAAACTGGATTTTTTGCTAGATTGATTAACCACATTACTTCAATATTTAATTGCTTTAGGACCAATTCCATCCATATGGCTCGATATGTAGTAAAGGATCAAACTATGCACTCTAACTCGCATGATGCAAAGACCAGAGCGGGAACTACCTTGAGTACCGAGAAATTGCTGAATCAAGAAACTTAAAGTAGTATTATGTGGTGCCTCTTTTCTCCAGTTTATCACCACATCAGTCTGCATCTGAGTAGCAAATAATTTTTTCTTTATAGTTCTTTGTAGATGTTGGAAACATAATTCTATAGTCCATTGTGCCCCTCAAATACCTCAATACTCTTATAATTACATCCATATGAGTTCTTCTTAGATTATCCATAAATTTATTCACTAAACCAATAACAAATTAAATGCCTGGCCTAATATTGCATAGATATCTTATAGAACCAACAATCTATTTAAAAGCCATGGAATTCAACTTTTCTTCCTTCTCTATATCTTAAGATTTGCTTCAATAGGTGTTACTACAAAGTTACATTATTGTTAGATTTCAAACACGCTATATATTTGTATTTGATACTTGGCATTTTTCAACACTTTATATGTTTTAATTGTGGATTTTAGTAGTGAATTGTTGTTGTTCTTCAAACATGGTATAATACCTTTGGTGCTTGTAATGTGTGTGCCATTATGCAGGAAAATGCACTAATTGATCAAAGAAAGAAGACACAAAGAGTTGATGCAAGCTGCCAAAGAATAGAGAAAAACTTCAAGGCTAGCGAAGGTTCGATTTGCGAACAGCTAGCGAGTTCTCCAGTGAATAGCTCCAGAATATGGCAGTAGGAAAAGGGACCAAAGTTCACTTTGTGAACTCCAGCGAATGTTGGTTGCTTCGCTCGCTTTGCGAAAGTATTGGCGAAGAACCCTTGGCTATGGCAGTGGCAAAAGGACCCAAAAATTTGCTTTGCGAATGTTTTGGCGAGTAGTTTGCTTTGCGAATGAAATGTTTGCTTTGCGAACTCACGAAGACAGTCAAGGGCAGTTTAGTTATCAGAAGGCACTTCAGGTGCCATTTTCTTCATTCGCTAGGCGAATAGATCATTCGCAATGCGAATGCATCAGACCCCAAGTACATTATAAATAGATTTTTACACTTTCTTGTGATCATAACTTCACCTTTTCACACCATACCTTATTTTCCGAGTTTTGATCATCAAAGAGAGTTTTTTCACATATAGAAGCTGGATTTGCATCCGATCTCGATTCTTCGACGCAGATGCTTTTTCATCTCCTCACAAAACTTGTGAAGCAAGCTACCATGACTATGTGTAGCTAAACACATCCTTGTGTCAAGATTAGTGGTAGGTAATCCATCATTTTGTATGTATTGATCTTGGTTGTAAGTTTGTGAACTTTGTTGATGATAAATATAGAAGAAAAACTTTGTTTACATGGTTTATATTTTGTTTAATTCATGTTCGAGAGAAATGTATAAACCTTGACCTAAGTTTCAATCCATCAATAATCATAAGGCTAGAGATAGTTTTGAAAGTTGATGTTCATAAATATTGAACTTGAATGTTATCATATTGGTAGTTTGAGTGAGAGATCATCAAAGGATCAATATGATAAATCTCACAACAAGTGTTCGAGAGAAACTTGTTGAGAGGATATGTGGTTATATTTATTGTTAATGAGTTCACACACTTTATGGAGTTGATACGTACGAAACGAATTATTGAACACTAATCTTGACATGTTTTTACCAAACCCTAAAACCAATCTTTTTACCGTTGAATTCTAAATTTTATGCAAACGTTACGAAACGAAAAACCAAACCTTTGTTATTATAAATTTTGAAACACTTTTGACTATCGAACGGCGGCAATATACACAATCTCTGTGGATACGATAAAACACCGCCGAATTACTTTTCAACAAAATGGCGCCGTTGCCGGGGACTGTTGTTATATTGCGAGCATTGCAATAGTTATTGAGTTTTAAACTTGTTAACTTTTTCTTGTGCTTGTTGATTTGTTTGGTTTAGTGTGCAGACTCCGTTTTATGCGAGGGAAGTTACCCGCAGACCAACTTCTTTTTGATCCTGAAATCGAAAGAACTGCGCGTAAGTTAAATAGCAGAACAAGGCGGAGGAGGCAACTTGCCAAGGATAGACAAGAACGAGACAAAAGTTCAACTTCGACGCCAATACCACAGTTACCACCAACTATGGCTGCTTCACCACCACCACCACCACCACCACCACCTGCTTCAGTTCCTTGTACTAATAGTTCGAGACATACTGCACAATTTGCACGTAATGCTCAGAACGGTCGGCATTCAAAAATGAAAACCGGTATCCTCTCGCTTCTATATCAGAATCCATTTACTGGTATGGATCACGAGGATCCTTTTACACACCTGACTAAGTTCTGTGAAGACATAATTTCTCAATGGTTTTGATGAAGACAACAATGTTCATTCAAGGTTTTATAATAAAAAAGGAAGTGAATCGATTTTATTCAAGCAAGTTTTAAAGTTTTCAACATTTACAAGACTTGAAGAATTTCTCAATAAACAATCATGGTTTAAACTTTCACTTATTAATATTGATGCATATAAGTGTTCAATACATCCTACATACATTGCATACGTCATATAAAAAGGTTTTGAACAAAATTCATGAAGGTTGCATTTCATAAAAATAAGAATTCTTCAAAGTTATACGCATGTAACCGGTTACGGCATAACTGATAACCGGTTAACATGAAGAAATTTTGAATTTCTGGTTTACGTTACAACGTGATAACCGGTTAGCAGATATGCTGTAACCGGTTACCACTGAACAGATTTAAAAAATTATAGCATCTCTTCATGCATGTTTCATAAACCTTTTCCATTTGAACCATGGCATCCCTTAATAATTTATATCTGTTTGTAGAGGTGTTTAAGCATTATATAAGCATCAAATTGTCAGATTTTTAAACTCACCTCCTTGCATATAATTTCAAAAAAAATCATTTCATCTCTAAAATCTTCTTATTCATAAAAGTGTTCATAAACTTTCATAATAGAGTGAAACTTCTTGCATAATCTTTCATATTCATTTCATATAAAGTTTCATTCATCTTGAACACTTGGTGTAATTTATTAATAATGATTGTTTCAAAGGAGAAGATCAATTGTTTAATTGATATACATTCAAGATCCAACTTTCTACATTTATTCAAAAATTCAGATTTACATCTTTGTATGATTTCTTAATTTCAGAACTGTTGGAATTAAGTTCAGTTGTTTGTTATCCTTGTTATCCGGATTGTGGATACAAGAGGTCCATTGTGAGAGATTAGTTCTCGGTTGGACTTTAAACTTGTAAAATCCAAGAGGGTGTTCTTGGTGGTTCATAGTTAGTGACTTGTATAGAAAGACTAGGAAGAGTCTTGTCTTGTCCAAAACTATAGTGAAATCTCTTTCAAGTTGAAAGGGGACTGGACTAGTCTCGACCGGTGAGGGGAACCAGTATACTTCCTGGTGTTCTTTACTTTCCGCATTTACCGTATTTCATCACTTAGAAATCTTTAGGAAAGTAAAACTCAAAAACCGTCAAAAATCCTGATAATCGTCTAGGTACCTAATTCACCCCCCTCTTAGGCATACTTTATACTTACAATTGGTATCAGAGCAGGTCATAGGTAACCTGTTGCTAAAGATCCAGAATGGCTTCCGCAAGCACAAACCAAGTTTTCAAAGACGGCGGTAGTAGTAACAAGCCCCCTCTATTTTCTGGAGAGTATTTCGACTTTTAGAATATACGAATGAGAGCACACTTAGAAGCACAAGGAGATGGAATATGGGAAATTGTTGAAAACGGTCCACATCAACCAATGAGTGTAGTAAACAATGTTGCAACTCTAAAGACTAAAAGTTCTTATACAGATGATGATAAAAAGAAAGTGCTCGATGAAAAGAAAGCCATTAACATATTACAAAGTGCATTAAGTATGGATGAATTCTTCCGCATTTCACAATGTAAATCCGCGGAAGAAATTTGGGACACTTTGGTGGAAACTCATGAAGGAACCACTGAAGTTAAACGATCTAGATTGAACACATTAAGTCAAGAATATGAGATGTTTAGAATGCAGCCCCGAGAATCAATCCTCCACTTGCAAAAAAGATTTGTGCACTTGACAAATCATTTGAAAGCACTCGGTAAGACTTGTCGTACCCCAAATTTTGACCATCTATCTTTTCTTTTGTTTCACCTTATAATATAAAAATATTGATAATAAGTAATTTGTATTTGTATTTTTTTCTTTTCAAAAAATGTTTAATACTATTTCTATGCAAAAATAAAATGAGACAAATAAAAAATATAATATAGGAGTGCAAATTAGAAATTAGATTTTAATGTTACTTTTTTATAGACGTAATTTCATTTCAAATAAACATAATAGCCCATTTGGTAGAGGAGTAGGCTTGATGATTGTAAGGGAGAGTGCATGAGTTCGAATCCTATCTCTGCAACTTTTAGTTTTTTCTTTATTACTAACCTTTTCTATTTAACTTTTAAATCATGAAAAAAAATCATAAAAATATTTTTTATTATTATTTTAATATTAATTTTCGTATTTTATTTACTATTTATTTTAAAAAATTGTTTTTTCATTAAAATCATGTTTTTATGAAAAAATCTCAAAAAATCATATAAGTTAAAATAAAATCAAATCTTTTTCTAATTTTCATTATTAGGCTATTTCTTTTATTTTGAAATTTTTATTTATTTAAATTCACCAAGCCATAAATCCATCTAGATTCATTGGCTTAGGCTTTACGCAACAAGAGAAAATTAGGTTAAATCAAATTGATATAAAAATATATAATCGCATTTAATGTTTTAACCTAATTTTTCTTTATAAATAGAGCCCTTGTCTCTCTATTTTGAGGGGGGATCCACAATTTACAAACACTATCCAATAGTTGTTGTTCTTCATATCGATGAACAACAACAATTAAACCCTAAACCGTCATCCATTCTATCAAGGGCACAAGGAGAGGATCAGATCAAAGACAAAAGAGAAAGATAGGGATCGAAAGATAGGAGTCAACCGCGGAAATAAGAGAGCTCAAGATTTAAAAAATTTGCTCACAGGGATAAACTTCGATCCCGTAGGTTGGTTTCCACTTTATCACCGTATTTTATAGAATCGTATGACATTTTGTTGTCGGTGTTTTATACAATTTTTTGGATATTGATTTGTGCTTATTTGTGAGGGATTGTGATGTGGTCTCTTTATTTGCTTAATATAATCACTTTTGTATATAATTAATTTTTTTGCTTCATTTTACTATTAAAATATAAAATGGCTTTTCCTAATTTTTTTTAATTGTAATATTTAGATGCAAATCCGAGATATATTTAGGATTAACTGAGATAGTTAGGAATGATTAACATTTTAATTAATATTAGGGAATTAATGGGTTAATATAAATAAAAAATAATTAATTAAATAACTGTGTAGATAATTATAATTAGTAAATTATAATTAAGAGATTTAAATTAGGATTTGGGGTAAATTCTTAAAAAATGGGTTAAAATATTAAAAAATAGTAATGAATTTAATTAAGGGTTTAGGATTTATTTTGGGATTTTTGTTTATTTATTTATTATTATTTTGGATTTTGTTTTTGTTCTTAGCTCTTTTTATTCAAAAAATCACAATTGAATCAATTCCTTGATTCAAATTGTGAAATAAATAAAAAAGTATTTTTCTTAATTTGTTAAATTAGTTTTTTTATTATTTAACTCAACCTTTTTAAATTTTCATGTAATTAAGTTTTTCTATGTTCAATTATGTAAATAAATTTTATTTTAGGATTATATATATATATATATATATATATATATATATATATATATATATATATATATATATATATATATATATATATATATATATATATATATAAGGGTTTGCTTTTGTAGGAAAATTATTTTAGAAAAAAGGATAAATTTGGGGTGGGGATTAAAAAATACATAAATTTAACCTTATTTTTGGGATAAAAATATTCTCTTAAGAATTATTGGAATATGGACTTTATCTTGGGACAATTTTGTCTTCTAGGCATATTAAAATTATTTAATTTTTGGTTTAATTTCTTTTTTTTGTAAAATTAGAAATTGGTTTTTAAAAGGATGTTTAAGGTTTTTTAAGGGATTTACATAAAGGGATAGAGCTCTTGGTCCGAGAGTCTAAATAAAGGATGGGATAAGGGATTTGGATTTAGGAATAGAACTCTTGATATCCGAAAGTATAAATAAAAGGATTAAGGGATAAAGCTCTTGGTCCGAGAGCCTAAATAAGGGATGGGATATGGATTTTTGGGATAAAACTCTTCCTCCGAGAGTATAAACAATGGACAAAGGTGTTGCACCCCAAAATTTGTCTGTCTTATTTTCTAACATTTAAATTATTTTTTAACTTTGATTTTATAAGTTTTTTTTGGTTCAATTTTTACTAATATTTAAACAGTAAGTTTTACTAAAAAAAAAAGGTAACAGTTTACTTTAAATTGTTTAAATAACAAATAGTTGTTTGACCTTCATATGCTTTCAAGTGCATTTCTGTTTCGAATAAATAAATTGGCACAATTGGAAAGGAGATAAGACTTGCAAGTATGAGGTAGCGGGTTCGAATCTTACATGTTACATTTTGAATTTGTTTATGTTATTTATTACTAACTTTCTTTCCATTTTAAATTATTTTCAAAAAAATCACAAAAATTGTATTTTTTTTAATATTTGTTTTTAATTTTCGTTTTTTATTTTAAGGTATTTTTGAAAAATAGTTATTTATTTGATTTTATGCACTTTTTACCAAAAAGGAGTGCAAAAATCATAATAGATACAAAAAAAATATTTTCTTTTTGTATACTCATAAAACTCAGATACTATTTGATTTTTATTCATATATTATTTGATCAATAGGATTATTACTGTTTTTAATTTAATTTAATTTTAAGCATTTTTATTGTTTAATTTTTTTAGTATTATTTAATTTGGGCCTAAAATTATCCATTAAAGACTTTTTTGGACTTTAGAAAATAGTTAAACCTAATTTGTTTCGTTATATATATGTGGGCGCGGACCAAAACCAAAGGAGGAAGAAAAGCGGGGCGAATACATTGCATGCTCTGATGGTTACATGCTCTGCGTGGAATTGGTGAAGGTTTCACTGTTTCCTTAAAGTACTAACATATATATTACAGTGTAAGATTTTAATTTCAATTTGTCACTATTGTTACTAAGAGCATTGTTACTAACATATGTTTCAATTTTCTATACATTATTAATCCACATATACATGGATTCGCCGTCAAGTGTGTCAGTTGATTACATATACATCATATGCCTCTCCTGTTCAATTGATAGTACGTGTTACTTACTGTGTGCGGTAGAACTTTGCTTCAATTAATATACATGTTACTAATCTATTTATACAGCATGGTTTTCTATTTTTTGTTGTTTATTTTTTGTTTTTTTTTGTTACTAACATTGTTATATATATATATATATATATATATATATATATATATATATATATATATATATATATATATCGTTAATTCCTTATTAAATATTTTTAGATCGAATCGCGTCGATACGCTGTTCGCACATTGGTGTGCATGAAGCGTGACGTTTGTGTTGGTTCGATCCAGTTGCGATGATCGCATTTTTGCGTTAGCAACAGTGTTGATATTTTTTTAGCACTTTAAATTTACATTTTTATGCATTTTCTATCTCTAAAAAATTAGATCCTCACGATTTGGATCCGGTTGCGATGATCGCGCTTTCGCGTTAGAAACTTTGTTGGTTTTTATCAAATTTTAAAAAATTCTTTTACTTTATTTCTTTTTATTTAGATCCTCACGATTCGGATCCGGTTGCGATGATCGCATTTCGCGTTAGCAACAGTGTTGATATATTTTAGCACGTTAAATTTATATTTTTATGCATTTTCTATCTCTAAAAAATTAGATCCTCACGATTTGGACCCGGTTGCGATGATCGCGCTTTCGCGTTAGCAACTTTGTTGGTTTTTATCAAATTTAAAAAATTCTTTTACTTTATTTTTCTTTTTATTTAGATCAGTACAATTCGGGTCCATGATTGCGATGATCGCATTTGTGCGTTAGCAACATTATTGTCTAAGACGTTTAAAATTTTAATTTTTCTATGCATTTTTATTTTATAATTTTGGATCCACCTCCTCCCTCCGTTTTTTAACGTTCGTATCAAGTTTTTCCGACATTTTCTTTCATTTATTTATTTATTTGCTATTTAAATTCCTAGAAAAATTGTATAGATCGCATAGTTTTTTTTTGTAATAGCCATAGTTTTATTTCCCGCAAGGTTTGTTATACTTATGTATCTCTCCCAAAGCCTTGTAATATCGTAGGGATTTTACTTTCCGCACTTTACTTTCCGCACTTTACATTCCGCTATTTTATTTTACAACTGTGTAGTAATTAAGGTTTGTATGGCAAAACTAAAAAAACAATCTAGAAAACCCTAATTCAAGATAAATAATTGAAACTAATCCACTCAATCACACTCGCACCTCTAGGGTAGCCTCTCTCAGTTGCCTTACGAACATGGTCATGTCCCTCGAACGTAGGGATACTTTAGCAAAAGACGCTTACGAATAATATCATCATAGTCCCTTCGATATAAAGATCATAGTCCCTCGATGACCCTTCGAGTTGCCTACGAAAAAACGATCTTGTCCCTCGATGACCCTTCGAGTTGCCTACAAAAAAATGATCTTGTCCCTCGATGACCCTACGGAAAAATGATGATAGTCCATTCGAATTGCTAAGGTATCCTTACGTGTTGCCTTCTATGACCATTCAATGACCCTTCGCTGTCCCTTCACATCCAATAGATAGGACTACCTACCCACTAATGGTATGGATAATATTCTCTCTCAAAGAAAAAAATGAAGTACAAGAAAGACCTTATAAATTAAGGGTAAGTAACTTTTAAATGCTTGCTCATAACTCAAAAACAAATACTTTTCACACCTCACACTTTCAAAAATATTTTCAAAAACAAACACTTTGTATACATTCTTACACGAATTATTACAAAGTCAACTTTTACAAAATATTTTCTAAACACACACCACATTTCAAAAAAAGCAAGTTAAAGTGAGCAAGCAATTAAGAGCCCGTAGATAACTACGGATGAAAAGGGGTGCTAACACCTTCCCTTTTCATAACTTATCCCCCGAACTCAAAATCTTTTCAAAAAGGTCTTTCCTGTTCTTTTCACCTTTCCTAAATAAATTGGATAAAAGAAAAGTCGGTGGCGACTCTTGCTAACCGCAACATGTTTTGCAAAAACAAAATTAAAAAGTCAGTTCTCCACCGTATTACAGAACTGGCGACTCTGCTGGGGATATTTTAAAAGAGGGGTTACCTTAGAGTTAGATCACTTTACTACTTGCTTAAAATTGTTTGACTTATGTACTTTATTTTTAATGGGCTTTGTCTTAGGGTTACTTGTGTGAAATGTCCTACACCCGGACCTAGTGATTCCTTAGGTAAGTGACAATAGATCATGGAGACTGTACGACATATACCGATATGGTTGATATGATGGTCACAGTCTTTAGAACCCTAGTTAACTCATCTTTGGCCATTAGAAGGTAGTGAGATGGACGACTTTGGATTTAGGCCGAAGTTGGTTGATACTCGAGGCTACGCTCATTGAGATCAGACTTTCAGGATGTTTTGGTCGGCCACTCGAGTGTCGCACTAAAATAAAGCCTTTGAGAAAGATCCGTGATATGTGTCCTTTAGAACCCGGTTACTATTCTAGGACAGGTTGAGCCAACTAAACCTCAGTGGGGAAGGGTACTTACCTATGGACTTCATACAAGCCTTTGAACCTAAGGCTTTTGTATGACTTGTTTATGTGTACTACTTATTTACTATTAACATGTACATGACATCATAACATCATAACATATCATTTTCACTAACCATTTCAAGGACCAAGGAATTTATCTTTATTCGTCATTGCAGGTCATGGCTTCCGTTCCTAGAAATTTCATCCGAGTCAACTTTGTAAGGGTTCCTTCCCAACTTAAAGAATTGGTCTCAAAAGTTCCCGATGGTTCTCGATTCACCAAAAGGCATGGTTTTCTACTCGACTTAGTTACCTCAGGTTTTGAAGAAGACATGACGAGAGTCCTATTCCAATTCTTCGATCCTAAGCACCACTGTTTCACCTTCCCGAATTACCAATTGGTGCCCACGATGGAGGAGTTCTCTAAGTTACTTGGAATACCTATTCTCGATCAGATGCCTTTTACCGGTCTAGAAAACGTTCCAAAGCCTGAAGTCATTGCAACTGCTTTACATATGAAGAGGTCTGACATTGTGTCTAATTGGGAAACAAGGAGTGGAGTCAAGGGGTTTCTTTCTAAGTTTCTGATTGAGAAGGCTCAATTGTTCCTAAGCGCTATGAGTTACCATGCTTTTGAGGAGGTATTGGCTTTGTTAATCTATGGATTGGTGTTGTTCCCTAATCCAGACCAACTCATAGACGTGCACGCTATCAAATTATTTCTGACTCATAACCAGGTACCTACCTTGCTCGGGGATATTCTGCACTCGCTTCACACTCGTACTATCAAGAAGCGAGGGAATCTCATGTGTTGCGTACCCTTACTATCCAGGTGGTTTATTTCGCACCTTCCCCGGTCAGTATTGAAGAATGAACAAAGGTTGCAGTGGTCTCGAAGGATAATGTCACTCTCCCATTCAGATATCTATTGGTGTGCCCGATCTCTTGAAGACTTCACTCTTATTGATCATTGTGGGGAATTCCCTAATGTACCACTCCTTGGCATTAGGGGAGGCATCACCTATAATCCTTCACTAGCCTTGCGCCAGTTTGGTTATGCTAGAAGGGATGGTCCTCATGATATGCTTATTCAAGGTATTGTGTTCGATTATGAAGATGATCCTCAAGGTTACCGTCAAAGGTTTATACGCGCATGGAATAATGTGTATAAGATTGAAAGCAGGACCTTGGGACAGAAGAACTCTATTCCTTTGGAGCCTTACCTCAGATGGGTGCGCACTCGTGCTCGAGATCTTATTATGCCATATCCAGCTGTCTGACTAATGATTGTTGAACCTGAGTTTGAGGGGGATGTTTCTCAAGTCATTCTCCATCCATATATGTCTACCGATCTTGAAGAGCTACAGAAATCCTGGGTTCAGATGAAAGAAGAAAGAGACACCTTTGAGACTCAGTTCTATGCTAGTGAGAAGAAGGTGTTGGAGTTGACGAAATTACTTCATGAGGAGAAGAGCATCAATGCTTACATCGGCACAAAGAGGAAGCGCCTGTGGGAGACTTGAGTCTTGAGTCCTAGGTCTTAGGCATTTTGAATTTTCTTTTTGAAATTTCCTTTCATTGTAGCCCAAGAGGCATAAAAAAAATGAATTTTGAGTTTACTAATAAAATTTTTCCTTTTGTTTCTGTTTGTTTGCAAAGATAAACTCTAAAGTCCTTGAAATCATTGCATATGCATCTACATCTCATAATCATTGCATAGCAGGTTTCTAAGACAGGTCTCTCATCTTCTCGCTGTTTATTTCAGAAGAAATGGCTCTAGAACAAGCTGTCAAGGATCTCCAGACTCAGAACACCCAATTCCAAGAGATGATCCTAATCCTATTCAAGGGGCAAGAAAAGTTGAAAGCCCTCCTCACTAAGGACATGAAAAAGAAAAATCCTGAAGACAACAAGGATGATCAATTGGAATAACTGCAAGCTGAGATGGCAGAGATGAGAATCCAGATGTATGGTCAGATGGATCTTATCCAAAACTTAGCTCGGGGGCAAGAAGAGCTGAGAGTCCTCATCAATAAACTTCAAGACAACAAAGTTGGGGATCAGATCATCAGTTGGCCTCCAGGGAAACAAGCTGACTTGGTTGAGAAAAATATGAGGATAAAAGAAGGAAAGAGACAGGTTACTACTGATAGTCTTTCAATTGAAGGAAGAAGGCCTTATAGGGTTGTAGCACCACCAGTTCAACAACAGAAAGATCAGCGTAGGCAGCATGGTGGTCAACGTACTTGGAAATCCAAACCTAAACGACCATTTACCCTTGCACATGCCGTTGTCTCACGCTTTGTAACAATTGCTCAATCAGAACTTGATAACTCTGTTGCCTTCATACTCAGCTCCAGCCAACCCTGCTCCTGGTTACGAACCTAACGCAAGATGTGCTTATCATTCGAATAGTCCTGGTCATGATACTGAAGACGGTGGTCCATTGAAAATAGGATCCAAGACCTGATTGACGAAGGAGTCCTCGAGTTCACACCAAATGATCAGATTGAGTTCTTCTATCGCCCATCTAATATCGAAGCTGCAAGACACATCGTCTGAAGTGACAGGTTCAAGAAGGGAAGCTTTGAAATCATTTGAATTTTCATTTGTAATTTCTTTTGTTTGCTGAAGCACTTACTATTATGTCAAACTTTGGTTTTTTCACATTAATGCATTACGTATGTTCGTCTTGAATTTATCCATTTGTTTCACTATATTTAAACTATGCTTCTTACTTCTCTTTTGTAATATTTAACTCTCGTCAAAGCTGTAAGCCTTTAGAGGGTGGATGACGAAAACGATACCATAATTTCATACGGTATGCTTTTGAACAGACCGTGCTGATGATGTACAGGCATTGTTTCAAATCCTAAACAGTGGAGTTATAAGGAAGTTAATCCCTAGTCAACCCCTTTGAGCCTAAGAAGTAGGAGTTTTCCTTCTCATGCAAATTAAAACCCTTAATCATAACCTGGGGGCAGGGTAGTTCCTCAGTCAACTCAATTATTCCAGTTGATCTTTTGTACACAATTAGTGATGGTTCCCTGTAATCATTAAGTCAGGCAGTCAATATCTATCAAAAGAAAAGCCCGCTAAGTCAAAACCTATGAAGGAGACTTAGTAAAAATTGAGACATCCCGCTGACTGTGATCTCAAAATAAACAGTTCAGGCAAAAGTTAGGGATAACAAAGTCAAAAAGAGGTCACTACAAACCCTCAAAAGAAAAATGTTACAAAAAATAATGTCTGCCTTTTCAAATAAACTTCCGGTTTTTGAACCATCACCAAACATCAATGTTAAAATTCCAAAATCTCTAAGAATCTGAATGCATAGTTAACTGAGTATAGGACTGAAGAACATTACGGAGAATGGGTTGGGTACAAATAAACTTTAAGCCTTTATCCTTTGTTTCTTAAACCGTGAACCAGGCCACGTTACAACCCTTTAAAAGTCCTAGCTGAAGCATGGTTAGTTCGAAGGCATACTGTTACCAAAAGGTATCCTGACTCCTTTAGGGCTTATTATAAATCTTGAGTTGACATCACAGTTTTTACAAACCTGGTTTTGCTAAATAATTCTTTTTCAAAACTTCAAGACAAACATAAGCGTTGCATTTTGAATATCATTGTTTGCATATAACTAAGTGTTTGACAGCAGAGAAGTTCACATGATGAACATTCAATGAACAAAAGTCCTCCCGACAGACAAAGTTGCTTCAGAGGTGCATCGAAAAGCAGAAATATTTTCTGCGCTGACTCAGTTGGTTAAAAGCCAATGTATACAAGGGGCATGGTCACTATCTTCCAATCAAGGGGCATATTATCATGGGGCATCCCGGTTATTTCTCTTGAGGCAGCTCTTTTCAAATACTTCCATTCTGGGGAAAATCATCCTCCGCTAGGGGCAACGCTTTCTTTTCAAATCTGATCAGATCAAGTTCAGTTGCAAGCTCCTCAACCATTAACCAAGGAATACACGATCCACCGCAGTCTGGAAGCACATTCCTCCTGTTACATGGCATTGATCCCGAGTTTCAGTAAGAGCCATTGTGGGAGTTACTTGTCTGTGCCAATAGTATCAGATGATGTCAGTATCATGTCTTCGGATCCAGTCATGATAATTCCTAGAAATTGTTTGGGGAAGTCGAGACTATCGAAAGTTCTAAATACAGGTGATCTCGGGGGAAAACGAACTCTTACGTGCGAAGAGCCATTCATAATCAAGAAGATATTTTCTGACGACGCTACGAGGATTACTACCATGGACATCGAAGATTTCTCGCACCCTGTGAACGCGGACATAGTCAAAAAAATACTACGCATGAAAAAGACCCGCTAGGTTGATAAGCCTAGGAAAAAATAAGGGCATCCCGGCGAACCAAAAAGGTTCGGGAAAAAAATTAGGGACATATATAAAAGAATTGTACACCCGGCAAGTCGAAAACCTGAAAAGGCGGCTTGGGCAAGAAAAGGTATCCCGGTGGACTAAAAACCTAAAAAGGCGGTCCAGGCAGAAGTTAGGGATTAAAGCGTACGACTATGTCCCGTTGGATCATCCACTTACGAGTCAGTACCAGTTTTCATTGCCAACTCCGTTCAAACAACGTATATCAATCTTATCATTTTCTACCGACAACAAGTGATGAAATACTTGAAGACATAGGGGCAATAGCAGAGTTGAAGCCCGAAGTGATCTTTTCCACCCGGTTTGCTGTCACAGAATCGACATTTACTAAAGACTCTTGGAGGTTGGAATCCCCAGTAAGTCCTGTATCTAACAGATATTAAAAGAATCACCCCCACGGAGCCGGTGTCATGGTAATATCCCCACAGAGCAATCTCCATGGAACTATCTCTACAGAGCTATTTTCACAAGCTCGTCCCCAGTAGAGTTTATTCCTCAGCAGCGTTGCTTCCCCAGTGGAGATCATCCTCAACAGAGATGTACTCCCCAGCAGAATTAACATACTCTCAAGCAACAGTTGGGATACTTTCCAGTAATTCACTCCCATATCCCCAAAGGATTGCCCAACAAGACAGAAGTTTGATTCTTTCCACAGCACGCTCCAGAGAGTTCCCCAACGGAGTTTATTTCCCCAACATCTCCTTCACGACAGAATTTCTCTCTTCATCCAGGTCTATTCGAGATTGTGTCCCCAGTAGAGTACATAAAGAAACCTCCCCAATGGACGACTTGACATGATCATCTTCCCCAATAGATCCCCTAGCAGATAAAGAAGTTGATCATTTCCCCAGCATACAACAGAAATTTCCTCAACGCAGCCTATGAAATTCTAATTCCCATCAGAGATTATTTCCTCTATGTAGTATACAGAATTCAATTCCCCAACTGAGCTTATTTCTCTAACACTATAGAATTCTCTCCCCCAGCAGAATTTATTCAAGGGTTCTATCCCCAGAAGAGTTGACACTCGTATCTGAAACCTGGTCAGATAGTGCGTCGGAGAATTATCCATCTCTTTTTCCCAGTCAGAATACATACAATCAATTTCCACAGTAAAAGAACAACGAATTACCGACTCTCCTGACAGAATACTTCTATCCCCAAGCGGAAGTCAAAGATCCCAGCGGAATATTCCCAAACGGAAAGTATGAATCCCCAGTAGAGTCATTCCAAATAGGATCTGAAGATTTATTTTCTCCATCCCCAACAACAGTCAGGGATTTATTTTCCCCAATCAGACGTTACTATTCAAAGCCACCGCTACCTTCAGCGACATTTCGTACCCATACATCATTTACAATACATCATAGCAAATGCATACAAAATGCATATAACATTCTCATTTATTTTAATAGCATCATTACGCAATGCATTACATATATCACTACATTGCATAAAACTAACTTGGGTTTTTCAGGTTAGTTCTCAAACGAACAAATATTGTCAACAGTTTATCATCCTTCAGATACAATCAGTCGAAGATTCATTCTGATATTCCTTTGGATACAGTCAGGAGTAGACTCATTCCAGTACATATTCTAGACACAATTCAGATACAATCAAGACACAGATTCATTCTGATACTCATTCCAGTACATCTTCTAGACACAGTTCAGATACAATCAAAACACTGATTCATTCTGATACTCATTCCAGTACATATTCTAGACACAGTTCAGATACAATCAAGACACAGATTCATTCTGATACTCATTCCAGTACATCTTCTAGACACAGTTCAGATACAATCAAGACACATATTCATTCTGATACTTATTCCAGTACATCTTTTAGATACAGTCGGTCGAAGACTCATTCTAATACTAATTTTTCAGATACAGTCAGACGTAGACTCATTCTAATACGGCACTCAGATACAGTTAGGCAAAGACTCATTCTGATCTCCTTATAGATATAATCAAGACGTAGACTCATTCTAGAACATCATACAGATACAATCAAGGCATAAGAATCATTCTGGCACTCCCCAGCACGTCTGCTAGATACAGTTGGACACAAACTCATTCTAGTATATTCCTCAGATACAGTCAAACCTAGACTCATTCTGATACTCCTATCAGCAGTTACTTTGGATGGCATCTATAAGACCATCTTCATCCTGTCATCTTTCCGAATGGCATCTTTAAGCCCATTCAAGCAATACAATCAACCAACAAGCGCTACTTCGTGCACCAGTGAGTGCAAATTTTTGGACACTTAAGTGTTCAATCCTCTTCCACCTTCAGATCACGAATGGCAGACATGCCAATCTAACTCTTCAGGTTTAAGAAGATTGAACAGGGGCAGCTGTTGTACCCCAAAATTTGCCTGTCTTATTTTCTAACATTTAAATTATTTTTTAACTTTGATTTTATAAGTTTTTTTTGGTTCAATTTTTACTAACATTTAAACAGTAAGTTTTACTCAAAAAAAATAGGTAACAGTTTACTTTAAATTGTTTAAATAACAAATAGTTGTTTGACCTTCATATGCTTTCAAGTGCATTTCTGTTTCGAATAAATGAATTGGCACAATTGGAAAGGAGATAAGGCTTGCAAGTATGAGGTCGCGGGTTCGAATCTCACATGTTATTTTGAATTTGTTTCTGTTATTTGTTACTAACTTTCTTTCCATTTTAAATTATTTTCAAAAAAATCACAAAAATTGTATTTTTTTTAATATTTGTTTTTAATTTTCGTTTTTTATTTTAAGGAATTTATGAAAAATAGTTATTTATTTGATTTTATGCACTTTTTACCAAAAAGGAGTGCAAAAATCATAATAGATACAAAAAAACTATTTTCTTTTTGTGTACTCATAAAAATCAGATACTATTTGATTTTTATTCAGATATTATTTGATCAATAGGATTATTACTGCTTTTAATTTAATTTAATTTTAAGCATTTTTATTGTTTAATTTTTTTAGTATTATTTAATTTGGGCATAAAATTATCCATTAAGGACTTTTTTGGACTTTAGAAAATAGTTAAACCTAATTTGTTTCATTATATATATTTGTGTGCGGACCGAAACCAAAGGAGGAAAAAAAGCGGGGCGAATACATTGCATGCTCTGATGGTTACATGCTCTGCGTGGAATTGGTGAAGGTTTCAGTGTTTCCTTAAAGTACTAACATATATATTACAGTGTAAGATTTTAATTTCAATTTGTCACTATTGTTACTAAGAGCATTGTTACTAACATATGTTTCAATTTTCTATACATTACTAATCCACATATACATGGATTCGCCGTCAAGTGTGTCGGTTGATTACATATACATCATATGCCTCTCCTGTTTAATTGATAGTACGTGTTACTTACTGTGTGCGGTAGAACTTTGCTTCAATTAATATACATGTTACTAATCTATTTATACAACATGGTTTTCTATTTTTTGTTGTTTATTTTTTGTTACTAACATTGTTATATATATATATATATATATATATATCGTTAATTCCTTATTAAATTTTTTTAGATCGAATTGCGTCGATACGCTGTTCGCACATTGGTGTGCATGAAGCGTGACGTTTGTGTTGGTTTGATCCAGTTGCGATGATCGCATTTTTGCGTTAGCAACAGTGTTGATATTTTTTTAGCACGTTAAATTTACATTTTTATGCATTTTCTATCTCTAAAAAATTAGATCCTCACGATTTGGATCCGGTTGCGATGATCGCGCTTTCGCGTTAGCAACTTTGTTGGTTTTTATCAAATTTTAAAAAATTATTTTACTTAATTTCTTTTTATTTAGATCCTCACGATTCGGATCCAGTTGCGATGATGGCATTTCGCGTTAGCAACAGTGTTGATATATTTTAGCACGTTAAATTTACATTTTTATGCATTTTCTATCTCTAAAAAATTAGATCCTCACGATTTGGATCCGGTTGCGATGATCGCGCTTTCGCGTTAGCAACTTTGTTGGTTTTTATCAAATTTTAAAAATTCTTTTACTTTATTTTTCTTTTTATTTAGATCAGTACAATTCGGATCCATGATTGCGATGATCGCATTTGTGCGTTAGCAACATTATTGTCTAAGACGTTTAAAATTTTAATTTTTCTATGCATTTTTATTTTATAATTTTAGATCCACCTCCTCCCTCCGTTTTTTAACGTTTGTATCAAGTTTTTCCGACATTTTCTTTCATTTATTTATTTATTTGCTATTTAAATTCCTAGAAAAATTGTATAGATCGCATAGTTTTTTTTTTTGTAATAGCCATAGTTTTATTTCCCGCAAGGTTTGTTATACTTATGTATCTCTCCCAAAGCCTTGTAATAGCGTAGGGATTTTACTTTCCGCACTTTACATTCCGCTATTTTATTTTACAACTGTGTAGTAATTAAGGTTTGTATGGCAAAACTAAAAAAACAATCTAGAAAACCCTAATTCAAGATAAATAATTGAAACTAATCCACTCAATCACACTCGCACCTCTAGGGTAGCCTCTCTCAGTTGCCTTACGAACATGGTCATGTCCCTCGAACGTAGGGATACTTTAGCAAAAGACGCTTACGAATAATATCATCATAGTCCCTTCGATATAAAGATCATAGTCCCTCGATGACCCTTCGAGTTGCCTACGAAAAAACGATCTTGTCCCTCGATGACCCTTCGAGTTGCCTACGAAAAAATGATCTTGTCCCTCGATGACCCTACGGAAAAATGATGATAGTCCCTTCGAATTGCTAAGGTATCCTTACGTGTTGCCTTCTATGACCATTCAATGACCCTTCGCTGTCCCTTCACATCCAATAGATAGGACTACCTACCCACTAATGGTATGGATAATATTCTCTCTCAAAGAAAAAAATGAAGTACAAGAAAGACCTTATAAATTAAGGGTAAGTAACTTTTAAATGCTTGCTCATAACTCAAAAACAAATACTTTTCACACCTCACACTTTCAAAAATATTTTCAAAAACAAACACTTTGTATACATTCTTACACGAATTATTACAAAGTCAACTTTTACAAAATATTTTCTAAACACACACCACATTTCAAAAAAAGCAAGTTAAAGTGAGCAAGCAATTAAGAGCCCGTAGATAACTACGGATGAAAAGGGGTGCTAACACCTTCCCTTTTCATAACTTACCCCCGAACTCAAAATCTTTTCAAAAAGGTCTTTCCTGTTCTTTTCACCTTTCCTAAATAAATTGGATAAAAGAAAAGTCGGCGGCGACTCTTGCTAACCGCAACATGTTTTTTTCAAAAACAAAATTAAAAAGTCAGTTCTCCACCATATTACAAAAGGGATTTAAGGGATAGAACTCCTCATCTAGGAGTATAAACACTAGATTTAAGGGATAGAACTCTTTATCCAAGAGTATAAATAGTGGATGGGATTTAGGGATAGGTTTTGGGATTTAGGAATAGGATTAGGGGGTAGGAATAGGGGAGGTGAACTACGGTTACTCTGATCCTTCAAAATTGAAGGTACGTAGGCATAGGGTTGTAAACCCTAGCGAGTATAAATAATAAAAAACTTAGGTTTTCCTATAACTTAGACAAACAAATATACCCTAAATTCGAAGGTGGATCCCATTGAGTACAATGGAAGTGAGGGGTGCCTAACACCTTCCCTTCACTTAACCGACTCCCGAACCGTAGGAATCTCTACCTTAGGATTAATATATTAGGTTTATCATTATTTTCCTTAAAAAAATATTCTGGCGACTAGATATTTTCGCCGGCCGCGACAGCTGGCGACTCTGTTGGGGATTCCTTCCTATCGAGGGTCAATCCTAGCCTTAGCTTTTAGGGTTTTGTTTGTCTTGGATGTTTATTTTTTGGTTTTTTATTTTATTGTTATTTATTTATTTTTATTTCATATATTTATTTATTTAACTTTTTGTTTTATTTTGTTATCATGCAAGGGATTGGGGCAAAAAAAAAAGGGAGTGAAGCTAAAACCCAAAGCTTGGAGGATAACCCTAGAACCTAAAGTGGAACGGAAATGTTTTTGCGGGGGATGCAACGTCCCCTAAAATGCATTGATGCCACACTCAGAGTAGATCCTTCCAAAGTCGTCCTCACGAAAGGGCTAGCCCCTCTCGTAGTGGAATGATTTGGATGTGGTCCGTGACTCTGAGAACCTTAACCTACCCCACACTAATCTATGGAGACCCTATGTATTCAACCCTCAAGGGCTGTTACTAGGCTCCTACCCAGATGAGACTTATCCCAAAGGATTACCATATGAAGGCTTGCTCCTTCTCATGGTAAAACAAGGGTATAGTCTGAACATGTTGGGGTCGTTATGCTGTCCAAATTTTTCTAACCTACATGTGAGGGAATGGGGTAGACAAGCTTTAGATCTAAACCTATTATAGGGAGCCTACCTTATTAGGGCATGCTCACATTACCCTTACCCTAACAAAAAAAAACATTTAACCGAAAAACAAAGTGTCCTTGCCATCATGCATTTAAAAAACTTTTTTTTGCATATATACATTTTTGTGAGGAATTTCAAGATGTGTTGTAGGAATATGGGAAAGATTGATTCAAATAAAAGGGCTACCCTACGCATTAGAATGCTAAGTGTTGATTTACAAAGTCTCAAGGACCTTTGAGACTTAATTCCAAATCTGCTCAAAGGATGTTTACACCCAAGTATGGAAGGATCCTCGATCTCTTAGGGATCCCTATAAAGGTAGATGCCATCACTGCCTTTGCACAATTTTATGATCCTTCTCTATGTGACTTCCCCTTCAAGGATTTTCAACTGGCTCTTACGCTATACTTGGATTTACAAGGAGAAAAAAACTTACAAGGGGCATGGGGGCAAAACCAAAAAAAGGGAAAAGGAAGAAGCAAAAAAAAAACATAAAAGGAAAAAGGGTCAAACCTAAAGACCTAGCTGTGCCTGTTGAGGATCTATTATCTCACCACAAGGAGGATAGGGAAATGCAAGGGTACTTGGAGGAGTTTTAAGAAGGCATTGGGGGCATCCACTTAGTTTATGCCTTCTTAAGTTCAGGAGCTTCCATCTTGGGATTATTGTTTTGGGTTGTTCCCGAGGAATTATTGTTATAGGGCATTTTGGATTTGGGATTGGCTAATGGATTTGGATTTGATATTCTACGCGTATGGTTTTCCTCCTTTGGGTATATTCATCTATAACTACAATGGATTTTGGAATTCCCCCCAAATAAAAATTTCAAAATTATTTAGCATACATCATGCATATTCATACATTCATCACCAACATGCATTCAATATAAGCAAAAAAAATCATTTTTTTCAAACTTCGTCTCAGGCATAACAATCTGACTTCCCGACCTTGCCAAAGGAAAGCTATGGATCAGATGGAGAAGGATATGGTTACTCTAAGAGGAGAAATGGATACTGTCAAGGAGAACGTGGAAGAAATGAAAAGCCAGATTGATCAACTGACACTTGCTGTCCAGAATTTGATAGCCAGAAGAACCAATTCAAGCCATCAAAGGAAGGTTCCTACTCCTACCTCCCATGTTAAAGACAATAACACCCTACTAGGGTTTGTCCATAATCTGGAACGTGAGGAGACTGAAGCTGCTAAGCACAAAACTATTGACCAACCTCTCGAGGGAACCATCTCTCCACCCATTTCTAATGGAGCACCTCGTACTACTTACAGACCTACCCCACGTGAGAACTACAAGGGTGAAAATCCGAGGCAAGTGGCCTTCGAAAATAAAGGAACCACTGTTAGGGAAAGGAGAAGGATTGATGATAAGTACAAAGCACTTGAGGAAAGGTTAAAGGTCGTAGAAGGACTCAATGTTTTTAGAGTGGATGCTTTGGAAATGTGTCTGGTGCCCGATGTGGTCATGCCTCCTAAGTTTAAGACACCTAACTTCGAGATGTATAAAGGAGTTAGTTGTCCCAAAAATCACATCCGGATGTTTTCCCGAAAGATGGGGGATCATGCTAAAAATGAAAAGCTGATGATGCATGTTTTCCATGACAGCCTTAGTGGGGAATCCTTGGATTGGTACATGCAACTGGAAAGGACTTACATCAAGAACTGGGAGGATCTGGCGAGTGCCTTTATAAGGCAATACCAATATAATGTAGACATAGCCCCTGATCGCATACAATTACAAAACATGTCTCAAAAAGGGAATGAATCTTTCAAGGAGTACGCCTAGAGATGGAGGGAGCTAGCCTCTCGTGTTCAACCTCCATTGCGGGAAAGCGAGCTAGTAGATACATTCATGGGAACTCTGCAAGGACTATACTATGAAAGGATGATTGGGGCAGTCTCAACGGGATTCACTGACTTGGTTATCATTGGAGAGAGGATTGAGAACGGTTTAAAGACAGGAAAGATTGGGCAGTCATCCTCCGACCAACATAACAATAAGGGGTACCCCGAAAACAACTAAAAGGAAAATGATGCCAGTGTTATAGACTCTGAAGATCCAAATCTGGGAGATAATGCGTTACTGGGGCACATTGGGGCAACAGTCAACGCCATGGAAGAGATGGGGGATGAATTCCTTATTAGTAAGGAAGACATGACAAACTGGGGCAAACAATGGGAGTCACCTGAGGAGAAGGATTTGTTTGGGCTGGGTTACAAACTGGCTAATGAAGGATTAGAAGACAATTTCCATGGCGTGGGATTTGGAATTGGGGACCATATGGCTGCAATGGAAGAGGAAGAAAGGAATGCCTAATTTCAACAAGTGGAGAACCATCGGGATTTCTGAGGACGATTTTTGTTTTGAAGTAATTTACTTTTTCCTTAAAATAATAATAAGTCCCTTGCTATGCCCAAGGCAAGTGGACAAAGCTTTGTAGGGCCACCTGTTATTTCATTGGATTTATTTCTATCAATAAAATTGCATTTTATTTTCAATCAAGATCTTTTTCTTTCATTTTCTGTTTATTCAAAATGGCAATATACCTTCATTCGATATTTTCATTTCTAGCACTTCATTCAAAAAAAAAAAGAAAAATCCTCCTCATGCAAATTTAAAAATGAACCTATTAAGAATGACACCGCTATAATCTCGAATGACTTCAGATTATCGATTAACCAAGCGGAAGAGGGTGATGAGGACGAGTGGGAGCTTCCCGAAGAGTTAGCCAGACTGTTGAGGCAAGAGGACAGGGAGATACAACCTCATCAGGAACCAGTGAATGTGATCAATCTGGGAACTGAGAAATATAGGAAAGAGGTCAAAGTCGTGCTTCTCCGGATAAGGATATAAAGGAAAGACTGATCGAGCTATTGCGAGGATGCTTTGACGTGTTTGCATTGACATACCAAGATACACCAAGACTTGATACAAGCATCGGCAAGCACAAACCACTACTCAAACTAGAATGCACGCCAATCAAGCGAAAGCTGAGGAAGACCAAATCAGATATGATCCTTCAGATCAGGGAAGAAGTCAAGAAGCAATTCGAATTTTTGTCACAAGGTAACGCCTGTTGGGTTAAAGAACGTAGGAGTAACTTACCAAAGGACTATGGTAATATGGGGCATAAGGAGATAGAGGTTCATATGGATGATACGATTACCAAGTCACAAAAGGAAGAAGATCACATAACTAACTTGTAAAAGTTGTTGGATCAGTTAAGGAAATTCAAGTTACGACTAAAGCCCACAAGGTGTACTCATGGAATCAAATCTGGAAAAATACTAGGGTCCATGGTCAGTCAAAGGGGAATAAAGGACAAAATGAAAGTGGTTCAAGGGATGCCAGCTCCAAGGATAAAAAAGGAAGTTCATGGATTTTTGGGGAGATATCTCCCACCTTACAGCTACTTGTGAGCCAATCTTCCAACTACTCAGAAAAGGGCCAAATCATTGAATGGAATGAAGATTGTCAAAAGGATTTCGATTGGATCAAGGAATATTTGCAAAAGCAACCTATATTGGTGCTACCAGTCCCAAGGAGACCACTCATAATGTACTTAACAAAATTTGAGAATCCAATGGATTGTGAAACTTTGGACTCCTATGAAGGACCTAGACCTAGATCTCGAGGGAAACTTATGTTTGCATAAGGACAGGGGCTATTAATCGGAATTTAGGATCATAAAGGAAGCTAATCTGGATAAGGCAGAATGGTTGCAAACTAGGCTCGATCAGCTAAACCTCGTATAAGGGAAATGTGTGGCTGTGGGCAGTTATATCCACAGGGAACTAAGAGAGCGTTCGACAAAGAAATTCGTCCTCGCCTACGCAAAGAGGGAGACTTGGGGTTAAGGAAAATATTACCCATCCATAAAGACCACCACGTCAAATGGACCCACCCTATGAAGGGCCATATGTCGTGAAGAGAGCCTCATCTGGCGAAGCACTAATATTAACAACCTTGGATGAAGCGGATTTACCGCGACCGATGAACTCCGATTCGGTCAAAAATATTATGCCTAGAAAAAGAGGATAAAAGCCCGTTAAGTCGAAAACCCTAAAGGGCGACTTAGGCAAAAATTAGGGCGTCCCGGTGGATTGAAAACTCGAAAGAGCAATCCTGGCAAAAATTAGGGACTTGGATAAAAATGATACCCGACAAGTCGAAAACCCTAAAGGGCGGCTTAGTCGAAAAAAATGGTATATCATCTCGGTGGACTAAGACTCTAAAAAGAGCGGTCCAGCCAAAAGTTAGGGATATCCAAAAGGCATATGACTGAAAACACTCAAGTCACCCCATAACAGGAATTCAGAAGGGAGCGATCATTCCAACCGTCATTTTTAGAAGCAAAGTGTCGTGATCTTGGAGTCTTAGGGATATTAGCTAGTGTTAAATTTAATAGGGACATAAATAAATTTGTTTTCTTATTGCCATTTTACATTTTTCTGGATTTTTGGTAATATCTCCCTATGAGAATTACCCTCCATACTTATTATTGCCCATTTTCGGGCCAATTCTCAATAAATTTGCTTTCCAAATACATTTCTTTGCCTCCTAAATTATTCCGCTTGATTACAAGGTGTCGATTAATTGTGAAATAATGCATTGAAATATCGGGTATAAATAAAAGCTTTGAAAAGGGAAAATGGACTTTACTTCATTTTTTGGAATCGTCGAAGGGATCATATTCTTCCAAAGCAGGATATAGGGTCTATACACTGACAGGAATATACGTTACAATCTAACTGACATGGGAGATTCTTTAACAGCAAGTTACATATTAAACAGGAATCAAGGATATCATGGCTTACTACAATTATCAAGGTCTCAAGGGTCAGGGAGTCAGGACGTTATGGAAAGTATTATTTCAGACAAAGACATACATTGCACTACATAAAAGAGGCGTTAGCCCAAATAATGCATCATACATAAAAGCACGCATACATGCACTCACATACGCAAACATGCATACATGCATAGGGTTCATAATCACCTTTAAGGATTTAGTTCTCGACTATATCGCGAGAACAACACTTCAGTAAAGGATCTTTCAGGATTATCATCCTCAGTGAGTAGGTCTTCACCTTTCACTTAAGCAACTTATCTCACCCACGGAGGGTGTGCTATCAAACATATCAGGGTTATTATTAGAGATTGTACTAAGGGATTGTCTCAAGGAGGTATTAAAGAGGAAAGGGATTTCATCAAAGGGTTTTACCAAGGGGAGTTCACTAAGGGATTTTATCAGGGGATTCCATCAAGGGATTTTTATTCAAGTATTAGTATTAAAGGGTTCCACCGGGTTTTACAACCTCGGCAAGGTTTATTGGGGGTTCCATCGAGAAGCGTTACAGGGGTTCTGTCAAATTCAGGATTACATCAGAGGTTCAATCGGGTATTTTGCCAAGGGTTTATTACCAAGGATCTTATACACAGGGATATTGAGATACTAACGGAGCATCTGGAATCGGTCCACACGGATGCTGAACCTATTAACTCCGCGGTCAAAATTAGGGTTCCTTTATATTTAATCATCTCCTCCTCGCGAAGATGAAGACTCGCCGTCATCATCATCCCAGTTTGAAGCTGATTAAATAGGGACAGCTGTCGTACCCCAAATTTTGACCATCTATCTTTTCTTTTGTTTCACCTTATAATATAAAAATATTGATAATAAGTAATTTGTATTTCTATTTTTTTCTTTTCAAAAAATGTTTAATACTATTTCTATGCAAAAAAAAAAAAAAATGAGACAAATAAAAAATATAATATAGGAGTGCAAATTAGAAATTAGATTTTAATCTTACTTTTTTTTAGACGTAATTTCATTTCAAATAAACATAATAGCCCATTTGGTAGAGGAGTAGGCTTGAGGATTGTAAGGGAGAGTGCATGAGTTCGAATCCTATCTCTGCCACTTTTAGTTTTTTCTTTATTACTAACCTTTTCTATTTAACTTTTAAATCATGAAAAAAAATCATAAAAATAGTTTTTATTATTATTTTAATATTAATTTTCGTATTTTATTTACTATTTATTTTAAAAAATTGTTTTTTTAATTAAAATCATGTTTTTATGAAAAAATCTCAAAAAATCATATAAGTTAAAATAAAATCAAATCTTTTTCTAATTTTCATTATTAGGCTATTTCTTTTATTTTGAAATTTTTATTTATTTAAATTCACCAAGCGATGAATCCATCTAGATTCATTGGCTTAGGCTTTAAGCAACAAGAGAAAATCAGGTTAAATCAAATTGATATAAAAATATATAATCGCATTTAATGTTTTAACCTAATTTTTCTTTATAAATAGAGCCCTTGTCTCTCTATTTTGAGGGGGGGATCCACAATTTACAACCACTATCCAACAGTTGTTGTTCTTCATATCGATGAACAACAACAATTAAACCCTAAACCGTCATCCATTCTATCAAGGGCACAAGGAGAGGATCAAATCAAAGACAAAAGAGAAAGATAGGGATCGAAAGATAGGAGTCAACCGCGGAAATAAGAGAGCTCAAGATTTAAAAAATTTGCTCACCGGGATAAACCTCGATCCCGTAGGTTGGTTTCCACTTTATCACCGTATTTTATAGAATCGTATGACATTTTGTTGTCGATGTTTTATACAATTTTTTGGATATTGATTTGTGCTTATTTGTGAGGGATTGTGATGTGGTCTCTTTATTTGCTTAATATAATCACTTTTGTATATAATTAATTTTTTTGTTTTTATTTCAATAATTATATTTTTATTGTTATTTCAATCATAAAAATTCAAGATTGATCTTGCTTCATTTTACTATTAAAATATAAAATGGCTTTTCCTAATTTTTTTTAATTGTAATATTTAGATGCAAATCCGAGATATATTTAGGATTAACTGAGATAGTTAGGAATGATTAACATTTTAATTAATATTAGGGAATTAATGGGTTAATATAAATAAAAAATAATTACTTAAATAACTGTGTAGATAATTATAATTAGTAAATTATAATTAAGAGATTTAAATTAGGATTAGGGGTAAATTCTTAAAAAATGGGTTAAAATATTAAAAAATAGTAATGAATTTAATTAAGGGTTTAGGATTTATTTTGGGATTTTTGTTTATTTATTTATTATTATTTTGGATTTTGTTTTTGTTCTTAGCTCTTTTTATTCAAAAAATCACAATTGAATCAATTCCTTGATTCAAATTGTGAAATAAATAAAAAAGTATTTTTCTTAATTTGTTAAATTATTTTTTTTATTATTTAACTCAACCTTTTTTAATTTTCATGTAATTAAGTTTTTCTATGTTCAATTATGTAAATAAATTTTATTTTAGGATTTTATATATATATATATATATATATATATATATATATATATATATATATATATATATATATATATATATATATATATATATATATATATATATATATATATATATATATATATATATATATATATATATATATATATATATATATATATATATATAAGGGTTTGCTTTTGTAGGAAAATTATTTTAGAAAAAAGGATAAATTTGGGGTGGGGATTAAAAAATAAATAAATTTAACCTTATTTTTGGGATAAAGATATTCTCTTAAGAATTATTGGAATATGGCCTTTATCTTGGGACAATTTTGTCTTGGCATATTAAAATTATTTAATTTTTGGTTTAATTTTTTTTTTTGTAAAATTAGAAATTGGTTTTTAAAAGGATGTTTAAGGTTTTTTAAGGGATTTACATAAAGGGATAGAGCTCTTGGTCCGAGAGCCTAAATAAAGGATGTGATAAGGGATTTGGATTTAGGAATAGAACTCTTGATATCCGAGAGTATAAATAAAAGGATTAAGAGATAAAGCTCTTGGTCCGAGAGCCTAAATAAGGGATGGGATATGGATTTTTGGGATAAAACTCTTCCTCCGAGAGTATAAACAATGGACAAAGGGATTTAAGGGATAGAACTCCTCATCTAGGAGTATAAACACTAGATTTAAGGGATAGAACTCTTTATCCAAGAGTATAAATAGTGGATGAGATTTAGGGATAGGTTTTGGGATTTAGGAATAGGATTAGGGGGTAGGAATAGGGGAGGTGAACTACGGTTACTCTGATCCTTCAAAATTGAAGGTACGTAGGCATAGGGTTGTAAATCCTAGCGAGTATAATTAATAAAAAACTTAGGTTTTCCTATAACTTAGACAAACAAATATACCCTAAATTCGAAGGTGGATCCCATTGAGTACAATGGAAGTGAGGGGTGCCTAACACCTTCCCTTCACTTAACCGACTCCCGAACCGTAGGAATCTCTACCTTAGGATTAAGATATTAGGTTTATCATTATTTTCCTTAAAAAAATATGGTGGCGACTCGATATTTTGCCGGCCGCGACAAGACTTTTACTAACGATGAATTAAATCTTAAAGTGCTTAGATCTTTAAACAGGGAATGGCAACCAAAGGTGACAGCGATATCAGAAAAGAAGAGTCTTTCTACCACGACATCCGCTTCCTTGTTCGGAAAACTTCAAGAGGATGAATTAGAACTTGAAAGATTGGAGAAGCATGAAATATAAGTAAAAGATTCAAAAGACGTTGCCTTAAAGACAAAAGTAAAAAATTATGACAACAATCAAGAGGATGAGTCCAATAGTGATGAAAATGATGATCTTATCTAGAAGTTTGAAAAGTTTCTAAGAAAATAAAGAAAAAGGGAGACCATTAAAGGGGAAGCACCAACAAGAAAGATTAAATGGTTTGAATGTGGAGATACAGGACATGTTAGAAGTGAATGCCCTACATTTCAAAAGAAGAATAAATTCAAGAGAAAGAATCATAAAAAGGAAAAGAAAGCATATGTAGCATGGAATGACAATGAAATAAGTTCATCTTCAGATGAAGAACATGTAAATCTTACATTGATAGCAACACATCATTCCGATGAAGAAGAAGAAGAGGTTAGTAATGAAATATCTTCTTCTGATAATGATGCTTTAGGTGCTATTGAAGAACTCTTAAATGAATGCAAAATATTGTATAAAACAATATCTTCACAAAAGAAACAAATTACATCTTTAGAAGAAAAAGTTGATATTATGGAAAAAAAGCAAAAGATGAGAAACAAAAGAAAATTAGTGAAGAAAAACAAGAGTTGGTATGTAAAAATTGTGAATCACTTTCTTTCCAAATTGTTCAATTAAAAAGAGTCATTGAAAGATATGAGAAATGACAAATTGGATTAGAAGCGGTCCTTAGTCAAAAAAGACATTCAAATGATAAAAGTGGACTTGGTTATTCAAAGTTTTCCAAACCAAGTTCTAGTAAAACTATTTTTGTTAAGGCTAGTGACCAATCTTCCAAAGAGAAAGTGAACAAACCTAGGAATATGCATCCTTATCCTAAAAAGAAAAGATTTGTGAAAAATAAATCTTATGTTCCTAGATATAAGAGCAATTTTGTTCCTACTTGTTTTTATTGCGGTATTATTGGCCATACACCTAATGCTTGCTATGTTAGAAACTTTAGTGTTGCAAGTGGGCATTATGTGTGGGTTAAGAAAGAAACTAATTATGAAGGACCCAAGGCACACTGGGTACCAAATAAAACTTAATTTATGTTGTAGGTTTGCTTGAAAACCACTTCAACTTCATGCCTTGTTGATAAGTGGTTGTTCTAAGCTTTTGATGGGAGGCATAAACTAACTTTCAAGTCTAGTCTAAAAGTCCAAGGGTTATTTCACATATGGGGAATACCTTAAAGGAAGAATTCTTGGCATTGACAAAGTTGAAGCACTAACTTTCACATCCATTGAAGATATACTTTATGTTAAAAGACTAAAGCATAATCTTCTAAGTACAAGTCAACTTTGTGACAAAGGCTTCAACATCATGTTCACAAAGGATGAATGTTTTGATGAAATCAATCATGAGGTAAAATCTCATAGGTAAAAATTGTTTTTATTTTTCATAATTTCTTTATATACTTCAAGTCTTTTCCCATCCTTTTTGTTAATGACAAAGGGGGAGAAGAATTGTGTATTATTGCTTGGTTTCTCTAACAAAATGTGCAGATTTTAAAACTCTCTTAAAATCATGGATTAAGGGGAAGCAATATCCAAGGGGGAGCAAACTTTAGTTAGAGAAACAAGATTGGATCGAATTCTAAAGAATTGGGTTGTCATCATAAAAAAGGGGGAGAATGTGAAGACATAGTTTCTCAATGGTTTTGATGAAGACAACAATGTTCATTCAAGGTTTTATAATAAAAAAGGAAGTGGATCGATTTTATTCAAGCAAGTTTTAAAGTTTTCAACATTTATAAGACTTGAAGAATTTCTCAATAAACAATCATGGTTTAAACTTTCACTTATTAATATTGATGCATACAAGTGTTCAATACATCCTACATACATTGCATACGTCATATAAAAAGGTTTTGAACAAAATTCATGAAGGTTGTATTTCATAAAAATAAGAATTTTTCAAAGTTATACGCATGTAACCGGTTACGGCATAACTGATAACCGGTTAACATGAAGAAATTTTGAATTTCTGGTTTACGTTACAACGTGATAACCGGTTAGCAGATATGGTGTAACCGGTTACCACTGAACAGATTTAAAAAATTATAGCATCTCTTCATGCATGTTTCATAAACCTTTTCCATTTGAACCATGGCATCCCTTAATAATTTATATCTGTTTGTAGAGGTGTTTAAGCATTATATAAGCATCAAATTGTTAGATTTTTAAACTCACCTCCTTGCATATAATTTCAAAAAAAATCATTTCATCTCTAAAATCTTCTTATTCATAAAAGTGTTCATAAACTTTCATAATAGAGTGAAACTTCTTGCATAATCTTTCATATTCATTTCATATAAAGTTTCATTCATCTTGAATACTTGGTGTAATCTATTAATAGTGATTGTTTCAAAGGAGAAGATCAATTGTTTAATTGATATACATTCAAGATCCAACTTTCTACATTTATTCAAAAATTCAGATTTACATCTTTGTATGATTTCTTATTTCAGAACTGTTGGAATTAAGTTCAGTTGGTTGTTATCCTTGTTATCCGGATTGTGGATAAAAGAGGTCCATTGTGAGAGATTAGTTCTCGGTTAGACTTTAAACTTGTAAAATCCAAGAGAGCGTTCTTGGTGGTTCATAGTTAGTGACTTGTATAGAAAGACTAGGAAGAGTCTTGTCTTGTCCAAAACTATAGTGAAATCTCTTTCAAGTTGAAAGGGGACTGAACTACTCTCGACCGGTGAGGGGGACCAGTATACTTCCTGGATTTTTTACTTTCCGCATTTACCGCATTTCATCACTTAGAAATCTTTAGGAATGTAAAACTAAAAAACCGTCAAAAATCCTGATAATCGTCTAGGTACCTAATTCACCCCCCTCTTAGGCATATTTTATACTTACAAGTTCTATGAGATTGTGGGCGCGACTGGTGCATTCGAAGCTGAAGAAGAGTATTTGTTCAAGAGACTATTCCCGCATTCCCTCATTGGGAAGGCTAAGGAATGGTATCTTGACCAATCTACGACAATCATGACAGACTGGAACATGCTTGAGGAAAAGTTTTTGGAACGATTTTTTCCACACAATCGTTTCATGGAGGCTAAAACAGCAATTGAAGTTTTCACTCAGGGTGGAAATGAATCACTCAACGAAGCTTGGGAGAGATTCAAGTCCATGTTGAGAAAGTGTAAAGGGCACGGTTTCGATGAGCTTACTCAAGTTCACATTTTTAGAAATGGTCTTCAATTGGTGCATAAAAGATTGTTGGATGCCACCGTGGGTGGATCGTTAATGGCTAAAAGCACCGAGGATGCTATTTCTATCCTTGACCGGATGACTCTAAATGACCATCAAGGGAACCATAACCGTGGCCCTTCGCAAAAGAAAGCAGGAGTGCTTGAGTTGGGAACTAATGATGCAATTCTTGAGCAAAATAAATTTCTATCTCAACAGGTTGAGTTGTTAACGCAACAAATGTCCAAGCTCCCTCAACAACTCAAAGAGATGCATGAACTTCCGAGCAAGAATGTGCAGGTAGCTTATTGTGAATTGTGTAGAGGAGATCACCCTACCGGGTATTGTCCTCTGGTAGTGGAAGAGGTAAATTATGCTGGAAACCCTACTCAAGGTTATCAAGGAAGACCTCCTTACCAAAATGCTCAACAACCTTACCAAAATCAACAAGGCTACCAACCAAGGGGCAACTACCAAAATCAACAAGGATTTCGACAAAATCCTTACCAACCACCCCAAGATCAAAGTGGAAGTTCAAGGTTGGAGGAGACTTTCGCATAATTTATGCAATTATCAATGGCAACTCAAAAGAGTACGGAAGCTTCGATTAAAAATCTTGAATCTCAAATAGGGCAACTTGCAAAGCAATTAGCCGAAAAGCAACCGGGGCCATCCTTCTCCGCTATCACTCAAACAAATCCAAAGGAGCATTGTAAGGCCATTTTCACACGAAGTGGAAGAACAATTGTAGGAGATGTTGAACATGAGCTGGTGGTCGAAAAGGAAAATGATATTGTGTCGGAGGAAGTCGAAAAAAATGATGAAAATGGTGTAGTTTAAAAGAATGATGAAGAAGTAAGGAAGAAAAAAGAAAGAAAAAGAAAGGAGTATGAAAAGGAAGTTTTACAAAGAAGGTTACCGTATCCCCCAACTCCTAATAAAAAAGAGAACGATAGGCATTACACAAGATTCTTAGAATTGTTTAGTCGGTTGTAAGTAACCGTTCCTTTCTCTGAAGCTCTTGAACAAATGCCTAAGTATGTCAAATTCATGAAGGACATACTTACGAAAAAGAAGAGGTGCATGGACAAAGATAACATTGATCTCAATGCTGAGTGTAGTGCCGTCATTCAAAGTGTGCTTCCGCGGAAAGAGCAAGACCCGGGAAGAGTAGCTTTACCTATTACTATAGGTAATGATTTTAAATGTAAAGCTTTGGTTGACATGGGTGCTAGTATTAATCTCATTCCGTTGTCCGTGGTTAAAAGACTTGATAATATGAATGTGAAGTCAACAACCATGGCATTACAACTTACGAATAAGTCTAGGACTCATCCTCATGATGTTGTGGAGGATATGCTTGTAAAAGTGGACAAATTCTTGTTTCCGGTTAATTTCGTGATCATTGACATGGATGAGGATGAAGATACGCCAATTATTTTGGGAAGACCGTTCTTGAAAATCGCCAAAATGTTGGTGGATGTTGATGAAGGCATAATGAAGGTGCGGATCAAGGAGAGTGGAAAAGAGGAAGAAACTAGTTTCACATTGTTTAAAGGAGTGATGTATGCAAAGCAAGTAGATGAAAGTGATCATAAGAAGAAAGAATTGGAAAGAGAGGCTTTGTGGAAGAAAAAAAATGAAGATGCAAAAGTGGCCATGTTGCGATCATGTTGGGAATTTTCCTTCTTGAAAAAATGGGGATCAAAGAAAGGACATGATAACGGTTGAAGTTCTTGTTCGCAAAGTGTGTTTTTCTCGGAAGCGAATTCTTTAGCTTTTGGTTTAGAGGCGTCAAGTCTCCGGACCGTCGAGCTTAGCCTACGTTAAACAAGCGTTTGTTGGGAGGCACCCCAACATTGTAAGTATTTATTGTTTTATTTGCTGTTTTAATGATTTTAGATGTTTAGAACTGGTTTAGGAAGTGGCAGCAGTGTATAATTTTTTTTTAAAATCCTGTCATGTTCGTTGGCCAGTTCGCTTTGCGAGCCTGGGGCAAGCATTCGCTGCCTTGTTCGCTTTGCGAACTCAGCGAGACAGTGGAAGTGTGTTTGCTGCCACCTCAGTTTAAAAAGGGATTTAATTTTATGGGTGGGCTAGTCACTTGGGCCCATGACCCATCTCATTTTCTGATCAAGTGAGAGGCAACTCTAGTTTCCTTGGACACTTTTCCTCTTGCCACGTTTTTCAAACACTCTCTCAAGAACATCACGTGCTCTAGTTCCTCAATTTTCACCAAGTTTCCCCAATCACCAACAAGTTCAGGTTTGATTTCTTGTTCTATTTTTTGATTGCTGTTAGAAAATATGGTTAGGGTTGTGGATTGAAAATTAAGAGACAAATTACTTATAGGTTTTCAAAGTGTTTTCAATTACCTCTGTTCATAATGCTTTGTGTTGCTTCATGTTTACATTTGGCCAGGCATTATGAGTAGGGTTGTGTGTTGAAACTACTCTGATGTGGAAAGTCTGGATGCTGTTATTTTTGGAAAGTATCGCGGGTTCACTGTCCAGTTTGCTTTTCGAACCTGGGCGAGCATTCGCCAGACTTCGCTTTGCGAATTTGGGGCGAATGTTCGCCAGCCTTCGCTTTGCGAACTCTGGAGCGAACGTATCAGAATTATGAATTTTTTTTTAATTTGTCTCAGTTTGTGATTTTGTTTTGGCTCCCATTTATAATGAACTGTGTTGCTACTTGTTGTTGTTTTATTTGTTGATTTGTGCAGATGGCTCATAAGATTAATCCTGCAAAGAAAAGAAAGGCCAACACTTCGAAATAAGTGCCAATACAGCTTGACAGCGATCATTTTAAGGGAGCCAACCAGGCAGCAAGGTATCTGACCTTGGAAAAGAGAACTATCTTACCGGAAAAGAGATTTAACTTGAGTGACCGTGGAAGTTATCTGTCGGTGGCTGCACTCTTAGAAGCGAACAAATGGGGAAGACTTCTAACTCCCTTGGATAGCTACAATGTTGAGATTGTCCGAGAGTTTTATGCTAATGCCCTCCCTGATGATGGGGAACTTTTTAGTTGGACAACCGAAGTTGGGGGGAAAGTTGTACGATTTGATCGCGGAGCAATTAATACCGTTCTTAGAGATCCTTTGTCATTGAGAGCTAGCCAAATAGATGTCTACCATAGAGACTTGCACCTTCACCGTGACATTCCAAAAATGGCCAGTAATCTTCTACGACCGGGAAAAACTATAGAACTCAACCCATCTGGGGTTGCCATTAGATACCGTCGTGAAGACATGCAACCTTTGGCTCAGCTTATTTTGCTTTTGGTGATAACCAACATCAAGCCGAAGTCACATTCGTCTACCATCCCTATTCCACTAGCCCACCTTGTCCACAGTATTTTGACTAATGTACAGATAGATGTGGCCCGTATTATCGCCGATGAGATTAAGGCTATTGTTCAGAGTGGTCTTGGCGGTTCCGTTTCTCGGGCGAATGCCCCTCTTGCTTTTCCTTGTCTCATCATGACTTTGTGTGCTCATGCTGGGGTTAATATACCCACATGCCGTCAGGTCACCATTCCTTCTGCGATCGATGACCGATATGTGGATAAGTTCTGTAAGCCTAAGGGGCAAGGGGTGAGACATCTAGTGCTGGTGCTGATGCCGGCACAAAGGGTGGTGATGCTTCTGGTTATGGGTTGCAAGGTTTCTACTCTTATCAGCAGGAGATATGCCAGTATAACTGGGATTGGATGGCGGCTTCTCAGCACGCCATGACTGATTTACATGACTCTATACAAGTACTTCAGCTACAGATTCACGAACCCGCCGCTGATCATACTTTGATGTCAAGGGAGCAGTTCCTTGCACATGCTGGTTGGCCTGAGGCCAGACCAGTATTCGGAGGGGGAGAGGATGCGGCTTGCCCTGATGATGTTGATGAGGAGGTTGGTGATGTTGATTATGATGAGGTGACTAGTTCTGTTTATGGTTCAGAGGATGGAGAGGAGGTTGGAGTGTCCGGTTCAGAGTCCGAGGATGATTGATTTTTTGTTGTGATGATTTTGTACTTCCTTTGCGCGTCAAAGTGATGTTTTCTCATGTTTTATGTGTTATGTTTTTTGTATCAGTTGGTAGTATTGTACTCTATCCACTTTGTTAGATTATTTTGGATATTATGATGTACTTGTACCCTTTTGTGGTACTTTTGACTTTGTTGGTGTTTTTCACACCATGACATTATTATTATTATTAGTAATATTTTGTTTTTCAGTAAATTTTTCTTTTTTCAAGTTTACTAATATTTCGTTTTTTATTATTGTTGTTAAGAGTTGAATTCTTCAGTTTACGAATGTTCAACTCTTAAATTGTTGGTATGCTTTTTATCGCTTTATGTTGGTATGCTTGTGGAAGTTTAATATTTCCATCTTTTGGTGTTGACTTGAAGAATTTTAGGTTGGTGAGTGTTTATCATCAAAGAAGGTTCTTCCAAGTTGGATGGCGATGATAGTAATTTTAAGCACGATTTTGTTGGCAAGGTACATAGTTACCTAGTTCTAAAATTTAGAATGTATTAGAACTTTTTGTCTTTGTACAAATGAAAATGTTGTTTCTTGTTACAACTCTATTGATTGCTTGTGTCATTTAGGTCCAAAAACCACAAAAGTGAGAAACCTCCATGTTATACTAAATGCATATGATTGATGATGAATTTTGCTTTATACTTTTAATTCATGCTTTATCTTGCTTGTTGTTTTGAAATTGTGGAAACATAGAAATGATCAAGGCAATGTTTGTGTACTTTCAGTATAAACACCATTCCAAAAACACTTCAAGTCACCTTGTGAGTGTGTGCGTATTTAAAACCTCTTTTGAGCCGAAATGAAATTTTTGTTTGAATCATGAACCCGAATTTAACCCGTTTTGAAGAGCATTTAAGCTAAGCTTATGGCAATGTTGAAGTTGGGGAGAATGGTTTATTTTGAAAAGAGAAAAAGGATTTGGTGATACAATGCATTATAAGACAAAGAAATTGAAAAAAAAAAAAGAAAGAAAAAGAACAAAAAGAAAAGAAAATCAAAAGAAGAGAATGCATTGTGAAAGAAAGAAATAAGGATTGAACAAGATCGAAAATTTTGAAAAAAGAAATGCTCTTCATAGTCTTTTCCCTTTCTTGTTTCAATGGCCGTGTACATATGTCCCTTGTTTTTAACCCCGGCCAAGTTACAAATGATAAAATCCCTTAGTGATCTTTTGCTTCCATGATTTCTTATGTGATCGGTTAGATATTGTATGAATTGCTTAGTATTTGCATAATTTGTCATTCGAGCAAAATTACCCCGCGATTGCAAACGCGTTAATTTCCTTCAATCCTTTTTCGAAGAGGAGTGTTAGAGTGACATAAGCATGATGGTTTAGTTGTCTCTTGAAACATTATCTAAGATTTGTTTAAGAATCAACTTCTTTTGCATTGTCGATTCTAGGATTATGTAATTGTTGCTTTGTTACAATTGTTGTTTATTTGAGCCGTTTATCTTGTCTTGGTTGAATCAAATGCTCGAGCAAATCCTCTTGTGTCAATGAGAGGCATACTTTGCTTGAGGACAAACAAAGAGTTAGTTGCGGAGAGTTTGTTAGATGTCAAACATGCTATATATTTGTATTTGATACTTGGCATTTTTCAACACTTTCTATGTTTTAATTGTGGATTTTATTAGTGAATTGTTGTTGTTCTTCAAACATGGTATATATACCTTTGGTGCTTGTAATGTGTGTGCTATTGTGCAGGAAAGTGCACTAATTGATCAAAGAAAGAAGACACAAAGAGTTGATGCAAGCTGCCAAAGAATAGACGAAAACTTCAAGAAGTTCGCTTTGCGAACTGGCTAGCGAAGGTTCGATTTTCGAACAACTAGCGAGGTCTCCATCGAATAGCTACAGAATATGGCAGTAGGAAAAGGGACCAAAGTTCGCTTTGCGAACTCCAGTGAATGTTCGCTGCTTCGCTCGCTTTGCGAAAGTCCTGGCGAAGAACCCTTGGCTATGGCAGTGGCAAAAGGACCCAAAAATTCGCTTTGCGAATGTTTTGGCGAGTAGTTCACTTTGCGAATGAAACGTTCGCTTTACGAACTCACAAAGACAGTCAAGGGCGGTTTAGTTATCAGAAGGCACTTCAGGTGCCATTTTCTTCATTCGCTAGGCGAATAGATCATTCGCAGTGCGAATGCATCAGACCCCAAGTACATTATAAATAGATTTTTACACTTTCTTGGGATCATAACTTCACCTTTTCACACCATAACCTTATTTTCTGAGTTTTGATAATCAAAGAGAGATTTTTCACATAGAGAAGCTGGATTTGCATCCGATCTCGATTCTTCGACGCAGATGCTTTTTCATCTCCTCACAAAACTTGTGAAGCAAGCTACCATGACTATGTGTAGCTAAACACATCCTTGTGTCAAGATTATTGGTAGGTAATCCATCATTTTTGAAATTCTGGTATCAGACGTGTGATGTTAAGGTGTGATGTCACAACAACACACTCTGCACAATGGACAGCAATAACAGTAAAATAACACCAAGAATTGTTGACCCAGTTCGGTTACAACCAACTTACTCTGGGGGCTACCAAGCCAGGGATGGAATTCACTACTTGTAGATATAATTTACAGACTCAACAACCCGTTGACAATCTTCTAAACTTATACTCTACTAATGACTTCCTACCTAAGAAACCACTTAGGTATGAGAACACCACTCAATCCCTTACAAACACTCAAAGAACCCACTTTGAGTACCCTTGATCTTACTTCACAGTTTCGATCAAATCACACAACTCTCTTTGCTTCACAACTTTAGAGAGGACAGATCACCAATTCACCCTTGAATGGTTTACTCACAATTCGTACAAATATCTAAGACACTCAGCCTCTGCTCTTGATCTTCAATCTGTACTTTTTCCTTTGGTCTTGTGCGCTTTATATAGCTCCTGAATTGGGCTTGGACTTGTCACAATATTTGATCAGATTTGTTAATTAAAACTGAATCTTCAAAACAGATTTTATCCCCAAAATCTTTTTAAATCTTCAACCTTTTAATTCTCCAACAGACCTGCAATCAAATCTCCCATGTAACAGAAAATATCTATCCCAAGATATTCTCATCCAATGAGTCAACCACTCCCTACAATTCCAGCTAATACGCGTGCCCTAACAACCTGCTGTTGTTATTAATTCTGCAGGTCTGATGTTACAACATCACCTGTGTGACATCAGACATCCAACTTCATCACTTAACTACTTAACACAGCCCAGTGTTAAGACTTCAATGTTACAACATCAGCACCTTGACATCAACATTGAATAACCTTTGTTTTACCAAAATTCCAGCCAATCCAGGAACTATCAATCTCCCCCTTTGGCTAATTTTGGCTAAAACAATCTCTGCACTCTGCACCTTCAGAGATTTCAGCAGCGGAATAATCTTCAATCAATTTGAAACTCATTAATCAGCAGCAGTTTGATAATCTTCAAAGTCTTCATCACTTGATCTGCTGCAGCACCATCTTCATTATTGACAACAACCAATTGGTGGTGCTCCCCCTCAAAAACATGAACCAGCATCACAGCTGTTCAGTAGCTCATAATGTGCAGCACATTACTCCCCCTAGATGTCTGCTTGGCTGCACTCTCCACATGTCATGATATCTTCAATACTCCCCCTCAATGACTGCATCACATCAGCAGCATATGGCAATAATCCTCTTGACTATCTTGGCTATCTTCTCCCTCTTTTTAGCCATAATTAGGCAAGCTTCTATAAGAAGCCCTAGTAACTATAGTCAGTATACCCTAGCTCTCATTGTTAGCCTCTCAGTTAGTAAACAGGCAAAACAAATCATAGAAGGAAACTAAAACACAAACAGTGCATAAACCAGCACAAAATTCAAGTTACAAAACCAAAAAAAAACTACAAACTGAAACTACTAAAGACAAGAGAAGATAAGCTAGTCTTCTTTTGAACTAGAGTGTTCTCCAGGATTCTCTTCCTCCTCCTCAGAGCTATCCCCACTGGCATCAACTTCATCTTCCTCAGAGCCATCAACATTGTTCTCAACATCATCACCACTGTTCAGTTCTAACTGCTGGATCAACTTTTCAAGTCTCTCTTTTCTAACCAAACTGGTACTTATGACTGCATCAAGGTCTTTGCACATGGTCTTCAATTCTCCAATCAGTTCAGCCTTTGTAGTCTTCTTCTTGACTTCAGCAGTTGAAGTTAGAACAATGTCTGGAACATGATGTCCTGAAAATAGTTTAGGGTGTAGGGACAAGGTTGTCTTCCTCTGGCAGGCTATGTCTGAGCTTGTTAAAGTTTCAGGATGTTGCTCCAAGATGATACCACACACAAGAGATGGGAATGCTATGGGTAACTTGATAGCATTTGTTTCAGCATGTTTCACCACTTGCTCAAAGATGTAGCTGCCATAGTCAAACTTAATCTTCTTTCCGACAGTACAGATAAACCTGCCCAATCCAACAGCGATTGTTGTCTTGTGGTTTGTTGGCACCCAGTTGGCAGCACTAATTCTGTGAAGAATTGCATAATTGATGCTAAGTTTACTAGCTGGCAACTTCCTTTTCAACGGCCAAACCCTTATTTGACCAGCTGTTAATTCCTTGCAGATCTCATTCTCAGTGGCTTCTAGCTCAGCAAATACTTCATCTTTTCTTCCTAGATATTTGTTTATAACTTCAGGAGAGAAATCAACACATTTTCCTCTCACAAACACTTTCATGTAGTCCACACTGCTTTTGTCTGAAATCTTCACAGGAATATTTACCACAAATTCCTTAACCAAGCTGTCATAGCACTCGGAGAACCTATGAACCGTCTTCATCAGACCAGCAGTCTTAATCACCTCTATGATTTCTTTGATCTCCATAATTTCTTTCCCAATCTCTCTTTCAAGAGCAAGTCTTCTTTGACAGATGAACTTCCACATCGACGCACTGCTTGCATATTGGAATGAAATGTTATCAACCGGAACCTCAGGGATCTTGTCAGCAATTCTCTTCAAGATTGTCTTTCTGACAGGAGTGATGTCTTAAACATCATCTTCAACATCATACTCTGATTCGGATTCTTCCATTAGCTTCCTTTTTCTGGGATTCACATCAACCTTACTCCATGCTTTTGTTGGCCCAACAACAGTCTTTTTCCTCTTCTCATCAGATGCTTTCTTTGACGACGATTCAACCATCTTTCCTTTTCTTAGTCTCTTGGACAGTCTAGGCACTGCTCTTCCAATGACTTCATTATCAGACAAGTCATCAACATCAATTACATCAGTAGTCTCAGCATCCCCACTAAGCGATGTTCTAACATCTGCTTCAACAGAAGTGGGTTCAGCAGATGTCCTAACATTCTCCTCAACATTTGTTTCTTCATGCATGTCTTCACTCTGATCAGCATCTTCAATAGCTGTCATTGCAAGTTGTTGAAGACTTGACTTACCTTCCTGTATGTTGTCTTTCTCAGCTGGCATCCGATTCAGTGGGATTGAAATTCCTTTGACAGGGATGCCTTTGTCAAGAATCTTTGAGTCAAGATTACCCATCCTTTTGTCTACATCAAGCTTCTCTTCAATAGTCTGAGACGTAGATGATTTCGGCACAGTTTTATCCCCAAATAACACACTCGTAACAACCTTCTTTGTTTCAGGATTCTTGAAAATAGTAGCAGGTCTCTTAGGAGTTAGTTTAGTGGGTCTCGAAGTACCTGATTTTGGGAGCATCACTGAGATAGGTTCTATATTCAACGCTTATTCTGCAAATCCCTCTTCTGAAGAAACCCTAGCCTTATCTCGCGAAGAGCTTTGAGCGACAGATTTCTTTGATGGAGACGACGTCTGGTTTGACATTGTTCCCTTGAGGCAGTATGAGGTCAGATGATCCTTCTTGTGGAGGACGACGAATGGAAGGAATAAATACTCTTTGATGAACCGTGACCTTGCTGCACTAGAGAATGATGGTCTGAGGTATGGCGCCAGCTTTTCAGTATTTAAAGACCAATTACTAATTTTCTCCCTCCATAAATACTTTCCTTTTAAAACACTCACATCAGCATTTGTTAACTTTGAGTGACCTTTCAGCATCCTGATGTCATAGTCTGATGTTATAACATCAATTTGTACATCACTAGTTGAATCTCCTTCAAGATAGGTCCACTGATAACAGTTGTCTTTGGTTCTGGCACCCTTCATAACAATCTGATTATGCTCATCAGAAACCACACACTCATGCTTAGTGTAGTTTACCTTGTAACCTTCATCACACAATTGGCTTATGCTGATCAAATTGGCACTTAAGCCATTGACAAACATAACCTTGTCAAGTTCAGGTCTACCATCACCTTGCACTTTCCCAACTCCTGCAACAACACCTTTTCCTCCATTGCCAAATATGACCTGAGATGGACAAGGGCTAAGTTCATCAAACATGGATCTACATCCAGACATGTGCTTGGAACACCCACTGTCAAAATACCATGTTCCTTCTTTATCACCCATGTGAGCCAATAAACACTTCACCTTCTCCTTAGGTACCCATTGTTTAACAACTTTGGGCCTGTGTTCTCTCCATCTATTTTGAGGCTGAGGGTATCCATGCAGCTTGTAGCAAGAGTACTGCATATGTCCAAATCTTCCACATTAATAGCATCTCACCCTTTCATCTCTAAATCTTCTGCCATGATGAGATTGCCTATGCTGCCATCCATGATGTGGTCTCCTTCTACCATAACTGCCCTACCATCTATTCTGTTGATATCTTTTCCCATAAGTCGGCTGAGAATGCTGTTTCCTGGATTGTCTCCCATGATGGTGAGGCTTTCTTCTTCCATATACATAAGGAACAACATTGGTGTATCCATAACCATACCCATACCAGTTGTCCTGATGTTGAGACATATGATGAGACATGTGCTGTTTGAACTGAGCAGCTTGCATGCTCTCATGGTATTGTGGGGGCATATATTGGCTAGCTCCCAGTGGCTGCTTTCTCTTCTGATAGGGACCAGTCTTCTTCTCAATCTTCTTAGGTTGTGAAACATCAGCTTTCTTAGGGGTAGGATCCTGCTTCTTTGGCTGATGTTGAGATGAAAGTTGGGACACTTCCTTCTTTGAACCTGAAGTGTTTCCTTCTGAAGTTCCCTTGTCCACAGCCACATAACCTATCCCAGCTTTATCTCCAGCAGCTTTTTCTGACTGAAGTATCTTGTCAAGTGTGTCTGTACCACATCTCAGCATCCTAACAGACTTGGTCATTTGATCAAGATGAGCTCTAACTAGCACCACTTCATTTTCAAGATCAGTCTTTTCATTCTCTAGCTGAGCAATCTGTTGCTTGTGGTACTTATTTTCTTGACAAATCTCAGCACTCTTTAAACACAACTCTTGATAGGTGGATGCCAACTCCTCATAAGTTACTTCTCCATCACTAGAATCATCATCAGAAATCACAGCTCCTGTTAAAGCTCTCACATGCTTTGCTGACTCGCCTTCACTTTCACTATCAGAGTCAGACCAAGAAACTGTCATGCCCTTCTTCTGCTTTTTCAAGAAGGTGGGACATTCTTTCTTGACATGTCCATACCCTTCGCACTCAAAGCACTGCACTCCTTTATCTTGGGCAGTTTTCTCTTCATCCTTCTTGCTGGTGTCAGAGGTTATGTTCTTGACATTAGGCCTGGAGTTATTATTCATTCTCTTGAATACTTTGGTGAACTGTCTTCCCAACATCACTATGGCCTGAGATAAATCCTCCTGGGATTCAGAACTCTTTCCTTTATCTTCTTCATTATTTGACACCAGGGCTATACTCTTTGGCTTCTTTTCTGGTTCTTCCTCATTCAACCCAAGCTCAAAGGTTTGAAGAGATCCAATGAGCTCATCTACTCTCATCTTGCTGATGTCTTGTGATTTTTCAATGGCAGTAACCTTCATCTTATACTTCTTAGGTAGGGACCTAAGGATCTTCCTCACAAGCTTCTCATCTGACATCTTCTCACCAAGAGCACTAGATGCATTGGCCAGCTCAAGAACACTCATGTGGAAATCATGAATGGTCTCATCTTCCTTCATCTTCAGGCTTTCAAATTTTGATGTTAAAATCTGAAGTCTTGACATCTTGACTCTAGATGTTCCTTCATGAGTAGCCTGCAAGATGTCCCATGCTTCTTTAGCAACTTCACAGGTATTGATTAACCTGAAGATGTTCTTATCCACTCCATTGAAGATGGCATTCAGAGCTTTGGAATTTCCAAGGGCAAGCTCATCTTCCTCCTTGGTCCACTCTTCTTCAGGCTTTGGCTTAGAGGTACCTTCTTTATCTTTGCCAGCATCATCCTTTTCACACATGACAGGAGCTTTCCATTCTTTAATAACAGCCTTCCAAGCCCTACTGTCCAAGGATTTTAAGAAGGTGGTCATCCTTGGCTTCCAATAGTCATAATTGGATCCATCCAAGATAGGGGGTCTGTTGACGAATCCTCCAACTTCTTTGTCCATCTTTTCACCAGAAAGTAACTTCCCTAGATCTCACCCAGAGACAGACAGGATGCCTGCTCTGATACCAATTGAAATTCTGGTATCAGACGTGTGATGTTTAGGTGTGATGTCACAACAACACACTCTGCACAATGGACAGCAATAACAGTAAAATAACACCAAGAATTGTTGACCCAGTTCGGTTACAACCAACCTACTCTGGGGGCTACCAAGTCAGGGATGGAATTCACTACTTGTAGATATAATTTACAGACTCAACAACCCGTTGACAATCTCCTAAACTTATACTCTACTAATGACTTCCTACCTAAGAAACCACTTAGGTATGAGAACACCACTCAATCCCTTACAAACACTCAAAGAACCCACTTTGAGTACCCTTGATCTTACTTCACAGTTTCGATCAAATCACACAACTCTCTTTGCTTTACAGCTTTAGAAAGGACAGATCACCAATTCACCCTTGAATGGTTTACTCACGATTCGTACAAATATCTAAGACACTCAGCCTCTGCTCTTGATATTCAATCTGTACTTTTTCCTTTGGTCTTGTGCGCTTTATATAGCTCCTGAATTGGGCTTGGACTTGTCACAATATTTGATCAGATTTGTTAATTAAAACTGAATCTTCAAAACAGATTTTATCCCCAAAATCTTTTTAAATCTTCAACCTTTTAATTCTCCAACACACCTGCAATCAAATCTCCCATGTAACAGAAAATATCTATCCCAAGATATTCTCATCCAATGAGTCAACCACTCCCCACAATTCCAGCTAATACGCGTGCCCAAACAACCTGCTGTTGTTATTAATTCTGTAGGTCTGATGTTACAACATCACCTGTGTGACATCAGACATCCAACTTCAGCACTTAACTACTTAACACAGCCCAGTGTTAAGACTTCAATGTTACAACATCAGCACCTTGACATCAACATTGAATAACCTTTGTTTTACCAAAATTCCAGCCAATCCAGGAACTATCAATTTTGTATGTATTGATCTTGGTTGTAAGTTTGTGAACTTTGTTGATGATAAATATAGAAGAAAAACTTTGTTTACATTGTTTATATTTTGTTTAATTCATGTTCGAGAGAAATGTATTAAACTTGACCTAAGTTTCAATCCATCAATAATCATAAGGCTAGAGATAGTTTTGAAAGTTGATGTTTATAAATATTGAACTTGAATGTTATCATATTGGTAGTTTGAGTGAGAGATCATCAAAGGATCAATATGATAAATCTCACAACAAGTGTTCGAGAGAAACTTGTTGAGAGGATATGTGGTTATATTTATTGTTAATGAGTTCACACGCTTTATCGAGTTGATACATATGAAATGGATTATTGAACACTAATCTTGGCATGTTTTTACCAAACCCTAAAACCAATCTTTTTACCATTGAATTCTAAATTTTATGCAAACGTTACGAAACGAAAAACCAAACCTTTGTTACTATAAAGTTTGAAATGCTTTTGACTATCGAACGGAGGCAATATACACAATCTCTGTGGATACGATAAAACACCCCCGAATTACTTTTCAACAATTATTCCATCTTAAATCTTTTGATTATTTAACCAGTATACTTTCTCTAGTGTAACATAAAACCTCTTAAGGTGTTTATAATTTCCATTCCTAAGAAATATGATAGCATGCTTGGATTAATCATATCAAATTCTGACACCAAGAGTTCCTTGAATATCTTGATCTCAGATTTGTTGCTTCCATTCACAAGTAAATCATTAACATGCAAACATATCAGAATTATGCTCGATGTTGTTTCGTGCACATACACATCATATTTAGTCATGGATTTGTTGAAACCTAAATTCACTAGATATCTATATATTCTCTTGATCCAGGCTCTAGGCTTGTGTTCCAGATCATGAAGTGCCCTATTCATTCAATACACCATGTATTCCTTGTCTTTGAAATCAAATCCTGGTGGATGAGTGACAAAGACTGGTTCCTCAATTGACCCATTTACAAATGTTGACTTGACATCTAGGTGAACCATTGTCATATCCAAGATAGATTTGTTTCCTATTTTATCTAAGCCATTATGTTGTGATGTATAAAGATTTGTGACTTAATGTTGTATACCTTGATAATTACAAAATGAATCAAAGGCCCTTGATGTGTATTCACCACTACCACCAATTCTTAGAATGTTAATTCTTATAATACTTTATTTTTCAACCAGAGCCTTGAACTTCTTGAACATGGAAAGTACTTTATCCTTATATTGAATCAAATATATCCACATCGTCATGAAATTCTCATAAAATAATGATATTAAGTATCTCTTACATACTTATCCTCAAAAGGTCCACACACATCAGAGTATACAAATTCTAGATCATTGTTTGACCTCATTGATAAGCTGACCTTAAATGAGTTCCTAGGTTGCTTATCTACCAAGAAACCATAACACATCTTGTCAGGATTTTGAAACTTGGAAAACTTAGCATTATACTTTGACTGACTAATTAAATACAGGGATTTAGAGTAAAGTGAAAAAACCTTAGATTCCATAGACAACTTTAATTTCTTGTTCTCCACTACAACTTTCAAGAAATCTACCTCCTTAGTATTGATGAATGTCTTGAAGGTCCTATTCCTTACAAGTGGTGACCTCAAGACAAGGATGTTGGTAGGATCATGTAGTTAAAATACATTATTTTCTACGATTACAAAAAAAATATTTTCTCTATAAGTTGACCAACACTTAGTAGATTGTACTTCACTTATGGTACAAACAACACATCCTTAATGATTGTATTTCTTTTGATCACTATTTTCCCACTTCCTTCACTCTGCGGGGTTCTACTATATGCTAATCTGGTTTTACTCTTTCTTTTGTCATCAAACCTAACCAACTAGTCCTTGTGGCTTATCATATGATTTGAGCAACCTATATCTATAAACCATAATCATGCTTTATGTTGATCTTCAGACACTTCAACCATGAACACTAATATGCTATCATCTAAATCATCTTAGAATATCGTAGCTTCATCATCACCACTGTATTGAGCCTTCTCATTTTCTTTATTTTACCATCAATCTAAGGCATAATGACCCAATTTTTCACAATTATCACACATAATATGCTTCTTATTATTGCTTTAAGTCTTTTGTTTGTTGAAGATTGACGTCCCTTATCTTTTCTTGAAGAATTCAGGTTTACCATGTAGCTTGGTATTTTGGGAGCTTAAACATGTATACTTCTTAAATTTATCTTGAATCTTCATGCCTTAGTGCTTCTAAAAAGCACCACTCTTCTTGAAAATTCGAGCACGCTGAGCTTGAGTTGAATCTTGCATTTTTTTTCAAGAATCTCCATTTCATTTGCTTCTAGAGACCCTATAAGATTCTCCATCTTCATAGTTGCTAAGGTGCCAGATTCTTATATAGAAACAATCACATGATCAAAATTAGGAGTGATTATCCTTATCACCTTTTCAATCACCATTTTCTCAATCATCACTTCACTACAAATTTTCATCATGTGAACGAAGCCTTAAATCTTTGAAGCATATGCCACAACATTTTCATTCTTCTTCATTTAGAGAAATTCATATTGTCTTCCCAGAGATTGCAACTTAACACCGTTCACTTTGTTACCTCATTCATAATATTTGATTAAGATATCTCACGCCTCTTTTGCAATCTCAACATGAGGAATCATTTTAAAAATTTGAAGCATATATATTGCCGCTTCTATTGAGTACATATCCTTGTAATATTTCTTTGTCTCTTATGAACATTCATATGGGCTTCAATTGAATTTTCCACGAGTTCTTGAATTTCATTTGCAACTACTTCGAATATGTCTTGATAGCCAAACAAAGCCTTTCTTTATTTGTGTCATCTTTTCCAAATCTTGTCATCAAGGACTGGAAATGAGTTTGGAAGGCCATTACCACCAATCATTTTTACTTGATTGATAATTGAAAAAAAGTTCCTATATCTATGTGTACACAATCAAGAACCAGACTCAAAATACCAAATCTATTAGAGCAAGAGCTTTCTCACTCTACAAGAAATGAGGGGAAGAAAAAATAAAGAGAGAATTTAGATGGCTTAAAATGATGATTGGATTTATTTATGCTTGGTAAGTGATACAAGTATATTGTTGGATGCAGAATAGCGGCAAGCAAGAAAAAATATTTATTTTCGGAAGAATTCCCTCCGGGATTTATGTCGTGTCCACAGAGATCGGTTCGAGGGAAAGAATGCCGTTCGACAGTCTCTCGCGTTAATGAGTTTGGGTTTAAATGGGTTTAAACATAAAAACAGAAAAGTAAACATTAAAACAAAAAGAAATCATTCTTCAGAGAGAAAAACTTGTCCGGAAGTGCACATAATCGACTCCTCACAAACTTAAACTTACCGACCAGTTATACTCGACCTACAATATTCCTCAATATCACCCAGCATTGCTCACAACAAAGGTTATGTCTAACGCAAAGTTGAGAGAACAACCGTGTTACCATCGTTGACACTCTCGCACACGACTCAAGGCACAAAGGCATTAAGCTTCGACGCCTATTGAAGATTGTTAGCTCTTAAATCTATCTATAGAGTCCAGAAACTAACAGATAATCATCCCTAATCAAAGTTTGCGAGGATTATCTTTAACGCAACCCAAACCCCGCGCATAAAGCAAAAATCAGAGACAATCAGCAATAAAGATTTGTAAAGCAAGTTTCATACAATGCCATGGGCGACAAATATACATGAGATCATAGTAAATACATATACACAACCCAACAAAGAAGAAAAACACAAAGAAGAACAGAAATAAACCAACCATCTCGCGGTTTGTCAAACGTCGGTCGACGATCAATCCACTCCGGATCATCCGTATGCACGTTTCCATGTTGTTTTCTAAGCTAAAATGAAGTTTGATGGAGTTGGGAGCAAAAATCCCCAAAACCATACCTAGAAAATGACTGAAAATCTATTAAATACAATTACAAAGTTCGCACATTCGCTTTGCGAACGAATCATTCGCTTAGCGAACCTCAAAAAATGGCACTTAAGTGCCTCTGAACAGTCAAACCGCCTATGCAAATTTCCAGAAGTTCGCAGTGCGATCGAATTATTCGCTTAGCGAATACTCGCTGCTCAGTTCGCAAAGAAAACATTGGTATCTTTCTCCCCTGTCCAATTCTGGACTCCTTTGCTGGGGCCTTCGCTGGACCTTCGCAAAGCGAACATTCGCTGTCAACTCGCAAAGCGAACTTGCCAGCAAACCATTCCTTATTTTGACCACAACTTCTGAACCGTATCTCGGATTTACACACGGTCGGAAGCGTTGGAAAGCTTATTCAATGCTCTATACAATAATGGCAAGATATCCTTGATTGAATACCTGCAAAAATGAGAGAAAATCAATTAAACTCATTGATATTTACACGATACGCAATGTATACACTAAAATGTAAAGTAAACGTATTTATAAATAAATAGGGGCTTATTCGAACGATATTAACCAAAAAGTATCGATAAGTGAAACAAAACTTATATACAAAAATAGTTACAATTTGCACTTATCAAACTCTCCCCAACTTAAATAATTGTTTGTGCTCAAACAAAAATCAAGCGACTAAAAGAAACAAAAGCAATAACCAAAGAATCACCAATCAACAGGTTTTGAAAACGGAAAACAAATGCAATGGTTCAATCGAAAATGGTACACACAAAGTAAATACTTACCACTAAACTACAACGATAACATAGTCACGAAACAAATGCAAAATACAAAAATCATGTCAAACATCCTAAAACAACACAGGTTCAAATGTGAATCACACCTAGAAAAAACAATCATCGGTAGATGAAAAACACAAAATGGGGTACTTTACACTCACACAACAATCTTGAAAACAAAAGACTAAATTATGCATTCATCCAACAATTCACATGGAACATACAAAGGCAAGAATCACAAGGACTTTTCAAGGTTGTAGCGTGGTCGGCTAAACAAACAAGGGGCAATTTCTAAAGGTAATTGAAACAAAAACTTGCCTAAACCTAAGGGAGTGATCAACTCACAAAAACTCAAACACAAAATTCCAATCAACTTCTTCCAAAATCCCAAGTGTTACACAAAACACAATACTTATTTAGCACAATTATTTGAACTCTTTTTGTTTCCTTTCTCAAGGATTTTCTTTTTCTTTCTTTTTTTCTTTTCTTTTTCTTTGTCATATTTTTCTATTTTTTTTCTTTTCTTTTTCTTTCCTCATAGAATCCAACCAATGAGTAAAAAACCATTCTCTCCCCAACTTGAATTCAACCACATCATCATGTGAATACTCCCTACTTTCTAAGGCAAGGCAAAAATTCATACAACAACACAAAGTTGAGGGTTAAGAAAAAAGCAAAATCCAATAAAAAATAAGTGAACTAAATACTCATAGACAAGCATTAAGTTCAAATAAAACATGGATCAAAAAGCTCAAATGGGATACAAATTATCACACGCTCACAAGGTGAATGACTATTTGGCTAGGTAGTTGTGCTCAAAATGAAACAAAATTGCCTTGATCCTTTTCATGCATTCATATAATCAACACAAACAAAAGATTCAACATAATAAACTTCAGTTAGAACAAGAATGTTGGTAATCCGCATATATGAACAATGGAAAGCCACCTCACAAAAAGGTTGGGAACTAAAGTGATTCACACAAGAACAAGTATACAAAAGAATGAATGACATGGAAGTTTGTAAAGAGCCTAAGTATCATGAATATGCTAAAGTCAAGAAAGCGATAAATACATACCTTGGACGTGTACAAAACTTAACAATATTATTACCATACATCCGCAAGTTGAAACGATCAAACTTGGAACATCACCTTAACTTTCCACAAGCTACTCAAAACAAGCTCATTGACAAAACAAGAATTATTTGTATAAACAAACTAAAAGACCGGGTGAAAATGCATTAAACAAGTTGTAAAGTGAAGATTTGAGAATTTCACGAAAAATCCGAGTACAACTTGTTTAATGAATGCTCACCACACTACCAAAGCTAAACCACAACAAAAGAAAATAATACAACATGCTTGTTTTACGTCGTAAGCTCGACGCCTTTACAATGCTTAGCTAGAAAATTCCTTCCTTCATGCCATGGTGATGCCTCACCACGCAAACCAAAAGAAAGTGCCCTAACCAAACATTTAAACAAACGTTACATGAACAAAATGTATACAACACTCACTACTATGAAAAACCCATTTAACAATGGTTGGAAATGACATATAATGACGCGGGCGAAGGCGTTGTTATGTAGAGTGTTATTGTATATGCGGTACGTACAATGACGGTCCTGGGACCGTTGTTGTATTCCAGAAAGCGCGCACAATTTCACAACGGTTAGATTACACAACCGTTGTAGTATGTCTTTAAAAAAAAATGCAACATATAATGACAGTTATAATAAATACCCGTTGTTGTATGTCTTTTAAAAAATAAAAAAATTGCAGCATTAGAACAAGAACAACAGCAAGAACAACAAGAACATTAAGAACAACAATAATAACAACAACAAGAACAACAAGAACATCAAGAACATCAAGAACAACAATAAGAATAACAACAACAACAACAACAACAACAACAACAACAGAAACAACAACAACAACAACAACAATAACAACAACAAGAAGAACAAGAAGAACAACAACAACAATAATAACAACAAGAACAACATTAATAAAAAAGAACAACAAGAACAAAAATAATAAAAAAGAACAACAAGAACAACAATAATTAAAAAAGAAACCAACAACTAACATTACTAACTCGAGTTCTGAAATTTGGTTTAGTGGAGAAATAGAGTATCGTAACTGAAATATGATGTTTGGAGGTAGAAGATGTAGTTCGTCTAAGTTTTAGGTTTCACGCGGATCACTAATAGTAGTGTCTTGGCCGTTGATAATTACTAAATGGACGGCCAAGATTTTTTTTAGGATAGTGAATAAACTCAATATGCGCGCCACCTATAATGTTGGTAATGAGAATTGAAAAAATAAGTAAAAAACCAAAAATGCTAGTGCTGGGACTTGAACCTATGACAAGATGCTACCTATAATGACGGTTGGTTTAAATTACCCGTGGTGAAAGGTCTGTCAATATTTTGAAAAAATAAGTAAAAAAAGCTACCTATTAAACGGTTGGTTTAAATACCCATGGTGAAAGGTCTGTCAGCATTTTGAAAAAATAGGAAAGAAGTAACATGATTAAAATAAATTCAGAAAAATCTAAAAACATGAAATTTAATCTAATTAGGTAAAATAAGAATCTTGTGCATTTTTTAAGAATTTTTTGAGACTATGAAAACAGTAAAAAATTCATTAAAAATAGAAAAAAGATGAATTTGGGGTTTTGAGGGTTCAGATGCACGAAACAGATCTAAAAAAGGAGACGATTTTCCCTAAAATCGAATTTTTTGAAGTGCAAGACCTAAAACTAAACTATAGGCTATAATGACGGTTGAAAACATACCCGTGGTGAAAGGCTGTCAGCATTTTGAAAAGATATGTAAAAAACCATAAATGATGGTGCTGGTACTTGAACTCATGACCAGGCGCTACCTATAATGACGATTCTTTAAATACCCGTGGTGAAAGGCCTTACATTTCACCACGGTTTGAATATTAACCGTCATTAAAAAATGCGCGAATTTATTACAACGGTGTATAGGCAAGCCGTTGTAAGCATGGTGTTGTTGTTTGCGCGTTTTGTAGTAGTGACTTGAACAAACATAATGGAAATAGACAATATATACTGTTCTGGACTAGACCAATGGCTGGGCATGGCCCAATCCGCTTCTGCTCCAGAGCGGCACAAATCGCCTAAGTCCAACCCACAAGGGGGCAAAAGTTACCTTTCTGCCCCTCCAACCGGGCAAGGAATGTGTTGTTCCTCCCCGGAATCACAGCCCGTTACGCACGACTCCGATTGCTCCCCGAACAGTTAAGGGCAGGTGCCCGAAACTATGCATGTGCCCGACATAACGTCTAGTTTCGGGCACTCTGCCCGACATAACGGCTAGTTTGGGTAGTTACCTATTCTTTGGGAAAACGGTTATTCCGCCCCGAAAATAGGACCGTTGGCCACGCGCTGGGGGCTCTATATAAACCCTCTCGCTTGAGAGGGTCAGGTATCCAATATTCACCCTAAAAACTAACACTTGTACTTGCCCCTTTTTCTCTGACCCTTTCTTACTTGAGCGTCAGAGTGCCTTGCAGGTACACCCCCCTCCTCTCCATACGACCAGCATCCCAGACGTACTTGGTGGCCCACTTCTACAGGATCTGATCCAGCCTTCACGATCAGTGGCGCTGTCTGTGGGAATCATTTTTCTCCCCATCTTTCTTTCCCCGGAAACCGAAGATCAAAACAGTTCTCAAAGATCATCATCATCATGGCCTCTCAAGATCGCGCCAAGGATGCTCTCCAAACCACTGTCTTCCCTGTTAAAAAATCTGACGTTGATGGCTAATCATCTCTTCTTAGAGATGCCCATTTTCTAAGGGACGGAGCCACTGCTTCTCCTTCCCCTACCCTTGCTGATTGCAACAACGACCAATTTTCACTTGACGTCCAGCCCGTTCCCGTTCCGCCCAACGTCGACCCGGCTGTGGCAGCCCTCCTCGAGGCAATCAACAAAACCAACACCCTAATCCTGTAGCAGAACGAGAGGATTGGGGCGTTAGAAGAAGCCAAGCGTCCAAGATCCCCTCCTCCGCGGAGGAACCAGTGACGATCAAGGAGCCCGCAGCCCCAGAGAGATATTAACCAGAGACTGCGCCAAGAGCCTGACCCTCGTGCCGCCCGGAAGCGTGACCAGGTTTCCCCGCGTGACCAACATTCCCCCGGCCACAAGAGGACTCGAAGGAATGAGCAGTCTCCCCAGGTCAAGTCTAAAGGCCGGGCCCGTTCACCATCTCCCCGAAGGAATCGCTCTTTATCCTCGAAGGAACCATTCCCCTTCTCCCCGAAGGAACCGCCGCCGCGAGCGTACCCTTCGGTCCTCGTCATTCACCAGTTCTAGCAGCGATGATGAGCCTCGTGGCCCATTGTCCCAGGAGATCTTGGCTACCCATCTCCCAAAGGGCCTGGAGAAGCCCCCGTCACTGGGCACGTACGACGGAACCACTGACCCCGACGAGCACATCGAGAACATCGATGCGCTGTTGGACTACCGCAGCGTACGAGGCGCCATCAAATGCTGGATGTTTCCGACCACGCTCCGTAAGGGGGCGATGACATGGTACAAGCAGCTGCCCGAGGAGTCCATCACCTCATGGAGACAACTGGGCAGGATGTTCTCGCGGCATTTCACAGCATCTCGCCGTCACCCCAAGACCGAGGCCTCCCTTGGCGCCATAATCCAAGGAAAGGACGAACCTCTCCGTGCATATATCGAGAGGTTCAACAAGGAAGTTGTACAGGTCCCTACAATAGACGAAATGAAGAAGTTTTTGCTCGAGCAAGGGCTCCGTCCGGGCTCCGCCCGGGCTCCGAGTTCTCTAAAGCCGTCGGCCTCGCACCGCCGAGGAACCTAGACGCCCTCCTCCTCAAAGCCCAATCACACATTCAGTACGAAGAGAAGGTTGCGGCCTGGAACGTTCGAGTATCACGCCATCAAGAAAACGCTCGGACCTCCAGAGGTGAGGAGGCCTCAACATCTCATCGAGGCGAAGGGACGCGCGAGGACCGTCCTCGTGACAACAAGGGGCCCTCCGGGCGGGTCCATGACTACACCCCCTGACTGTCTCCAAGGAGAAGATTTTGCCCGAATGTGCCAATTTGGAGTTCAAGTAGGCAGGGGTCCTCTTTCCCAAACAACTGCCAGCCAGACCAAACGTGGACAAATCGAAATACTGCCGTTTCCACAAGAGTCACAACCACACTATAGAAGACTGCATCCATCTGAAGGATGCCATTGAGATACTGATCAGGGATGGTCACCTGAAATAGTTCTCGAAGAAGAAAGACACTCCTCGTCAGGACGCCCAGGAGTCCAAGAAGATAGAGGAGGAAGTACCCTCCTCAGAAGATGCCAACATATAGGTCGCTATGTCCATATCGCGACCGGAGGACTTCTAAGTCCCGGACGGGCTCAGCGCCCCTGCTTATTTCGTGGCCCACAGCCCATGGGAGACGTTTCCCTCCGCCATGGTTATCTCCGGCGGGGGCTTCAACAAAGTCACTGTGGGCTCTATGAAACGAAAATTCGAGCATCTGATCAACACAAGCTCCAACAAGGTGACCACGCTTGATCAGGCCCGGAAGGGCTCCGTTCCCATCTCTTTCTACCGGGAAGAGCTCCTCGGGGGATCCCTGAACTCAAGCATACCCTTGCTTGTCAGAGCCCAAATGGCGAACTTCGACGTTCGCAGAATCCTAGTCGACCAGGGCAGCTCAGTCGACATCATGTACTCCCAGCTATTTTCAACACTTCAGCTGGACGAATCACACCTTACCCCCTATGTAGGGTTTGATTTACAGGGATTCAACAAATCAGTGACCAAGCCATGGGGATACGTCGAACTGATTGTAACCTTTGGATCAGCTGAGACGACCAGATCCATCAAGGTACAATTTCTGGTAATCGACTGCCCGTCGCTTTACCAGTGCATTTTCAGAAGGCCAACTCTGGCCGAGTTGGCAGCGGTGCCTTCAATAGTCCACCTGAAGATGAAGCATTACACTTTGAAGGGAATGGTAGCCACCCTCCACGGCGACATCGAAACTGCACGACGGTGTTTCGAGGCAGCTACAAAGGGGCTCAACGCCATTGCGTCCAAGCCAAAAGCGCCGGGCAAGCCAGCGTTGCCAAGCAGCTCCTAGGAAGCCAAGCCTCTGCCCAGGTCGACTCCATCGACCTCGACAGTCGCTTCCCCAAAGAAGACCAACAGGAGGAACGAGCAGCTTCAGCCAACCCGTCTACATCGTCCAGCAGCAGCTCCCATCCGATGCGCCCTATCTCGGATGGCAACTTCGAGATCGTTCTGTTCGGCGACGACCCCCAACGGGAAGTGAAGATTGGAGCAGACCTGCCCGACATCGCGAGGAAGCAGCTCAAAGCATGCCTCCATGAGAATACCGACCTCTTCGTATGGAGCGACTCTGAAATGCCCGGCTTGGATCCATCCGTCGCCTGCCACCAACTGAAAATCGACCCAGCCGTCAAGGCCGTAGCACAACGTAGGAGAAAGCAGTCTCCGGAGAAAACGGAGGCTGCTGAAAAAGCTGTAAAGGACCTCCTCGAGGCCAAATTTATTTCGGAGGCCAAGTACACCACTTGGCTGTCCAACGTTGTACTAGTTAAAAATCTAATGGAAAATGGCGCATGTGCATTGATTACACCGATCTCAATAAGGCATGCCCGAAGGATGCCTACCCCCTCCCCAATATTGATAAACTTGTTGATAATTCGGCCGGTTTTAAACTTTTATCGTTCATGGATGCCTACTCGGGCTATAATCAAATTCCAATGGCAATGACCGACAAACAATATACGACCTTCATGACCGAATCGGGCAACTATTACTACAACGTAATGCCCTTCGGACTGAAGAACGCCGGAGCAACCTACCAAAGAATGATGAACAAGGTCTTCCGGGGAGAAATAGGCGACATGCTTGAAGTCTACATGGACGACATGATCATAAAATCCCACGAGGAAACCGATCATACTGCCCATTTGAGAAAGGTCTTAGAACAAGCCAGGAAATACAAAATGCGTTTTAATCCGGAGAAGTGCACGTTCGGTATCCGAGCAGGCAAATTCCTCGGCTTTTACTTAACGAAACGAGGAATCGAAGCCAACCCTGATAAATGCCGAGCATTCTCCGAGTTTCCTACACCCAAGTCCAAGAAATCCATCCAGTCCCTCTACGGGATGCTCGCGTCACTATCTCGTTTCGTGGCCAAATATGCGTAACACGCCCTACCATTCTTCAAACTCCTCCGCAAGGAGGCAGCATTCGAATGGACCGAGGAATGTGACAAATCCCTTCTCCATCTGAAACAGGCACTCTCAGAGCCATCAGTCCTCTCTCTCCTGGACAATGGCGAAACATTGTACCTGTACCTCGCCGTAGCAACCGAAGCAGTGAGCGCTGCTCTCATCCGCGAGACACCTGACGGGCAGAAGTCCATATATTTCACGAGCAAAGCGCTGCAAGGACCAGAGTTAAGATACCAACAGATAGAGAAAGTGGCTCTGGCCCTCATCAACGCAGCCAGAAGATTAAGACACTACTTCCTGGCTCACACGACCGTGGTTTGAACAAATCAACCCATAAAACAGCTACTGGGACGACCAGACATGGCCGGTCGAATGCTTAAATGGTCGCTTGAACTATCCGAATTTGACATCCGTTATGAAGGCAGGAAAGCTCTCAAAACCCAGGCTCTGGCCAACTTCGTCGCAGAAATGACATTCGCAGACTCTCCTGCGGGCGAAGCACGTAAATGGACCATTTATGTGGACGGCGCCTCAAGCTCGGCAGGGAGCGGTGCGGGCGTCATCCTGGAAAGCAACGAAGGAATCATCGTCGAAGTATCACTCACCCTATCCTTCCCAACCTCGAACAACCAGGCCGAATACGAGGCCTACCTTGCTGGGCTACGCCTAGCCGAGGACCTGGGCGTAGAAGAAGTCGTCATCTGCACAAATTCGCAACTCATGGCCCTCCAGGTCCGGGGAGAATATCAAGCTAAAAACGAAAACCTGGCCGAATACTTAGCCCTTGTCAAGAAGGAAATGGCGAAGTTCGCAACAGTGGAAGTGAAACATGTTCCCCGCGAACATAACGTGCGAGCAGACGTGCTATCCAAACTAGCCAGCACAAAGAAGAAAGGCGGAAACAAATCCTTCATACAGGAAGTACTTCCTCGACCCAGTATCGAGAAGGCCTCCCCGACCCTCGAAGTGCAGGTGATCGGCGACAACAACTGCTGGATGACCCCTGTTTACAACTATCTCGCCAAAGACGAACTTCTGTCCGACCCAAAAGAGGCCAGCGCAGTTAGGCGAAGAGCCTGCTCTTATGTCTTGGTCGAAGATAAACTCTACAGGAGGGGATTCTCCATTCTGCTGCTCAAGTGTGTCGAGGAAGAAATGGTCGCGCACATCCTGCGCAAAATCCACGAGGGAATCAACGCCCAACATCTTGGCGGAAGGTCCCTTGCTCAGAAGGCCCTCCGAGCAGGATATTACTGGCTGACCATGCAGCACGATGTGAAAGAACACGTGAAGAGGTGCGATAAATGCCAACGGCACGGGGACATGCACCTGGCTCCACCTAACGAGCTCAAGGCAATGTCCTCCCCATGGCCATTTGCCTGGTGGGGCCTAGACATCCTAGGACCCTTCGTAGTAGGATCAAATCAGAACAAATACCTAATAGTGGGCATAGACTACTTCACAAAATGGATAGAAGCGGAGGCTCTGGCCAAAATAACTGCCCTCAACATACTGTGTTTCTACAAACGAAACATCCTTGCACGTTTCGGAATTCCCCAGACAATAGTGACGGAAAATGGGACGCAATTCACGGACATAAAGTTTCAGGACTTCGTCGCCCAACTGGGCACGAAGCAGCACTTCGTATCCGTCGAGCACCCCCAAACAAACGGGCAGGCTGAGGCAACTAAACGAGTCATCCTTCGAGGCCTCAAACGAAGGCTAGACGAAACAAAGAAGGCTTGGGTCGAGGAACTGCACAGCGTATTGTGGGCATACCGTACAACCCCACACTCTACAACCGGGGAAACACCTTTCTGTTTAGCATACGGGACCGAGGCTATAATCCCCGTCGAAGTTCACGTACCCTCCAGGCGGACAGAGTCGCCCCTAGGCGAGGAGACGAACGACGAATCATTAAGAGAAGAACTCGACCTCGTCGAGGAAATCCGAACCGGGGCAGCCCTCCGCGAAGCCTCACTAAAACAAAAAATTACCATCAGGCACAACACCAAGGTGATACGACGAGAGTTCGACGTGGGAAGCCTTGTTCTAAGAAGAAATCACAAAGACTCTCGCGAAGCCAAACTAGCAGCCAACTGGGAAGGACCCTATCGCGTCCGAGCAAAAATGGAAAATGGGGCCTACTACCTAGAACATCTCAACGGGGAAGAACTTGCTCGACCATGGAACGACGAAAAGCTAAAACAATACTATAGCTAAGGACCTAATTCTCGGTTCGACCCATCACGAAGACGGACGTCAACTACCGACCACTATGCACGCCTAGGTACAAGCGTCGCATACCGATAAAGCAGAACCCCACTCAATAACGAGCCGAGTATCTGCTCGACGGAGGTCCTCGATCGAGCATCACTGTCGTCAAAGTACCATGATTAGCAGAACCCCAGCTCGCGATGAGACGTTCATGCCGCGAACTCAGGCCTTAAACGCGACTTGAGCTCCGCATCCCCGCCAGGACATTCCCCGGCCGTTCGATCAGTACCTCTCACTGCCGAACACATCTACAACGAGCAATCCCCCTAAAAGATCGCGTAAGTCCAATACTCCCTATCACGAGCAGACACGCATTCACAACGAGCATGAGTACAACGCTTAGCAAAAAATAAAAGCAAGTAAAGCCATGCAGATAGCAGAATCGAACATATAATTTAAACATAAATAAGTGACCACTAGGACCACGGCTGTGCTGGGTTACATAAAATGGGGGCCACGCCCCCAAAAAAATAAATTACAACAACTACTCGGCACGCAGGCCGGACAAATTACAACAACAAAAACAGACTCCTCACTCGTCCACGTGCTCGGCTGGCTCAGTCTGAGGCCCATGGTCCTCCACGGGCTGATCCTCGGTGTTCCCTTCAAGGAGAGCGTCGGGCATAACGATCCGACCATCCTCAACATGCGCCAGATAGTGGGTACCCTCGACAGAAAAGTCAAGCTCGGGGTTTGTAACACCCCCAAATAAACAAAGCAATAAATAAAATTCAAAATTTCATCAGAGTATAATTAAACATGCACGGCATACACCGAGGGGTCACATCAATTTGAAACCAATATACAACACCTGCTCATAAAGATATGCAACAATTCAGGTAGTGTAACAAAGGAACTGAGTTCCTAACACCCACAATCCAATTACAGAATAAAAGCGGAAAATCCGTAACTGAATCTCATATATATATATATATATATATATATATATATATATATATATATATATATATATATATATATATATATATATATATATATATCTATATCATAGAAGTGTATGTGTCATATACAACCATACATGTACAATCCAACAGATACATATACATAATACAAATAATCACAAACGCCTCCCTAACTACCCGGTGTCACATATCAGAGCCGACCGACAAAAGAATGAAGACCCTAGCTTCACAAAAAGACCTCCAGCAACTCTAATCTGCAATGCCTCGTAGAGCATTATAAAACAGCAGAAGGGTGAGAAACACAATCATAATACAGTTGCATATAATTATATATTAACACAGAATGCAGAAGTAAAATATTCTCACCACAAATACACCACAACACAGTATAATTATCAGGTATCCATCACCAATGCATATCAATTATACACAATGCACTCATCATCAACACATTTATATATATTCCATCCCATTAATCACATTCACAATTCCATACACAATTAATCCATGGTTTATGCAAATGCACAGAGACCGACACAACGACTCTATGCAATGCACATGCGGTACCGACTTCCAATGTTTCTCATCACTAGTTCACTCAGGAACTCTGCTGGAATCATCGCTCGTTACATCACTGTAACTCCCCGTCGGGCGATGTTCCCCGTCGCTCACACCCCACACGGGCACACGACGTTTATGGATTGCTCACACCCCACACGGGCACATGACCCGATCGGTCACACCCCACATGGGCACACGATCGTCTATAATCATCGCTTTCGGTCCTCTTATTTTTAAGGCGCTTCAGTCCTCTTATTTTTAAGGCGCACAATGTTATAGCAGATTCCCTCTGGAATCAATCCGTCACTCAGGACGTCACAAGAATGCATATCATGATGCTTGGCATACAATGACTCATGACATTCAAAATGCACACACATACACATCCACAATCATGCATATATCATCAAATACCACACCATGCATTTTCCTGCCCTTAGGCCACAAATCATCATCACAACATGTATTTCATGCATTTTCATCACACAACAGCACACAAGTCATACAATATCCACATCAACAGCACATTGTATAATACATATCAAGTTCACACAATTCAACCGTAAAAGTCGACCAAACAACACATTTTCCAAATTCCCAACCCATTTTAATCGGCCAACAATCTCAAAACCATTACAATAAGAAAAACATTTTATAAGCTTTCTAACGCATCAATTCACGCCTCAAACCGAACCACAGATAAAAAGTTAGTAAGAAAACAAAATTGCACAAACAGCCATGTTCGCTAGGCGAACCCTCTAGCGAGCATTCGCTACCACCTTCGCTAGGCGAATGTCCAGCGAACCCACTATTAGCTGAAAAACAGACACAAAGTTCGCTAGGCGAACCCCTTGGCGAACCAAGGCAGCAACCACCAGAACCCAAAACATACAAAGTTCGCTAGGCGAACAACTCAGCGAACCCTCGCTGACCTTCGCTAACTGGTTCGCTAGGCGAACCCGCGAAAATTCATTCGCTACCACCTTCGCCTCAGGTTCGCTAGGCAAACCTGCGAAAACTCAGAATTCTTCAGCGCTGTTTGAAAACCCAAAACCCATATTTTTCCAACCAACACATTTCCAAATCAACATATATCAATCAGAACCTAATCTAATCATGGCAACAAGCATTCTACCACATTGACGTCGATTTTCAACCGCGAAAACATCGATTTCTCTCTATCGACCTAGAATATAAAACTATGAAACCACCATAAACAATCCAATACACACATACATAATCATACACAAGCATAGTATAATCGAGTTTCGAACCCTTACCCGATTAAATCGTGTGTAGAAAAGTCGGTTGATCGATTTCTAGATTTCCAAGTTTCTCTCTTTTTCTTCTCTTCCTCTTTCTCTCCACTTTTCTTCTTATCTTTTTATTTCCTTTCTATTTTCTCTCTATTCTTTCTATTATATTCTTAACTTAACAAAATAAAGCAAAATGACCCAAAATACCCCTACACTCAAATATCTTGCAATCGCTCCCAAAACGCGAAAAAATATAATCACGATGAAAAATAACATATTTTCACATAAAAGTCAGAAATAAAATAATATAATAATAAAATACTCAAAACGACTCAATTAATTAAAAAAACAAAACTGACAAAACTGACTGAACTGACTGGGGCGTTACAACTCTCCCCCACTTAGAAATTTTCGTCCTCGAAAATATACCTGAGATGAACAACTCTGGATACGACTCCCGCATCCTACTCTCCAACTCCCAAGTCAAATTGCCCTCAGCAGCGCCTCCCCACGCCACTTTCACAAGTGCAATCTTCTTGCCCCTCAACTGCTTCACCTCGCGATCCAAAATACTCACTGGTAAGGCCTCAGCTGTAAGATTCTCTCTTACCTCAACCTCATCCATCGGAATCACATGCGACGGATCCGGAACATACTTCCGAAGCTGTGAAACATGGAACACATCATGCAAATTCGACAGATTCGGCGGCAACGCCACCCTATAAACCACAACACCCACTCTCGCAGATATCTGGTAAGGACCAATAAACCGAGAAGTAAGTTTCTTCGATTTCAATGCACGACCAACACCCGTTACCGGCGTAACTCTCAAAAATACTTGATCGCCCTCTTGAAACTCAAGATATTTCCTTCTACGATCATGATAACTCTTTTGCCTACTCTGAGAAGCCTTCATTTTCTCACGAATAAGCTTCACTTTTTCCGTAGTCTGTTGCACCAACTCTGGCCCAACCACCGAACTCTCACCAGATTCGTGCCAACACAACGGTGTTCGACATCCCCGTCCATACAATGCTTCAAACGGTGCTATTCCAATACTAGAATGAAAATTGTTATTATACGTGAATTCAATCAACGCAAGATAACTATCCCACGCACCACCTTGTTCCAAAACACACGCTCGCAACAAATCTTCCAAAGACTGAATCGTTCTGTCCGTCTAACCATCAGTCTACGGATGATAAGCCGAACTCAATCTCAATTTAGAACCCAACGCCTTCTGTAAACTTTCCCAAAATCTCGAGGTAAACCATGGATCTCGATCCGAAATAATACTTAACGGAACCCCATGCAACTTCACAACCACACTGATATAAATCTCAGCTAACCGTTCCAAAGAAAAACTGATGTCAATCGGAATGAAATGAGCCGATTTAGTCAGCCTATCAACAACCACCCAAATAGCATTATGCCCTCTCTGAGTATTCGGCAACCCGGTTACAAAATCCATAGAAATGCTATCTCATTTCCACTCAGGAATATCCAACGGTTGCAACAAACCACTAGGCCTCTGATGTTCCACTTTCGACTTCTGGCACGTCAAACAAGCATACACAAACTGAGCCACATCTCTTTTCAATCCAGACCACCAGAAAATCTTCTTCAAATCTTGGTACATCTTGTTCGCTCCCGGATGTATACTCAAATTACTCCGGTGTCCTTCTTCCAAAATCATCCGTTTCAAATCCGAATCATATGGAATACAAATTCGCCCACGGAACCTCAAAACACCATTAATATCCACTTGAAAATCACCATTCGCATCCTTTCCGCCAACCAACATCAAATCCACCAATTTCACATCCAACTTCTGTTTCTCACTTACCGTCATCAGAAAATCATTAGTAACCTTCAACATACCCAGCCTCACACTATCCAACGTTACTTCACATACCAAACTCAAATCTCTAAACGATTCCAAAAGCTCCCACTCCTTAACCATTAAAGAGGACATATGCAACGATTTCTGACTCAACGCATCAGCTACCACATTAACTTTACCAGGATGGTAATTCAAGCCAAAGTCGTAGTCCTTCAAAAATTCCAACCATCTTCGCTGCCTCATATTCAATTCCTTCTGATCAAACAAATATTTCAAACTTTTGTGATCACTAAAGACTTCAAACCTCGCACCAAAAAGATAATGCCTCCAAATCTTCAATACAAACACCACAGCCGCTAATTCCAAGTCATGCGTAGGGTAATTCTTCTCATGCACTCTTAATTGCCTCGAAGCATGCGCCACGACCTAACCTTCTTGCATTAGAACCCCACCTAGACCAATCAAGGACGCATCACAATACACTACAAATGGTTCATTAGGATTTGGCAAAATCAAAATCGGAGCTGTTGTCAATCTTCTCTTCAGCTCATTAAAACTTTCCTCACACCGAATATCCCAAATGAACGCTTGCCCTTTACAAGTCAACTGGGTCAAAGGAAGTGCTAGCTTAGAAAAACCTTCAATAAACCTTCGATAATAACCGGCCAAACCCAAAAAGCTTCAAATTTCAGTAACAGATCTCGGAGCCTCCCATTGTAGAACTGCTTCTACTTTAGATGGATCCACAACAATACCATTACCTGAAATTACGTGTCCAAGAAAACTCACCTCCGACAACCAAAATTCACACTTGGACAATTTGGTAAAAAGCTTCTTTTCCTTCAAAACCTGCAAAACAATACGCAAATGCTCCGCGTGCTCCTCTCGAGACTTAGAATAAATCAATATGTCGTCAATAAACACAATAACAAATCGATCCAAATGCTCGTGGAAAATACGATTCAAGTACTCCATAAACACACCTGGCGCATTAGAAACCCCGAACGGCATCACCGAATATTCATAATGACCGTATCGTGTCCTAAAAGCCGTCTTCTGAATATCTTCCTCCTTCACCCTAATCTGATGATACCCCGACCTCAAACCAATCTTACTAAACACACAAGCACCAACCAACTGATCCATCAGATCATCAATTCTTGGAAGAGGATACTTATTCTTAATCGTCACCTTATTCAACTGGCGATAATCAATACACAACCGCATACTCCCATCTTTCTTTTTCACCAACAAAACTGGAGCACCCCAAGGAGAAACACTTGGTCTCACAAACCTCTTCTCCAACAATTCATTCAATTGCTTCTTTAACTCAACCAACTCAGATGCCGACATACGATAAGGTGCCATAGAAACAGCTCTAGTACCAGGAACTAGATCTATAGAAAACTCCACCTCTCTCTCTGGTGGCACATCTGAAATATCCTCAGGAAACACTTCCGGAAAATTACACACAACCAGAAACACATCAAGCGAAACTTGACTATCCACAGTCAACGATGCAAACAACCCAAACAACTGAGCTTCATCCGCCAAAAGTTTCTTCAACTCTTTGGTAGATAAGAAACTCGAGTCTTCGCCTTCCTCAAGAGAAGGAAACCTTACCAGCTTATGATAACAATCAATATGAACCCGATTGAACTGCAACCAATTCATTCCCAGAACCACATCTAAACCCTCCAACGGCAAACACACCAAATCCATCTCAAAGTCTTTACCATAAATGGTCAAAGGACAACTTAAACAAACCAAAGAAGTAGTTACTGACCCCATTGCTGGAGTATCAATAACCATCTCACCATCCATCAAAGACAACACAAGATTCAAACGCTTCGCGCACTCAGACGAAATAAATGAATGAGTCACTCTAGTATCAATAATAGCAACTAAAGGCGTACTATTAATAAAACAAGTACCTCTGATCAGACGATCTGCATTAGTAGTCTGAGTCTCTGCCAATGCAAACACTTTTCCACCAGATGGAGCCTGCTTCGGTTTCGGACACTTTGTGCTAATATGACCAGGTTCACCACAGTTGAAACACTTCACCACATTCTTCCTTTTACAATCAGCTACGACATGTCCGACACCTCCACAATTAGTACACTTCCTCATATCTTTCCTGCACTCAAACTGACGATGCCCCAACTCACCACATTTATAACACTTCGATCAAAAGTACCCCTTTGTTTACCCTTATCAGCTGGTGTCACATACGGACCACTACGAAATTGTTGCTTCCCTTTTCTGTCACTCACACTCTTATAGTGAGTAGAACGAGCTTTACTATCCTCTTCATAAATCCTACAACATCCACCAAATCAGAAAACCTTCTTATCCTTTGATAACCGATTGCCTGCTTAATCTCAAGACGCAATCCGCTCTCATACTTCACACACTTAGAAAACTCCGCAGTCGCTTCAGCATAATGAGGATAAAACTGCACAAGCTCCACAAACTTAGCAGTATAATCAACAACAGACATATTACCTTGTTTCAATTCCAAGAACTCAATTTCCTTCTTTCCTCTTACATCTTCGGGAAAATACTTCCTCAGAAACTCCATGCTAAACACAACCCAAGTGATCTCCTCCTCTCCAGCTTCCAACACATGACGAGTACTAATCCACCAGTCATCCGCTTCTTCCTGTAACATGTGAGTTCCCAGTCTCACCTTATTGTCCTCAGCACAATCCATTACTCGGAAAATCCTTTCAATCTCTTTCAACCAAATCTGTGCACCATCAGGATCATGTCTCCCTTTAAAGACAGGCAGTTTGTTCTTCCTGAACTCATCATTACCAGCAGCATTAGGTGCACCCTGCACAGCCCGAGCCATAGCTTGCATAGTAGCAGCCAAAGCAGCATCATTCCTACCGGCCATATTCTGTTCATTTCCAATAACAGAAACTATGGTTAAACAAACAACTCACTCCAATGCCACACCGACAAAGGACTAACACAAACAGACACGAACTGACACGGACTGGCTCTGATACCACTTAATGTAACACCCCCAATCTATACCCCCAAATAAACAAAGCGATAAATAAAATTCAAAATTTCATCAGAGTATAATTAAACATGCACGGCATAGACCGAGGGGTCACATCAATTTGAAACCAACATACAACACCTGCTCATAAAGATATGCAACAATTCAGGTAGTGTAACAAAGGAACTGAGTTCCTAACACCCACAATCCAATTACAGAATATAAGCGGAAAATCCGTAACTGAATCTCATATATATATATATATATATATATATCATAGAAGTGTATGTGTCATATACAACCATACATGTACAATCCAACAGATACATATACATAATACAAATAATCACAAACGGCCTCCCAAACAACCCGGTGTCACATATCAGAGCCGACTGACAAAAGAATGAAGAACCTAGCTTCACAAAAAGACCTCCAGCAACTCTAATCTGCAATGCCTCGTAGAGCATTATAAAACAGCAGAAGGGTGAGAAACACAATCATAATACAGTTGCATATAATTATATATTAACACAGAATGCACAAGTAAAATATTCTCACCACAAATACACCACAACATAGTACAATTATCAGGTATCCATCACCAATGCATATCAATCATACACAATGCACTCATCATCAACACATTTATATATATTCCATCCCATTAATCACATTCACAATTCCATACACAATTAATCCATGGTTTATGCAAATGCACAGAGACCGACACAACGACTCTATGCAAAGCACATGCGGGTACCGACTTCCAATGTTTCTCATCACTAGTTCACTCAGGAACTCTGCTGGAATCATCGCTCGTTACATCAATGTAACTCCCCGTCGGGCATACGATGTTCCCCGTCACTCACACCCCACACGGGCACACGACGTTTATGGATCACTCACACCCCACACGGGCACATGACCCGATCGCTCACACCCCACATGGGCACACGATCGTCTATAATCATCGCTTTCGGTCCTCTTATTTTTAAGGCGCTTCAGTCCTCTTATTTTTAAGGCGCACGATGTTATAGAAGATTCGCTCTGGAATCAATCCGTCACTCAGGACGTCACAAGAATGCATATCATGATGCTTGGCATACAATGACTCATGACATTCAAAATGCACACACATACACATCCACAATCATGCATATATAATCAAATACCACACCATGAATTTTCCTGCCCTTAGGCCACAAATCATCATCACAACATGTATTTCATGCATTTTCATCACACAACAGCACACAAGTCATACAATATCCACATCAACAACACATTGTATAATACATATCAAGTTCACACAATTCAACCGTAAAAGTCGACCAAACAACACATTTTCCAAATTCCCGACCCAATTTAATCGGCCAACAATCTCAAAACCATTACAATAAGAAAAACATTTTATAAGCTTTCTAACGCATCAATCCACGCCTCAAACCAAACCACAGATCAAAAGTTAGTAAGAAAACAAAATTGTACAAACAGCCATGTTCGCTAGGCGAACCCTCTAGCGAGCATTCGCTACCACATTCGCTAGGAGAATGTCCAGCAAACCCACTATCAGCTGAAAAACAGACACAAAGTTCACTAGGCGAACCCCTTGGCGAACCAAGGCAGCAACCACCAGAACCCAAAACATACAAAGTTCGCTAGGCGAACAACTCAGCGAACCCTCGCTGACCTTCGCTAACTGGTTCGCTAGGCGAACCCGCTAAATTCATTCGCTACCACCTTCGCCCCAGGTTCGCTAGGCGAACCTGCGAAAACTCAGAATTCTTCAGCGCTGTTTGAAAACCCAAAACCCATATTTTTCCAACCAACACATTTCCAAATCAACATATATCAATCAGAACCTAATCTAATCATGGCAACAAGCATTCTACCACATTTACGTCGATTTTCAACCGCGAAAACATCGATTTCTCTCTATCGACCTAGAATAGAAAACTATGAAAACACCACAAACAATCCAATACACACATACATAATCATACACAAGCATAGTATAATCGAGTTTCGCACCCTTACCCGATTAAATCGCGTGTAGAAAAGTCGGTTGATCGATTTCTAGATTTCCAAGTTTCTCTCTTTTTCTTCTCTTCTTCTTTCTCTCCACTTTTCTTCTTCTCTTTTTCTTTTGTTTCTATTTTCTCTCTATTCTTTCTATTATATTCTTAACTTAACAAAATAAAGGAAAATGACCCAAAATACCCCTACACTCAAATATCTCGGAAATGCTCCCAAAACGCGATAAAATATAATCACGATGAAAAATAACATATTTTCACATAAAAGTCAGAAATAAAATAATATAATAATAAAATACTCAAAACGACTCAATTAATTTAAAAGACAAAACTGACAAAACTGACTGAATTGACTGGGGCGTTACAGGGTTCACCACCCGCAGTTGAGCCACAACATTTCTGAAGGATTCATCCGCGACGGCAATACTGTCATCCTCGGCCATCACCATACGGGCGACCAGCTCGGATCTCGTCCTTAATTCCTTCACATCTTTCGGCTCATCTTCACCCGGGCCATTGACTGCCCTCAACTGCTGGACCAGCTCCTCGACAGCTTTCTTCTCCGCCGCCAGCGTGGAATTCTCCTTCTTCAACCGAGCTACCTCCTCCTCAGCCTTCTTCCGAGTTGTCTGCACCCTTGACCTCTTCTTTGAGGGACGCCATAGCAACCCGGGCAACATTAAGTTCGGACTCGGTTGCGGAATCCCCTTCAGCCTAAACCGCTGCCATCTCTAGCATCCTAACCAAAGCCGAAGCGTCTTGAGCCACCAACGCCCTCTTGCTCGGGCGGTCCATGCTTTCCAAATGAAGAGACTCAGCCCGAGGCACAACTAAGGAGTTTCCCTCAAAGAATCTCCTATCAAGGATGCAGGGAGGAAGCTCGAACTTCCCTTTCTCTGATACCCGAGTGAGGTCCACAACGTCAGTAGGCCTTGGCCGCTTAGATCGTCCGGTCAAAGGGAGGGGGGACCCCCGGGGAGCCGGTGTAGGAGAAGAAGAGGTCCCCGCAGCAGACTGAACCGGAGGGTGAGCACGAGCACTAGCAAACCGAGACTTCAGAGGAACCGCACCGGCCTTGTTCCTCGCAAGAGCATTCTTCACAACCCTCTCATGGGCCTGAGGCATCTCACCTGCACAAACAAAATACGAACAAGTTAGTCACGAGGAAAAGAAATAACACGAGCAAATCTAAAATAAATAAAACTACCAAGCAGCTTCTCGACTTCCGTAGGAGTCTTGCACTCCAGCAGTGCCTTGGTGTTGATAAATCGGTACTCAGCCCTCTGACTACCATCCTCCTCGAAGATCGGATTACCCTTATTCGTCCAGCACTCAGCAAGCAGGAAGGAGTTAATGTACTTCACCAACTCCTCATCGTCACGACATCCTGCCCATGTAGCTCGTGCGGTTGGAGAACGTAGTCGCCAGGCTTCTTGGCAAAATGATCAGGTGCCCAATGAATGGGGAACTTGTAGATTCTCTGCCCAATAAACTTCCCCGCCTCGTCGCGCAGGTCGTTCCCATCCTCATCCACCTCAATCTCCCAGATGTATGTACTGTCCTGGGCAGCTTCGGACACGGGCTCGACAACATAATACCGCTCCTTGAACGTCCGTATCGACTTCGAAAATAGTTTAAATAATTTGCGAGGCTGCTTCAAGGCGACCCAACCATACTTCCTCCCCGACAGCTGCCTTTGAAGATGGAAGACGGTGAAGAACAAGGGGAGAGTAGCCCCTATGAAGAGGTATTCGCACACCAGCTCGAACGGCCAAATGAAGGCTAACGAGTTGGGGTGCAATTGCGTGGGGGCCAACTTCAAATGCACGAACACCGACTGCTGAAAATCGGTGAACGGCAACCTCAAACCCAGCTCCTTGAAGGCGTATTCATACATGGTAAAACGGTCCTCGAAATTCGTACAGACACGCTCATCCTCGGAGGGAAAGTGCACCTTCCATTCCCCCTCTGGTCCGACCTCCGTGAAGACATCACCCAAATACGTTGCAAAAGTGGACACATGTTCACTAGGTTTCACCCTCCAACTCTTCTTCCTCTCCAACCCCACTGGAGGAACTCGAAGCCGTCGAGCTACTATTTTACGAAGAGCTTGTTTCTTCCGGACGTATCTAAGATAATCTCTCTATCTGGCCCCGTCGCCATGTCGATCACCTGAAAAGCAGAGAAGAAAAGTGAATTCGACAACAAATCAAATCCACCCTTCCACCGCTAAGTCAAGTGAAAGGGCGCGCAAAGGGTTGAGGACAACGTCCCCGGCTTAAGCCCTAACATCAAAAAGCTGAAACCTCCCCGCGAGGAGACGCTCGAAACAAATCGTCCCCAAACGAGGAGCTTCCCCGCGCTCATGCCCAGTTTCCGATCGAAGCTTCGCCGGAAACTGCAAAGCTTCACCGGAATCTGGGAGCATTCTACCGGGAAACTCATCACCCACTCAGAAGATGAACAATCACGACGGTTACACAAGCGTCGCCATCGCAACGACACCGTCAACCCCCTCCTAACCAAAACATACTATCATGTCCGGCGACATGTCAGAAGTGGAAAAATGGAACAGCCACCGTCCACCACCAACAATCACCGGGAATCAACATATTTCGCCCTCTAAACCTAGCCCTAACCACATGCAATCTACCATTGACCACCAAAAGGAGTAGAACAAGCACAGGATCGGAAACTTACTTGATTTAAGAAGACGAAAGTGGCTGCTCGGAGCTTGTAGCGGTGGTCGGAGTAAGCAGACGGCGGTGACGGGCAGGAGTGCTGAAGGAGACGAAGAGAAATCAAAGCGAAAAAGTTCCAAATGGAGTGAATTTCCCCCTTTTATACAAAGGGGCACGTGCAGACACGCGCTCGTAGGCCATGATGACTATCAACTAGCCATCATTACCTAGTGACTGCTACACGGAGCTCTAGGCCCACGTGGCGCCCCAACGTTTCTAATTCTGACTGACCTTTAGTCTCTCCTGACACCGGGCAACAAGGTCACGACCACGAATCTCACGGACACCAGGGGTCACAGGCACATTGAGACAACCCTCCTCGTCCTCAAACGACGATGTCACGCTAGATCCCCGGAGTCGCGAGCTGTCCTTAAGTCATCACTCCCATGGTCGGGAGCAACGACTTGGGGGGCTCCTGTTCTGGACTGGACCAATAGCTGGGCATGGCCCAATCCGCTTCTGCTCCAGAGCGGCTCAAATATCCTAAGCCCAACCCACAAGGGGGCAAAAGTTACCTTTCTGCCCCTCCAACCAGGCAAGGAATGCGTCGTTCCTCCCCGAAATCACTGCTCGTTATGCACGACTCTGATTGCTCCCCAGACAATTAAGGGCAGGTGCCCGAAACTATGCCTGTGCCCGACATAACGGCTAGTTTCGGGCACTCTGCCCGACATAACGGCTAGTTTGGGTAGTTAGCTATTATTTGGGAAAACGGTTATTCCGCCCCAAAAATAGGACCGTTGGCCACGCGCTGGGGGCTCTATATAAACCCTCTCGCTTGAGAGAGTTAGGTATCCAATATTCACCTTACGAACTAACACTTGTACTTTCCCCTTTTTCTCTGACCCTTTCTTACTTGAGCGTCGGAGTGACTTGCAGGTACACCCCCTCCTCCTCTCCATACGACTAGCATCCCAGACGTACTTGGTGGCCCACTTCTACAGGATCTGATCCAGCCTTCACGATCATATAAGATATATAGAAAACTCAAAAACAAATAAACTATTACAATGCGATTCAATATCAAAACCAATCCCCGGCAACGACGCCATTTTTTTGGATGCGGAATAGCGGCAAGCAAGCAAAAATATTTATTTTCGGAAGAATTCCCTCCGGGATTTATGTCGTGTCCACAGAGATCGGTTCGAGGGAAAGAATGCCGTTCGACAGTCTCTCACGTTGATGAGTTTGGGTTTAAATGGGTTTAAACCTAAAAACAGAAAAGTAAACATTAAAACAAAAAGAAATCATTCTTCAGAGAGAAAAACTTGTCCGGCAGTGCACATAATCGACTCCTCACAAACTTAAACTTACCGACCAGTTATACTCGACCTAAAATATTCCTCAATATCACCCAGCATCGCTCACAACAAAGGTTATGTCTAACGCAAAGTTGAGAGAACAACCGTGTTACCATCGTCGACACTCTCGCACGCGACTCAAGGCACAGAGGCATTAAGCTTCGACGCCTATTGAAGATTGTTAGCTCTTAAATCTATCTCTAGAGTCCAGAAACTAACAGATAATCATCCCTAATCGAAGTTTGCGAGGATTATCTTTAACGCAATCCCAACCCCGCGCATAAAGCAAAAATCAGAGACAATCACCAATAAAGATTTGTAAAGCAAGTTTCATACAACGCCATGGGCGACAAATATACATGAGATCATAGTAAATACATATACACAACCCAACAAAGAAGAAAAACACAAAGAGTAATACAAATAAACCAACCATCTCGCGGTTTGTCAAACGCCGATCGACGATCAATCCACTCCGGATTATCCGTATGCACGCTTCCATGTTGTTTTCTAAGCTAATCTACTGAAAAATGAAGTTTGATGGAGTTGGGAGCAAAAATCCCCAAAACCATGCCTAGAAAATGACTGAAAATCTATTAAATACAATTACAAAGTTCGCACATTCGCTTTGCGAACGAATCATTTGCCTAGCGAACCTCAAAAAATGACACTTAAGTGTCTCTGAACAGTCAAACCGCCTATGCAAATTTCCAGAAGTTCGCAGTGCGAACAAATTATTCGCTTTGCGAATACTCGCTGCTCAGTTCACAAAGCAAACTTTGGTCTCTTTCTCCCCTGTCCAATTTTGGACTCCTTCGCTGGGGCCTTCGCTGGACCTTCGCAAAGCGAACATTCGCTGTCAACTCGCAAAGCGAACTTGACAGCAAACCATTCCTTATTTTGACCACAACTTCTGAACCGTGTCTCTGATTTACGCACGGTCAGAAGCGCTGAAAAGCTTATTCAATGCTCTATACAATAATGGCAAGATATCCTTGATTGATTACCTGCAAAAATGAGAGAAAATCAATTAAACTCATTGATATTTACACGATACGCAATATATACACTAAAATGTAAAGTAAACGTATTTATAAACAAATAGGGGTTTATTTGAACGATATTAACAAAAAAATATCGATAAGTGCAACAAAATTTATATACAAAAATAGTTACAATTTGCACTTATCATATATGATGGCTAAACCCCCAAGGGTTGGCTGAGTGGTGGAGGCTTGAGTCATGAGAGTATGCTCCTCTCAAGGTCTCAGGTTCAAATCCTACTATCCTTGTGCTGAGTCAGTTCATATGGAGCTTTACTCTGCTTTTAAAAGGAATCCATGCTAATAGACGGTGGGATTGATCCTCTTGAATTAGTCGGTCGCAAGACCAAATATCAAAATTTCAAAAAAAAAAAGAAGAGTATGTGATGGCTAGTAATCACATATAGAGTTAGTTATAACTACCTAACAACCATATTAACTACTAACTTCTAAACAACTTAGGATTGATTAACTAACCGCATATATCACATTTTTCTTAAGTTAAAAATTTGGCATCTGATGATTTTTAGTGCATTAAATTTCAATTTCAAACGACCAATGTCTCTCAGTGGTCTTTTGACAATGTTAAAGAAAAAATTTAGAAAAAAACTGATTTAGGAAGATCATTGGAATCAATGGTCCCTTTAAATCATATCATGAAACTAGATTATAGACTCCAATTTGAACTTCAAACAAATTAGTAGTAATAGACTAGAAAACTATGTTGTTTAGTTTTTGCTTTTTGTGCAACAAGCCACATAAATTTTTATTTAGTTTCTCTTTCATCTAACAGTAATGCATCAAAGATTTAGAAAATTATATTTTGCTGATTCAAATGGCACAGAGAGTTAGAGACCTTTATCTTACCTAGCTGTGATAGAAAAACATGGAATCTATTCCTTAAAGACCAAATATTTGATATAAGACAGATATTTAATTTAGGATTTGCATTCTATCAATAAAAGTATGTACTGTATTTTTATAACAGAATATGGTTACATCAAGAATATGATACACATTTGATGCGAAATAAAATTACAAAATATCACAAAATTAAACCATATAAACATTAAAATGGATTTCAACTTATGCAATATCAAGCATCTGACCATGTAATGTCAAGGCCACCCCATTGATCTTTAGGAACACCTAAAGCTTCCCACACAGCCTTGGAAGCATCCACAATGTTGTTTTGACAAGGAGGTTGGTAATCATGATCTTTATCGCATCCCTTTGTGGAGTCGCACTCATCAACAACCATCGCCACCACACTTTTTCCATTAGCACTGATGGTAATATTTTTGAGGCACCTGCTCTCGTGGTTGAACCATCCGGTAGAAAGTGCAACTACTGGAGTATCGTCGGAATGATAATGCTTGTTGTTAGTTAATAATAATATTAGCTGCCTATTATCTTAGTCAAGAAGCAAGATACTAGCTACCTATTATCTTAGTCAAGAAGCAAGATATTAGCTACCTATTATCTTAGTCAAGAAGCAAGATACTAGCCACCTATTATCTTAGTCAAGAAGCAAGATATTAGCCACCTATTATCTTGATCAAGAAGCAAAGTGCATGCATGAGTAACACTTGGTGATTTGCATGGAAGGCACCTTTAGCTTACTTTTCCTATAAATAGGACCATAAGCAAAGCATTCTAATCATTCCAACATTGAGAGAAAAATATATAACAACCTTGAGAGAGTTTCAAGAGAATTAGAGAGATTTCTAGTTAGTGAAATTCTTGGGTGTAATTGGGATTTTGGGTAGTGAGAGATTGTGAGTGTTTGTAAACACTTTGTGTAAATTTCCCTTTTCAATAGAAACATCTACAGCAGCCCGGAGACGTAGGCATACTTGGCCGAACTCCGTTACCAATTTTTGTGTTTTATTATTCCGCATTTAGCACTTCTCATTAATCTGACTTTGGGGAAATTAGACGAAGTTTCCTAACAACTGGTATCAAAGCAAGTCAGGTTCAAGTCGGAGTGATGGCCGCAGACGAAGGAAAGGTGAAAATTGAAAAGTTCGATGGTGTTGACTTCAGCTTTTGGAAGATGCAAATAGAGGATTATTTGTATCAGAAAAAGCTTTACCAACCTCTCACAGGAAAGAAACCAAATGACATGAAAGATGATGAGTGGAAGCTCCTCGACAGACAAGCTCTCGGTTTTATTCGATTGTCGTTGTCTCGTAACGTTGCATTTAATATTGCAAAGGAAAAGACCACCGTGAGTCTTATGGCGGCTCTTACTAGCATGTATGAAAAGCCATCAGCATCAAATAAAGTTCATTTGATGAGGCGGTTGTTTACGTTACGGATGGGAGAAGGCGCTTCAGCTACTCAACATCTCAATGAACTCAACATCGTCATAACCCAGTTGAGTTCAGTTGGAATCGAGTTTGATGATGAGGTACGAGCATTAATACTTTTGTCTTCCCTACCAGATAGTTGGAGTGCTACTGTCACCGCCGTGAGTAGCTCGTCAGGAAGTACAAAGTTGAAGTTTAATGATGTTCGTGATCTGGTTCTCAGTGAAGAGATCCGACGAAGAGAGTTGGGTGAATCTTCATCCTCTTCATTGTTTCATACAGAGTCAAGAGGAAGAAATTCAACCAGAGGAAATGGACGTGGTAAATCAAAGGACAGGCGGTCCAAATCCAGAAATCATCGTAGTTCCTACAACTCGAAAACTATCGAGTGTTGGAATTGCGGAAAGACGGGGCACTTCAAAAATCAATGCAAGAGTCCACCAAAGAACAAGGAAGCGAAGGACGAGGCCAACGTTGCTTCTAGCCCAGGAGAAGATGATGCTTTAATATGCTCTCTAGAAAGTAAGGAAGAGTCTTGGGTGTTAGATTCAGGAGCATCTTTTCATGCTACTTCACAGAAAAAATTCTTCGAGAATTATGTCCCTGGTAACCTTGGTAAAGTTTATCTTGGTAATGAGCAATCTTGTGAGATTGTAGGCAAAGGTGAAGTGAAGATTAAGTTGAGTGGGTCTGTTTGGGAATTGAAAAATGTCAGACATATTCTAACAAAGAACTTAATCTCGGTAGGCCAGTTGGCTAGTGACGGATACACAACAGTATTCCAGGGTGATGATTGGAAGATTTCAAAGGGTGCAATGATGATCGCTCGCGGTAAAAAGAGTGGTACTCTTTACAAGACAGCAGGAACATGTCATTTAATTGCAATTGCAGCAAATGAAAATCCCAATCTATGGCACCAGAGATTAGGCCATATGAGTGAAAAAGGGATGAAGATTATGCACTCAAAGGGAAAACTTCCAAGTCTTCGGTCAATAGAAATTGACATATGCGAAGACTGCATATTTGGAAAGCAGAAAAGAGTCAGCTTTCAGACAAGTGGAAGAACCCCAAAGAAAGATAAACTCGAACTTGTACACTCTGATGTTTGGGGTCCAACAACCGTCTCATCCATTGGTGGGAAGAATTACTTCGTGACTTTTATCGATGATCACTCTAGAAAGGTATACACATACTTTCTAAAACATAAGTCAGAAGTATTTGAGGCTTTTAAGAAGTGGAAAGCCATGGTAGAAAATGAGACAGGCTTGAAGATCAAAAAGCTCAGAACCGACAATGGTGGTGAATACGAAGACACAAAATTCAAGAAGTTTTGCTATGAGCACGGTATCAGAATGGAGAGAACCGTGCCTGGTACGCCTCAACACAATGGTGTAGCTGAGCGTATGAATCGGACGTTGACAGAACGAGCCAGAAGCTTACGTATGCAGTCAGGCCTACCAAAGCAATTCTGGGCAGAAGCAGTCAACACAGCAACCTACTTGATCAACCGAGGTCCATCGGTACCATTGGAGCATAAAATACCAGAAGAGGTATGGAGTGGAAAGGAGGTCAAACTCTCACATCTTAGAGTTTTCGGGTGTGTAGCATATGTGCATATTAGTGATCAAGGTAGAAATAAACTTGATCCTAAATCTAAGAAGTGCACTTTCATCGGTTATGGTGAGGATGAGTTTGGATACTGTCTTTGGGATGATGAAAACAAAAAAATGATCCGCAGTAGAGATGTGATATTCAATGAAAGAGTGATGTACAAGGATAGGCATAACACAACCACTAGAGATTCAGAAGCTCGTGAGCCTGTGTATGCAGACTTAGATGATGTTCCTGAAATTCCTCAATCTGAGGAACTATCTGAATCAAGCAGCGGAGAACGTTCTCCTTCATTGAGAAGGTCTATTCGATCACATGTTCCTAACAAGAGGTTAGCAGATTATGTTTTGTTAACAGATGAAGGAGAGCCTGAAGACTATGCAGAGGCATGTCAAACTGCAGATGCTAGCAAGTGGGAGTTTGCCATGAAAGACGAGATGAAGTCTTTAATCTCAAATCAAACATGGGAACTAGTTGAGTTACCTATGGGAAAAAGGGCACTTAACAACAAATGGGTGTATAGAGTAAAGGAGGACCATGATGGTTCCAAGAGATACAAAGCTCGACTAGTGGTCAAGGGATTCCAGCAAAAGGAAGGAGTTGATTACACAGAAATTTTTGCCCCGGTTGTGAAGCTCAATACTATCAGGACAGTATTAAGTATTACTGCCAGTGAAGAGCTCTTTCTTGAGCAATTAGATGTGAAGACTGCATTTCTTCATGGAGAATTAGACGAGGAGATATACATGCACCAACCTGAAGGATTCTCAGAAAAAGGTAAGGAGAACAAAGTGTGTAGATTAATGAAGAGTTTGTATGGCCTGAAACAAGCTCCAAGGCAGTGGTACAAAAGGTTTGAAAGCTTCATGCACAAGGAAGGTTTCCAGAAGTGCAATGCCGACCATTGTTGCTTCTTCAAGAGATATAACTCTAGTTATATCATTTTGCTACTTTATGTCGATGACATGTTAGTGGCAGGTTCAAATATAGACGAGATTAGAAACTTGAAGATGCAGTTGTCAAAAGAATTTGACATGAAGGACTTGGGTCATGCAAAGAAGATCATTGGAATGCAAATCACGAGAGATAAGAAAAAAGGAGTTTTACAATTATCTCAGGCAGAGTATATCAACCGTGTCTTGCAAAGATTCAACATGATCAACGCAAAACCAGTCAGCACACCTTTGGCAAATCATTTTCGCTTATCCAAGGAACAATCACCTCAGACCGAGGAGGAGAAAGAACTCATGGCTAAGATTCCATATGCCTCAGCCATAGGAAGTCTTATGTACGCAATGGTCTGTACGAGGCCAGACATTGGCCATGCAGTGGGAATTGTTAGCAAGTTTATGTCAAATCCAGGTAAAGCTCATTGGGAAGCAGTTAAGTGGATTTTGAGGTATCTACAAGGCACCACAAAGAAGTGCTTGTATTTCAGTAAAGGAGAAATTAAAGTACAAGGATATGTAGATGCAGACTTTGCAGGTGAGGTCGATCACCGAAGAAGTACCACTGGTTACGTATTCACTGTCGGTACTACAACAGTTAGTTGGATGTCGCGGATACAAAAAATTGTTGCTATGTCCACTACAGAGGCTAAATATGTAGCAATAACTGAAGCTAGCAAAGAGTTGATATGGCTTCAAGGTTTGTTGACAGAGTTGGGTTTCATCCAGAAGCAAAGTGTCTTACATAGTGACAATCAAAGTGCAATACATCTTGCAAAGAATTCAGCATTTCACTCAAAAACAAAGCACATTGATCTTCGTTATCACTTCATCAGATCTCTTCTTGAGGATGAGGTATTAACATTGAAGAAGATTGAAGGAAGAAAGAATCCAGCAGACATGTTGACAAAGGTGGTAACCATTGACAAACTGAAGTTGTGCTCAACTTCAGTAGGCCTGCTAGAGTAACAGACCAGGGAAGGCTGCTGCATGATTGATGTGTGAAGACCGATTGAAATCATTCTTCAAGTGGGAGATTGTTAGTTAATAATAATATTAGCTGCCTATTATCTTAGTCAAGAAGCAAGATACTAGCTACCTATTATCTTAGTCAAGAAGCAAGATATTAACTACCTATTATCTTAGTCAAGAAGCAAGATACTAGCCACCTATTATCTTAGTCAAGAAGCAAGATATTAGCCACCTATTATCTTGATCAAGAAGCAAAGTGCATGCATGAGTAACACTTGGTGATTTGCATGGAAGGCACCTTTAGCTTACTTTTCCTATAAATAGGACCATAAACAAAGCATTCTAATCATTCCAACATTGAGAGAAAAATATATAACAACCTTGAGAGAGTTTCAAGAGAATTAGAGAGATTTCTAGTTAGTGAAATTCTTGGGTGTAATTGGGATTTTGGGTAGTGAGAGATTGTGAGTGTTTGTAAACACTTTGTGTAAATTTCCCTTTTCAATAGAAACATCTGCAGCAGCCCGGAGACGTAGGCATACTTGGCCGAACTCCGTTACCAATTTTTGTGTTTTATTATTCCGCATTTATCACTTCTCATTAATCTGACTTTGGGGAAATTAGACGAAGTTTCCTAACAACTGGTATCAAAGCAAGTCAGGTTCAAGTGGGAGTGATGGCCGCAGACGAAGGAAAGGTGCAAATTGAAAAGTTCGATGGTGTTGACTTCAGCTTTTGGAAGATGAAAATAGAGGATTATTTGTATCAGAAAAAGCTTTACCAACCTCTCACAGGAAAGAAACTAAATGACATGAAAGATGATGAGTGGAAGCTCCTCGACAGACAAGCTCTCGGTTTTATTCGATTGTCGTTGTCTCGTAACGTTGCATTTAATATTGCAAAGGAAAAGACCACCGTGAGTCTTATGGCGGCTCTTACTAGCATGTATGAAAAGCCATCAGCATCAAATAAAGTTCATTTGATGAGGCGGTTGTTTACGTTACGGATGGGAGAAGGCGCTTCAGCTACTCAACATCTCAATGAACTCAACATCGTCATAACCCAGTTGAGTTCAGTTGGAATCGAGTTTGATGATGAGGTACGAGCATTAATACTTTTGTCTTCCCTACCAGATAGTTGGAGTGCTACTGTCACCGCCGTGAGTAGCTCGTCAGGAAGTACAAAGTTGAAGTTTAATGATGTTCGTGATCTGGTTCTCAGTGAAGAGATCCGACGAAGAGAGTTGGGTGAATCTTCATCCTCTTCATTGTTGCATACAGAGTCAAGAGGAAGAAATTCAACCAGAGGAAATGGACGCGGTAAATCAAAGGACAGGCGGTCCAAATCCAGAAATCATCGTAGTTCCTACAACTCGAAAACTATCGAGTGTTGGAATTGCGGAAAGACGGGGAACTTCAAAAATCAATGCAAGAGTCCACCAAAGAACAAGGAAGCGAAGGACGAGGCCAACGTTGCTTCTAGCCCAGGAGAAGATGATACTTTAATATGCTCTCTAGAAAGTAAGGAAGAGTCTTGGGTGTTAGATTCAGGAGCATCTTTTCATGCTACTTCACAGAAAAAATTCTTCGAGAATTATGTCCCTGGTAACCTTGGTAAAGTTTATCTTGGTAATGAGCAATCTTGTGAGATTGTAGGCAAAGGTGAAGTGAAGATTAAGTTGAGTGGGTCTGTTTGGGAATTGAAAAATGTCAGACATATTCCCGACCTAACAAAGAACTTAATCTCGGTAGGCCAGTTGGCTAGTGACGGATACACAACAGTATTCCAGGGTGATGATTGGAAGATTTCAAAGGGTGCAATGATGATCGCTCGCGGTAAAAAGAGTGGTACTCTTTACAAGACAGCAGGAACATGTCATTTAATTGCAATTGCAGGAAATGAAAATCCCAATCTATGGCACCAGAGATTAGGCCATATGAGTGAAAAAGGGATGAAGATTATGCACTCAAAGGGAAAACTTCCAAGTCTTCGGTCAATAGAAATTGACATATGCGAAGACTGCATATTTGGAAAGCAGAAAAGAGTCAGCTTTCAGACAAGTGGAAGAACTCCAAAGAAAGATAAACTCGAACTTGTACACTCTGATGTTTGGGGTCCAACAACCGTCTCATCCATTGGTGGGAAGAATTACTTCGTGACTTTTATCGATGATCACTCTAGAAAGGTATACACATACTTTCTAAAACATAAGTCAGAAGTATTTGAGGCTTTTAAGAAGTGGAAAGCCATGGTAGAAAATGAGACAGGCTTGAAGATCAAAAAGCTCAGAACCGACAATGGTGGTGAATATGAAGACACAAAATTCAAGAAGTTTTGCTATGAGCACGGTATCAGAATGGAGAGAACCGTGCCTGGTACGCCTCAACACAATGGTGTAGCTGAGCGTATGAATCGGACGTTGACAGAACGAGCCAGAAGCTTACGTATGCAGTCAGGCCTACCAAAGCAATTCTGGGCAGAAGCAGTCAACACAGCAACCTACTTGATCAACCGAGGTCCATCGGTACCATTGGAGCATAAAATACCAGAAGAGGTATGGAGTGGAAAGGAGGTCAAACTCTCACATCTTAGAGTTTTCAGGTGTGTAGCATATGTGCATATTAGTGATCAAGGTAGAAATAAACTTGATCCTAAATCTAAGAAGTGCACTTTCATCGGTTATGGTGAGGATGAGTTTGGATACTGTCTTTGGGATGATGAAAACAAAAAAATGATCCGCAGTAGAGATGTGATATTCAATGAAAGAGTGATGTACAAGGATAGGCATAACACAACCACTAGAGATTCAGAAGCTCGTGAGCCTGTGTATGCAGACTTAGATGATGTTCCTGAAATTCCTCAATCTGAGGAACTATCTGAATCAAGCAGCGGAGAACGTTCTCCTTCATTGAGAAGGTCTATTCGATCACATGTTCCTAACAAGAGGTTAGCAGATTATGTTTTGTTAACAGATGAAGGAGAGCCTGAAGACTATGCAGAGGCATGTCAAACTGCAGATGCTATCAAGTGGGAGTTTGCCATGAAAGACGAGATGAAGTCTTTAATCTCAAATCAAACATGGGAACTAGTTGAGTTACCTATGGGAAAAAGGGCACTTAACAACAAATGGGTGTATAGAGTAAAGGAGGACCATGATGGTTCCAAGAGATACAAAGCTCGACTAGTGGTCAAGGGATTCCAGCAAAAGGAAGGAGTTGATTACACAGAAATTTTTGCCCCGGTTGTGAAGCTCAATACTATCAGGACAGTATTAAGTATTACTGCCAGTGAAGAGCTCTTTCTTGAGCAATTAGATGTGAAGACTGCATTTCTTCATGGAGAATTAGACGAGGAGATATACATGCACCAACCTGAAGGATTCTCAGAAAAAGGTAAGGAGAACAAAGTGTGTAGATTAATGAAGAGTTTGTATGGCCTGAAACAAGCTCCAAGGCAGTGGTACAAAAGGTTTGAAAGCTTCATGCACAAGGAAGGTTTCCAGAAGTGCAATGCCGACCATTGTTGCTTCTTCAAGAGATATAACTCTAGTTATATCATTTTGCTACTTTATGTCGATGACATGTTAGTGGCAGGTTCAAATATAGACGAGATTAGAAACTTGAAGATGCAGTTGTCAAAAGAATTTGACATGAAGGACTTGGGTCATGCAAAGAAGATCATTGGAATGCAAATCACGAGAGATAAGAAAAAAGGAGTTTTACAATTATCTCAGGCAGAGTATATCAACCGTGTCTTGCAAAGATTCAACATGATCAACGCAAAACCAGTCAGCACACCTTTGGCAAATCATTTTCGCTTATCCAAGGAACAATCACCTCAGACCGAGGAGGAGAAAGAACTCATGGCTAAGATTCCATATGCCTCAGCCATAGGAAGTCTTATGTACGCAATGGTCTGTACGAGGCCAGACATTGGCCATGCAGTGGGAATTGTTAGCAAGTTTATGTCAAATCCAGGTAAAGCTCATTGGGAAGCAGTTAAGTGGATTTTGAGGTATCTACAAGGCACCACAAAGAAGTGCTTGTATTTCAGTAAAGGAGAAATTAAAGTACAAGGATATGTAGATGCAGACTTTGCAGGTGAGGTCGATCACCGAAGAAGTACCACTGGTTACGTATTCACTGTCGGTACTACAACAGTTAGTTGGATGTCGCGGATACAAAAAATTGTTGCTATGTCCACTACAGAGGCTGAATATGTAGCAATAACTGAAGCTAGCAAAGAGTTGATATGGCTTCAAGGTTTGTTGACAGAGTTGGGTTTCATCCAGAAGCAAAGTGTCTTACATAGTGACAATCAAAGTGCAATACATCTTGCAAAGAATTCAGCATTTCACTCAAAAACAAAGCACATTGATCTTCGTTATCACTTCATCAGATCTCTTCTTGAGGATGAGGTATTAACATTGAAGAAGATTGAAGGAAGAAAGAATCCAGCAGACATGTTGACAAAGGTGGTAACCATTGACAAACTGAAGTTGTGCTCAACTTCAGTAGGCCTGCTAGAGTAACAGACCAGGGAAGGCTGCTGCATGATTGATGTGTGAAGACCGATTGAAATCATTCTTCAAGTGGGAGATTGTTAGTTAATAATAATATTAGCTGCCTATTATCTTAGTCAAGAAGCAAGATACTAGCTACCTATTATCTTAGTCAAGAAGCAAGATATTAACTACCTATTATCTTAGTCAAGAAGCAAGATACTAGCCACCTATTATCTTAGTCAAGAAGCAAGATATTAGCCACCTATTATCTTGATCAAGAAGCAAAGTGCATGCATGAGTAACACTTGGTGATTTGCATGGAAGGCACCTTTAGCTTACTTTTCCTATAAATAGGACCATAAACAAAGCATTCTAATCATTCCAACATTGAGAGAAAAATATATAACAACCTTGAGAGAGTTTCAAGAGAATTAGAGAGATTTCTAGTTAGTGAAATTCTTGGGTGTAATTGGGATTTTGGGTAGTGAGAGATTGTGAGTGTTTGTAAACACTTTGTGTAAATTTCCCTTTTCAATAGAAACATCTGCAGCAGCCCGGAGACGTAGGCATACTTGGCCGAACTCCGTTACCAATTTTTGTGTTTTATTATTCCGCATTTATCACTTCTCATTAATCTGACTTTGGGGAAATTAGACGAAGTTTCCTAACAACTGGTATCAAAGCAAGTCAGGTTCAAGTGGGAGTGATGGCCGCAGACGAAGGAAAGGTGCAAATTGAAAAGTTCGATGGTGTTGACTTCAGCTTTTGGAAGATGAAAATAGAGGATTATTTGTATCAGAAAAAGCTTTACCAACCTCTCACAGGAAAGAAACTAAATGACATGAAAGATGATGAGTGGAAGCTCCTCGACAGACAAGCTCTCGGTTTTATTCGATTGTCGTTGTCTCGTAACGTTGCATTTAATATTGCAAAGGAAAAGACCACCGTGAGTCTTATGGCGGCTCTTACTAGCATGTATGAAAAGCCATCAGCATCAAATAAAGTTCATTTGATGAGGCGGTTGTTTACGTTACGGATGGGAGAAGGCGCTTCAGCTACTCAACATCTCAATGAACTCAACATCGTCATAACCCAGTTGAGTTCAGTTGGAATCGAGTTTGATGATGAGGTACGAGCATTAATACTTTTGTCTTCCCTACCAGATAGTTGGAGTGCTACTGTCACCGCCGTGAGTAGCTCGTCAGGAAGTACAAAGTTGAAGTTTAATGATGTTCGTGATCTGGTTCTCAGTGAAGAGATCCGACGAAGAGAGTTGGGTGAATCTTCATCCTCTTCATTGTTGCATACAGAGTCAAGAGGAAGAAATTCAACCAGAGGAAATGGACGCGGTAAATCAAAGGACAGGCGGTCCAAATCCAGAAATCATCGTAGTTCCTACAACTCGAAAACTATCGAGTGTTGGAATTGCGGAAAGACGGGGAACTTCAAAAATCAATGCAAGAGTCCACCAAAGAACAAGGAAGCGAAGGACGAGGCCAACGTTGCTTCTAGCCCAGGAGAAGATGATACTTTAATATGCTCTCTAGAAAGTAAGGAAGAGTCTTGGGTGTTAGATTCAGGAGCATCTTTTCATGCTACTTCACAGAAAAAATTCTTCGAGAATTATGTCCCTGGTAACCTTGGTAAAGTTTATCTTGGTAATGAACAATCTTGTGAGATTGTAGGCAAAGGTGAAGTGAAGATTAAGTTGAGTGGGTCTGTTTGGGAATTGAAAAATGTCAGACATATTCCCGACCTAACAAAGAACTTAATCTCGGTAGGCCAGTTGGCTAGTGACGGATACACAACAGTATTCCAGGGTGATGATTGGAAGATTTCAAAGGGTGCAATGATGATCGCTCGCGGTAAAAAGAGTGGTACTCTTTACAAGACAGCAGGAACATGTCATTTAATTGCAATTGCAGCAAATGAAAATCCCAATCTATGGCACCAGAGATTAGGCCATATGAGTGAAAAAGGGATGAAGATTATGCACTCAAAGGGAAAACTTCCAAGTCTTCGGTCAATAAAATTGACATATGCGAAGACTGCATATTTGGAAAGCAGAAAAGAGTCAGCTTTCAGACAAGTGGAAGAACCCCAAAGAAAGATAAACTCGAACTTGTACACTCTGATGTTTGGGGTCCAACAACCGTCTCATCCATTGGTGGGAAGAATTACTTCGTGACTTTTATCGATGATCACTCTAGAAAGGTATACACATACTTTCTAAAACATAAGTCAGAAGTATTTGAGGCTTTTAAGAAGTGGAAAGCCATGGTAGAAAATGAGACAGGCTTGAAGATCAAAAAGCTCAGAACCGACAATGGTGGTGAATACGAAGACACAAAATTCAAGAAGTTTTGCTATGAGCACGGTATCAGAATGGAGAGAACCGTGCCTGGTACGCCTCAACACAATGGTGTAGCTGAGCGTATGAATCGGACGTTGACAGAACGAGCCAGAAGCTTACGTATGCAGTCAGGCCTACCAAAGCAATTCTGGGCAGAAGCAGTCAACACAGCAACCTACTTGATCAACCGAGGTCCATCGGTACCATTGGAGCATAAAATACCAGAAGAGGTATGGAGTGGAAAGGAGGTCAAACTCTCACATCTTAGAGTTTTCGGGTGTGTAGCATATGTGCATATTAGTGATCAAGGTAGAAATAAACTTGATCCTAAATCTAAGAAGTGCACTTTCATCGGTTATGGTGAGGATGAGTTTGGATACTGTCTTTGGGATGATGAAAACAAAAAAATGATCCGCAGTAGAGATGTGATATTCAATGAAAGAGTGATGTACAAGGATAGGCATAACACAACCACTAGAGATTCAGAAGCTCGTGAGCCTGTGTATGCAGACTTAGATGATGTTCCTGAAATTCCTCAATCTGAGGAACTATCTGAATCAAGCAGCGGAGAACGTTCTCCTTCATTGAGAAGGTCTATTCGATCACATGTTCCTAACAAGAGGTTAGCAGATTATGTTTTGTTAACAGATGAAGGAGAGCCTGAAGACTATGCAGAGGCATGTCAAACTGCAGATGCTATCAAGTGGGAGTTTGCCATGAAAGACGAGATGAAGTCTTTAATCTCAAATCAAACATGGGAACTAGTTGAGTTACCTATGGGAAAAAGGGCACTTAACAACAAATGGGTGTATAGAGTAAAGGAGGACCATGATGGTTCCAAGAGATACAAAGCTCGACTAGTGGTCAAGGGATTCCAGCAAAAGGAAGGAGTTGATTACACAGAAATTTTTGCCCCGGTTGTGAAGCTCAATACTATCAGGACAGTATTAAGTATTACTGCCAGTGAAGAGCTCTTTCTTGAGCAATTAGATGTGAAGACTGCATTTCTTCATGGAGAATTAGACGAGGAGATATACATGCACCAACCTGAAGGATTCTCAGAAAAAGGTAAGGAGAACAAAGTGTGTAGATTAATGAAGAGTTTGTATGGCCTGAAACAAGCTCCAAGGCAGTGGTACAAAAGGTTTGAAAGCTTCATGCACAAGGAAGGTTTCCAGAAGTGCAATGCCGACCATTGTTGCTTCTTCAAGAGATATAACTCTAGTTATATCATTTTGCTACTTTATGTCGATGACATGTTAGTGGCAGGTTCAAATATAGACGAGATTAGAAACTTGAAGATGCAGTTGTCAAAAGAATTTGACATGAAGGACTTGGGTCATGCAAAGAAGATCATTGGAATGCAAATCACGAGAGATAAGAAAAAAGGAGTTTTACAATTATCTCAGGCAGAGTATATCAACCGTGTCTTGCAAAGATTCAACATGATCAACGCAAAACCAGTCAGCACACCTTTGGCAAATCATTTTCGCTTATCCAAGGAACAATCACCTCAGACCGAGGAGGAGAAAGAACTCATGGCTAAGATTCCATATGCCTCAGCCATAGGAAGTCTTATGTACGCAATGGTCTGTACGAGGCCAGACATTGGCCATGCAGTGGGAATTGTTAGCAAGTTTATGTCAAATCCAGGTAAAGCTCATTGGGAAGCAGTTAAGTGGATTTTGAGGTATCTACAAGGCACCACAAAGAAGTGCTTGTATTTCAGTAAAGGAGAAATTAAAGTACAAGGATATGTAGATGCAGACTTTGCAGGTGAGGTCGATCACCGAAGAAGTACCACTGGTTACGTATTCACTGTCGGTACTACAACAGTTAGTTGGATGTCGCGGATACAAAAAATTGTTGCTATGTCCACTACAGAGGCTGAATATGTAGCAATAACTGAAGCTAGCAAAGAGTTGATATGGCTTCAAGGTTTGTTGACAGAGTTGGGTTTCATCCAGAAGCAAAGTGTCTTACATAGTGACAATCAAAGTGCAATACATCTTGCAAAGAATTCAGCATTTCACTCAAAAACAAAGCACATTGATCTTCGTTATCACTTCATCAGATCTCTTCTTGAGGATGAGGTATTAACATTGAAGAAGATTGAAGGAAGAAAGAATCCAGCAGACATGTTGACAAAGGTGGTAACCATTGACAAACTGAAGTTGTGCTCAACTTCAGTAGGCCTGCTAGAGTAACAGACCAGGGAAGGCTGCTGCATGATTGATGTGTGAAGACCGATTGAAATCATTCTTCAAGTGGGAGATTGTTAGTTAATAATAATATTAGCTGCCTATTATCTTAGTCAAGAAGCAAGATACTAGCTACCTATTATCTTAGTCAAGAAGCAAGATATTAACTACCTATTATCTTAGTCAAGAAGCAAGATACTAGCCACCTATTATCTTAGTCAAGAAGCAAGATATTAGCCACCTATTATCTTGATCAAGAAGCAAAGTGCATGCATGAGTAACACTTGGTGATTTGCATGGAAGGCACCTTTAGCTTACTTTTCCTATAAATAGGACCATAAACAAAGCATTCTAATCATTCCAACATTGAGAGAAAAATATATAACAACCTTGAGAGAGTTTCAAGAGAATTAGAGAGATTTCTAGTTAGTGAAATTCTTGGGTGTAATTGGGATTTTGGGTAGTGAGAGATTGTGAGTGTTTGTAAACACTTTGTGTAAATTTCCCTTTTCAATAGAAACATCTGCAGCAGCCCGGAGACGTAGGCATACTTGGCCGAACTCCGTTACCAATTTTTGTGTTTTATTATTCCGCATTTATCACTTCTCATTAATCTGACTTTGGGGAAATTAGACGAAGTTTCCTAACAACTGGTATCAAAGCAAGTCAGGTTCAAGTGGGAGTGATGGCCGCAGACGAAGGAAAGGTGCAAATTGAAAAGTTCGATGGTGTTGACTTCAGCTTTTGGAAGATGAAAATAGAGGATTATTTGTATCAGAAAAAGCTTTACCAACCTCTCACAGGAAAGAAACTAAATGACATGAAAGATGATGAGTGGAAGCTCCTCGACAGACAAGCTCTCGGTTTTATTCGATTGTCGTTGTCTCGTAACGTTGCATTTAATATTGCAAAGGAAAAGACCACCGTGAGTCTTATGGCGGCTCTTACTAGCATGTATGAAAAGCCATCAGCATCAAATAAAGTTCATTTGATGAGGCGGTTGTTTACGTTACGGATGGGAGAAGGCGCTTCAGCTACTCAACATCTCAATGAACTCAACATCGTCATAACCCAGTTGAGTTCAGTTGGAATCGAGTTTGATGATGAGGTACGAGCATTAATACTTTTGTCTTCCCTACCAGATAGTTGGAGTGCTACTGTCACCGCCGTGAGTAGCTCGTCAGGAAGTACAAAGTTGAAGTTTAATGATGTTCGTGATCTGGTTCTCAGTGAAGAGATCCGACGAAGAGAGTTGGGTGAATCTTCATCCTCTTCATTGTTGCATACAGAGTCAAGAGGAAGAAATTCAACCAGAGGAAATGGACGCGGTAAATCAAAGGACAGGCGGTCCAAATCCAGAAATCATCGTAGTTCCTACAACTCGAAAACTATCGAGTGTTGGAATTGCGGAAAGACGGGGAACTTCAAAAATCAATGCAAGAGTCCACCAAAGAACAAGGAAGCGAAGGACGAGGCCAACGTTGCTTCTAGCCCAGGAGAAGATGATACTTTAATATGCTCTCTAGAAAGTAAGGAAGAGTCTTGGGTGTTAGATTCAGGAGCATCTTTTCATGCTACTTCACAGAAAAAATTCTTCGAGAATTATGTCCCTGGTAACCTTGGTAAAGTTTATCTTGGTAATGAGCAATCTTGTGAGATTGTAGGCAAAGGTGAAGTGAAGATTAAGTTGAGTGGGTCTGTTTGGGAATTGAAAAATGTCAGACATATTCCCGACCTAACAAAGAACTTAATCTCGGTAGGCCAGTTGGCTAGTGACGGATACACAACAGTATTCCAGGGTGATGATTGGAAGATTTCAAAGGGTGCAATGATGATCGCTCGCGGTAAAAAGAGTGGTACTCTTTACAAGACAGCAGGAACATGTCATTTAATTGCAATTGCAGGAAATGAAAATCCCAATCTATGGCACCAGAGATTAGGCCATATGAGTGAAAAAGGGATGAAGATTATGCACTCAAAGGGAAAACTTCCAAGTCTTCGGTCAATAGAAATTGACATATGCGAAGACTGCATATTTGGAAAGCAGAAAAGAGTCAGCTTTCAGACAAGTGGAAGAACTCCAAAGAAAGATAAACTCGAACTTGTACACTCTGATGTTTGGGGTCCAACAACCGTCTCATCCATTGGTGGGAAGAATTACTTCGTGACTTTTATCGATGATCACTCTAGAAAGGTATACACATACTTTCTAAAACATAAGTCAGAAGTATTTGAGGCTTTTAAGAAGTGGAAAGCCATGGTAGAAAATGAGACAGGCTTGAAGATCAAAAAGCTCAGAACCGACAATGGTGGTGAATACGAAGACACAAAATTCAAGAAGTTTTGCTATGAGCACGGTATCAGAATGGAGAGAACCGTGCCTGGTACGCCTCAACACAATGGTGTAGCTGAGCGTATGAATCGGACGTTGACAGAACGAGCCAGAAGCTTACGTATGCAGTCAGGCCTACCAAAGCAATTCTGGGCAGAAGCAGTCAACACAGCAACCTACTTGATCAACCGAGGTCCATCGGTACCATTGGAGCATAAAATACCAGAAGAGGTATGGAGTGGAAAGGAGGTCAAACTCTCACATCTTAGAGTTTTCGGGTGTGTAGCATATGTGCATATTAGTGATCAAGGTAGAAATAAACTTGATCCTAAATCTAAGAAGTGCACTTTCATCGGTTATGGTGAGGATGAGTTTGGATACTGTCTTTGGGATGATGAAAACAAAAAAATGATCCGCAGTAGAGATGTGATATTCAATGAAAGAGTGATGTACAAGGATAGGCATAACACAACCACTAGAGATTCAGAAGCTCGTGAGCCTGTGTATGCAGACTTAGATGATGTTCCTGAAATTCCTCAATCTGAGGAACTATCTGAATCAAGCAGCGGAGAACGTTCTCCTTCATTGAGAAGGTCTATTCGATCACATGTTCCTAACAAGAGGTTAGCAGATTATGTTTTGTTAACAGATGAAGGAGAGCCTGAAGACTATGCAGAGGCATGTCAAACTGCAGATGCTAGCAAGTGGGAGTTTGCCATGAAAGACGAGATGAAGTCTTTAATCTCAAATCAAACATGGGAACTAGTTGAGTTACCTATGGGAAAAAGGGCACTTAACAACAAATGGGTGTATAGAGTAAAGGAGGACCATGATGGTTCCAAGAGATACAAAGCTCGACTAGTGGTCAAGGGATTCCAGCAAAAGGAAGGAGTTGATTACACAGAAATTTTTGCCCCGGTTGTGAAGCTCAATACTATCAGGACAGTATTAAGTATTACTGCCAGTGAAGAGCTCTTTCTTGAGCAATTAGATGTGAAGACTGCATTTCTTCATGGAGAATTAGACGAGGAGATATACATGCACCAACCTGAAGGATTCTCAGAAAAAGGTAAGGAGAACAAAGTGTGTAGATTAATGAAGAGTTTGTATGGCCTGAAACAAGCTCCAAGGCAGTGGTACAAAAGGTTTGAAAGCTTCATGCACAAGGAAGGTTTCCAGAAGTGCAATGCCGACCATTGTTGCTTCTTCAAGAGATATAACTCTAGTTATATCATTTTGCTACTTTATGTCGATGACATGTTAGTGGCAGGTTCAAATATAGACGAGATTAGAAACTTGAAGATGCAGTTGTCAAAAGAATTTGACATGAATGACTTGGGTCATGCAAAGAAGATCATTGGAATGCAAATCACGAGAGATAAGAAAAAAGGAGTTTTACAATTATCTCAGGCAGAGTATATCAACCGTGTCTTGCAAAGATTCAACATGATCAACGCAAAACCAGTCAGCACACCTTTGGCAAATCATTTTCGCTTATCCAAGGAACAATCACCTCAGACCGAGGAGGAGAAAGAACTCATGGCTAAGATTCCATATGCCTCAGCCATAGGAAGTCTTATGTACGCAATGGTCTGTACGAGGCCAGACATTGGCCATGCAGTGGGAATTGTTAGCAAGTTTATGTCAAATCCAGGTAAAGCTCATTGGGAAGCAGTTAAGTGGATTTTGAGGTATCTACAAGGCACCACAAAGAAGTGCTTGTATTTCAGTAAAGGAGAAATTAAAGTACAAGGATATGTAGATGCAGACTTTGCAGGTGAGGTCGATCACCGAAGAAGTACCACTGGTTACGTATTCACTGTCGGTACTACAACAGTTAGTTGGATGTCGCGGATACAAAAAATTGTTGCTATGTCCACTACAGAGGCTGAATATGTAGCAATAACTGAAGCTAGCAAAGAGTTGATATGGCTTCAAGGTTTGTTGACAGAGTTGGGTTTCATCCAGAAGCAAAGTGTCTTACATAGTGACAATCAAAGTGCAATACATCTTGCAAAGAATTCAGCATTTCACTCAAAAACAAAGCACATTGATCTTCGTTATCACTTCATCAGATCTCTTCTTGAGGATGAGGTATTAACATTGAAGAAGATTGAAGGAAGAAAGAATCCAGCAGACATGTTGACAAAGGTGGTAACCATTGACAAACTGAAGTTGTGCTCAACTTCAGTAGGCCTGCTAGAGTAACAGACCAGGGAAGGCTGCTGCATGATTGATGTGTGAAGACCGATTGAAATCATTCTTCAAGTGGGAGATTGTTAGTTAATAATAATATTAGCTGCCTATTATCTTAGTCAAGAAGCAAGATACTAGCTACCTATTATCTTAGTCAAGAAGCAAGATATTAACTACCTATTATCTTAGTCAAGAAGCAAGATACTAGCCACCTATTATCTTAGTCAAGAAGCAAGATATTAGCCACCTATTATCTTGATCAAGAAGCAAAGTGCATGCATGAGTAACACTTGGTGATTTGCATGGAAGGCACCTTTAGCTTACTTTTCCTATAAATAGGACCATAAACAAAGCATTCTAATCATTCCAACATTGAGAGAAAAATATATAACAACCTTGAGAGAGTTTCAAGAGAATTAGAGAGATTTCTAGTTAGTGAAATTCTTGGGTGTAATTGGGATTTTGGGTAGTGAGAGATTGTGAGTGTTTGTAAACACTTTGTGTAAATTTCCCTTTTCAATAGAAACATCTGCAGCAGCCCGGAGACGTAGGCATACTTGGCCGAACTCCGTTACCAATTTTTGTGTTTTATTATTCCGCATTTATCACTTCTCATTAATCTGACTTTGGGGAAATTAGACGAAGTTTCCTAACAACTGGTATCAAAGCAAGTCAGGTTCAAGTGGGAGTGATGGCCGCAGACGAAGGAAAGGTGCAAATTGAAAAGTTCGATGGTGTTGACTTCAGCTTTTGGAAGATGAAAATAGAGGATTATTTGTATCAGAAAAAGCTTTACCAACCTCTCACAGGAAAGAAACTAAATGACATGAAAGATGATGAGTGGAAGCTCCTCGACAGACAAGCTCTCGGTTTTATTCGATTGTCGTTGTCTCGTAACGTTGCATTTAATATTGCAAAGGAAAAGACCACCGTGAGTCTTATGGCGGCTCTTACTAGCATGTATGAAAAGCCATCAGCATCAAATAAAGTTCATTTGATGAGGCGGTTGTTTACGTTACGGATGGGAGAAGGCGCTTCAGCTACTCAACATCTCAATGAACTCAACATCGTCATAACCCAGTTGAGTTCAGTTGGAATCGAGTTTGATGATGAGGTACGAGCATTAATACTTTTGTCTTCCCTACCAGATAGTTGGAGTGCTACTGTCACCGCCGTGAGTAGCTCGTCAGGAAGTACAAAGTTGAAGTTTAATGATGTTCGTGATCTGGTTCTCAGTGAAGAGATCCGACGAAGAGAGTTGGGTGAATCTTCATCCTCTTCATTGTTGCATACAGAGTCAAGAGGAAGAAATTCAACCAGAGGAAATGGACGCGGTAAATCAAAGGACAGGCGGTCCAAATCCAGAAATCATCGTAGTTCCTACAACTCGAAAACTATCGAGTGTTGGAATTGCGGAAAGACGGGGAACTTCAAAAATCAATGCAAGAGTCCACCAAAGAACAAGGAAGCGAAGGACGAGGCCAACGTTGCTTCTACCAGGAGAAGATGATACTTTAATATGCTCTCTAGAAAGTAAGGAAGAGTCTTGGGTGTTAGATTCAGGAGCATCTTTTCATGCTACTTCACAGAAAAAATTCTTCGAGAATTATGTCCCTGGTAACCTTGGTAAAGTTTATCTTGGTAATGAGCAATCTTGTGAGATTGTAGGCAAAGGTGAAGTGAAGATTAAGTTGAGTGGGTCTGTTTGGGAATTGAAAAATGTCAGACATATTCCCGACCTAACAAAGAACTTAATCTCGGTAGGCCAGTTGGCTAGTGACGGATACACAACAGTATTCCAGGGTGATGATTGGAAGATTTCAAAGGGTGCAATGATGATCGCTCGCGGTAAAAAGAGTGGTACTCTTTACAAGACAGCAGGAACATGTCATTTAATTGCAATTGCAGGAAATGAAAATCCCAATCTATGGCACCAGAGATTAGGCCATATGAGTGAAAAAGGGATGAAGATTATGCACTCAAAGGGAAAACTTCCAAGTCTTCGGTCAATAGAAATTGACATATGCGAAGACTGCATATTTGGAAAGCAGAAAAGAGTCAGCTTTCAGACAAGTGGAAGAACTCCAAAGAAAGATAAACTCGAACTTGTACACTCTGATGTTTGGGGTCCAACAACCGTCTCATCCATTGGTGGGAAGAATTACTTCGTGACTTTTATCGATGATCACTCTAGAAAGGTATACACATACTTTCTAAAACATAAGTCAGAAGTATTTGAGGCTTTTAAGAAGTGGAAAGCCATGGTAGAAAATGAGACAGGCTTGAAGATCAAAAAGCTCAGAACCGACAATGGTGGTGAATACGAAGACACAAAATTCAAGAAGTTTTGCTATGAGCACGGTATCAGAATGGAGAGAACCGTGCCTGGTACGCCTCAACACAATGGTGTAGCTGAGCGTATGAATCGGACGTTGACAGAACGAGCCAGAAGCTTACGTATGCAGTCAGGCCTACCAAAGCAATTCTGGGCAGAAGCAGTCAACACAGCAACCTACTTGATCAACCGAGGTCCATCGGTACCATTGGAGCATAAAATACCAGAAGAGGTATGGAGTGGAAAGGAGGTCAAACTCTCACATCTTAGAGTTTTCGGGTGTGTAGCATATGTGCATATTAGTGATCAAGGTAGAAATAAACTTGATCCTAAATCTAAGAAGTGCACTTTCATCGGTTATGGTGAGGATGAGTTTGGATACTGTCTTTGGGATGATGAAAACAAAAAAATGATCCGCAGTAGAGATGTGATATTCAATGAAAGAGTGATGTACAAGGATAGGCATAACACAACCACTAGAGATTTAGAAGCTCGTGAGCCTGTGTATGCAGACTTAGATGATGTTCCTGAAATTCCTCAATCTGAGGAACTATCTGAATCAAGCAGCGGAGAACGTTCTCCTTCATTGAGAAGGTCTATTCGATCACATGTTCCTAACAAGAGGTTAGCAGATTATGTTTTGTTAACAGATGAAGGAGAGCCTGAAGACTATGCAGAGGCATGTCAAACTGCAGATGCTAGCAAGTGGGAGTTTGCCATGAAAGACGAGATGAAGTCTTTAATCTCAAATCAAACATGGGAACTAGTTGAGTTACCTATGGGAAAAAGGGCACTTAACAACAAATGGGTGTATAGAGTAAAGGAGGACCATGATGGTTCCAAGAGATACAAAGCTCGACTAGTGGTCAAGGGATTCCAGCAAAAGGAAGGAGTTGATTACACAGAAATTTTTGCCCCGGTTGTGAAGCTCAATACTATCAGGACAGTATTAAGTATTACTGCCAGTGAAGAGCTCTTTCTTGAGCAATTAGATGTGAAGACTGCATTTCTTCATGGAGAATTAGACGAGGAGATATACATGCACCAACCTGAAGGATTCTCAGAAAAAGGTAAGGAGAACAAAGTGTGTAGATTAATGAAGAGTTTGTATGGCCTGAAACAAGCTCCAAGGCAGTGGTACAAAAGGTTTGAAAGCTTCATGCACAAGGAAGGTTTCCAGAAGTGCAATGCCGACCATTGTTGCTTCTTCAAGAGATATAACTCTAGTTATATCATTTTGCTACTTTATGTCGATGACATGTTAGTGGCAGGTTCAAATATAGACGAGATTAGAAACTTGAAGATGCAGTTGTCAAAAGAATTTGACATGAATGACTTGGGTCATGCAAAGAAGATCATTGGAATGCAAATCACGAGAGATAAGAAAAAAGGAGTTTTACAATTATCTCAGGCAGAGTATATCAACCGTGTCTTGCAAAGATTCAACATGATCAACGCAAAACCAGTCAGCACACCTTTGGCAAATCATTTTCGCTTATCCAAGGAACAATCACCTCAGACCGAGGAGGAGAAAGAACTCATGGCTAAGATTCCATATGCCTCAGCCATAGGAAGTCTTATGTACGCAATGGTCTGTACGAGGCCAGACATTGGCCATGCAGTGGGAATTGTTAGCAAGTTTATGTCAAATCCAGGTAAAGCTCATTGGGAAGCAGTTAAGTGGATTTTGAGGTATCTACAAGGCACCACAAAGAAGTGCTTGTATTTCAGTAAAGGAGAAATTAAAGTACAAGGATATGTAGATGCAGACTTTGCAGGTGAGGTCGATCACCGAAGAAGTACCACTGGTTACGTATTCACTGTCGGTACTACAACAGTTAGTTGGATGTCGCGGATACAAAAAATTGTTGCTATGTCCACTACAGAGGCTGAATATGTAGCAATAACTGAAGCTAGCAAAGAGTTGATATGGCTTCAAGGTTTGTTGACAGAGTTGGGTTTCATCCAGAAGCAAAGTGTCTTACATAGTGACAATCAAAGTGCAATACATCTTGCAAAGAATTCAGCATTTCACTCAAAAACAAAGCACATTGATCTTCGTTATCACTTCATCAGATCTCTTCTTGAGGATGAGGTATTAACATTGAAGAAGATTGAAGGAAGAAAGAATCCAGCAGACATGTTGACAAAGGTGGTAACCATTGACAAACTGAAGTTGTGCTCAACTTCAGTAGGCCTGCTAGAGTAACAGACCAGGGAAGGCTGCTGCATGATTGATGTGTGAAGACCGATTGAAATCATTCTTCAAGTGGGAGATTGTTAGTTAATAATAATATTAGCTGCCTATTATCTTAGTCAAGAAGCAAGATACTAGCTACCTATTATCTTAGTCAAGAAGCAAGATATTAACTACCTATTATCTTAGTCAAGAAGCAAGATACTAGCCACCTATTATCTTAGTCAAGAAGCAAGATATTAGCCACCTATTATCTTGATCAAGAAGCAAAGTGCATGCATGAGTAACACTTGGTGATTTGCATGGAAGGCACCTTTAGCTTACTTTTCCTATAAATAGGACCATAAACAAAGCATTCTAATCATTCCAACATTGAGAGAAAAATATATAACAACCTTGAGAGAGTTTCAAGAGAATTAGAGAGATTTCTAGTTAGTGAAATTCTTGGGTGTAATTGGGATTTTGGGTAGTGAGAGATTGTGAGTGTTTGTAAACACTTTGTGTAAATTTCCCTTTTCAATAGAAACATCTGCAGCAGCCCGGAGACGTAGGCATACTTGGCCGAACTCCGTTACCAATTTTTGTGTTTTATTATTCCGCATTTATCACTTCTCATTAATCTGACTTTGGGGAAATTAGACGAAGTTTCCTAACAACTGGTATCAAAGCAAGTCAGGTTCAAGTGGGAGTGATGGCCGCAGACGAAGGAAAGGTGCAAATTGAAAAGTTCGATGGTGTTGACTTCAGCTTTTGGAAGATGAAAATAGAGGATTATTTGTATCAGAAAAAGCTTTACCAACCTCTCACAGGAAAGAAACTAAATGACATGAAAGATGATGAGTGGAAGCTCCTCGACAGACAAGCTCTCGGTTTTATTCGATTGTCGTTGTCTCGTAACGTTGCATTTAATATTGCAAAGGAAAAGACCACCGTGAGTCTTATGGCGGCTCTTACTAGCATGTATGAAAAGCCATCAGCATCAAATAAAGTTCATTTGATGAGGCGGTTGTTTACGTTACGGATGGGAGAAGGCGCTTCAGCTACTCAACATCTCAATGAACTCAACATCGTCATAACCCAGTTGAGTTCAGTTGGAATCGAGTTTGATGATGAGGTACGAGCATTAATACTTTTGTCTTCCCTACCAGATAGTTAGAGTGCTACTGTCACCGCCGTGAGTAGCTCGTCAGGAAGTATAAAGTTGAAGTTTAATGATGTTCGTGATCTGGTTCTCAGTGAAGAGATCCGACGAAGAGAGTTGGGTGAATCTTCATCCTCTTCATTGTTGCATACAGAGTCAAGAGGAAGAAATTCAACCAGAGGAAATGGACGCGGTAAATCAAAGGACAGGCGGTCCAAATCCAGAAATCATCGTAGTTCCTACAACTCGAAAACTATCGAGTGTTGGAATTGCGGAAAGACGGGGAACTTCAAAAATCAATGCAAGAGTCCACCAAAGAACAAGGAAGCGAAGGACGAGGCCAACGTTGCTTCTAGCCCAGGAGAAGATGATACTTTAATATGCTCTCTAGAAAGTAAGGAAGAGTCTTGGGTGTTAGATTCAGGAGCATCTTTTCATGCTACTTCACAGAAAAAATTCTTCGAGAATTATGTCCCTGGTAACCTTGGTAAAGTTTATCTTGGTAATGAGCAATCTTGTGAGATTGTAGGCAAAGGTGAAGTGAAGATTAAGTTGAGTGGGTCTGTTTGGGAATTGAAAAATGTCAGACATATTCCCGACCTAACAAAGAACTTAATCTCGGTAGGCCAGTTGGCTAGTGACGGATACACAACAGTATTCCAGGGTGATGATTGGAAGATTTCAAAGGGTGCAATGATGATCGCTCGCGGTAAAAAGAGTGGTACTCTTTACAAGACAGCAGGAACATGTCATTTAATTGCAATTGCAGCAAATGAAAATCCCAATCTATGGCACCAGAGATTAGGCCATATGAGTGAAAAAGGGATGAAGATTATGCACTCAAAGGGAAAACTTCCAAGTCTTCGGTCAATAGAAATTGACATATGCGAAGACTGCATATTTGGAAAGCAGAAAAGAGTCAGCTTTCAGACAAGTGGAAGAACCCCAAAGAAAGATAAACTCGAACTTGTACACTCTGATGTTTGGGGTCCAACAACCGTCTCATCCATTGGTGGGAAGAATTACTTCGTGACTTTTATCGATGATCACTCTAGAAAGGTATACACATACTTTCTAAAACATAAGTCAGAAGTATTTGAGGCTTTTAAGAAGTGGAAAGCCATGGTAGAAAATGAGACAGGCTTGAAGATCAAAAAGCTCAGAACCGACAATGGTGGTGAATACGAAGACACAAAATTCAAGAAGTTTTGCTATGAGCACGGTATCAGAATGGAGAGAACCGTGCCTGGTACGCCTCAACACAATGGTGTAGCTGAGCGTATGAATCGGACGTTGACAGAACGAGCCAGAAGCTTACGTATGCAGTCAGGCCTACCAAAGCAATTCTGGGCAGAAGCAGTCAACACAGCAACCTACTTGATCAACCGAGGTCCATCGGTACCATTGGAGCATAAAATACCAGAAGAGGTATGGAGTGGAAAGGAGGTCAAACTCTCACATCTTAGAGTTTTCGGGTGTGTAGCATATGTGCATATTAGTGATCAAGGTAGAAATAAACTTGATCCTAAATCTAAGAAGTGCACTTTCATCGGTTATGGTGAGGATGAGTTTGGATACTGTCTTTGGGATGATGAAAACAAAAAAATGATCCGCAGTAGAGATGTGATATTCAATGAAAGAGTGATGTACAAGGATAGGCATAACACAACCACTAGAGATTCAGAAGCTCGTGAGCCTGTGTATGCAGACTTAGATGATGTTCCTGAAATTCCTCAATCTGAGGAACTATCTGAATCAAGCAGCGGAGAACGTTCTCCTTCATTGAGAAGGTCTATTCGATCACATGTTCCTAACAAGAGGTTAGCAGATTATGTTTTGTTAACAGATGAAGGAGAGCCTGAAGACTATGCAGAGGCATGTCAAACTGCAGATGCTAGCAAGTGGGAGTTTGCCATGAAAGACGAGATGAAGTCTTTAATCTCAAATCAAACATGGGAACTAGTTGAGTTACCTATGGGAAAAAGGGCACTTAACAACAAATGGGTGTATAGAGTAAAGGAGGACCATGATGGTTCCAAGAGATACAAAGCTCGAATAGTGGTCAAGGGATTCCAGCAAAAGGAAGGAGTTGATTACACAGAAATTTTTGCCCCGGTTGTGAAGCTCAATACTATCAGGACAGTATTAAGTATTACTGCCAGTGAAGAGCTCTTTCTTGAGCAATTAGATGTGAAGACTGCATTTCTTCATGGAGAATTAGACGAGGAGATATACATGCACCAACCTGAAGGATTCTCAGAAAAAGGTAAGGAGAACAAAGTGTGTAGATTAATGAAGAGTTTGTATGGCCTGAAACAAGCTCCAAGGCAGTGGTACAAAAGGTTTGAAAGCTTCATGCACAAGGAAGGTTTCCAGAAGTGCAATGCCGACCATTGTTGCTTCTTCAAGAGATATAACTCTAGTTATATCATTTTGCTACTTTATGTCGATGACATGTTAGTGGCAGGTTCAAATATAGACGAGATTAGAAACTTGAAGATGCAGTTGTCAAAAGAATTTGACATGAAGGACTTGGGTCATGCAAAGAAGATCATTGGAATGCAAATCACGAGAGATAAGAAAAAAGGAGTTTTACAATTATCTCAGGCAGAGTATATCAACCGTGTCTTGCAAAGATTCAACATGATCAACGCAAAACCAGTCAGCACACCTTTGGCAAATCATTTTCGCTTATCCAAGGAACAATCACCTCAGACCGAGGAGGAGAAAGAACTCATGGCTAAGATTCCATATGCCTCAGCCATAGGAAGTCTTATGTACGCAATGGTCTGTACGAGGCCAGACATTGGCCATGCAGTGGGAATTGTTAGCAAGTTTATGTCAAATCCAGGTAAAGCTCATTGGGAAGCAGTTAAGTGGATTTTGAGGTATCTACAAGGCACCACAAAGAAGTGCTTGTATTTCAGTAAAGGAGAAATTAAAGTACAAGGATATGTAGATGCAGACTTTGCAGGTGAGGTCGATCACCGAAGAAGTACCACTGGTTACGTATTCACTGTCGGTACTACAACAGTTAGTTGGATGTCGCGGATACAAAAAATTGTTGCTATGTCCACTACAGAGGCTGAATATGTAGCAATAACTGAAGCTAGCAAAGAGTTGATATGGCTTCAAGGTTTGTTGACAGAGTTGGGTTTCATCCAGAAGCAAAGTGTCTTACATAGTGACAATCAAAGTGCAATACATCTTGCAAAGAATTCAGCATTTCACTCAAAAATAAAGCACATTGATCTTCGTTATCACTTCATCAGGTCTCTTCTTGAGGATGAGGTATTAACATTGAAGAAGATTGAAGGAAGAAAGAATCCAGCAGACATGTTGACAAAGGTGGTAACCATTGACAAACTGAAGTTGTGCTCAACTTCAGTAGGCCTGCTAGAGTAACAGACCAGGGAAGGCTGCTGCATGATTGATGTGTGAAGACCGATTGAAATCATTCTTCAAGTGGGAGATTGTTAGTTAATAATAATATTAGCTGCCTATTATCTTAGTCAAGAAGCAAGATACTAGCTACCTATTATCTTAGTCAAGAAGCAAGATATTAACTACCTATTATCTTAGTCAAGAAGCAAGATACTAGCCACCTATTATCTTAGTCAAGAAGCAAGATATTAGCCACCTATTATCTTGATCAAGAAGCAAAGTGCATGCATGAGTAACACTTGGTGATTTGCATGGAAGGCACCTTTAGCTTACTTTTCCTATAAATAGGACCATAAACAAAGCATTCTAATCATTCCAACATTGAGAGAAAAATATATAACAACCTTGAGAGAGTTTCAAGAGAATTAGAGAGATTTCTAGTTAGTGAAATTCTTGGGTGTAATTGGGATTTTGGGTAGTGAGAGATTGTGAGTGTTTGTAAACACTTTGTGTAAATTTCCCTTTTCAATAGAAACATCTGCAGCAGCCCGGAGACGTAGGCATACTTGGCCGAACTCCGTTACCAATTTTTGTGTTTTATTATTCCGCATTTATCACTTCTCATTAATCTGACTTTGGGGAAATTAGACGAAGTTTCCTAACAACTGGTATCAAAGCAAGTCAGGTTCAAGTGGGAGTGATGGCCGCAGACGAAGGAAAGGTGCAAATTGAAAAGTTCGATGGTGTTGACTTCAGCTTTTGGAAGATGAAAATAGAGGATTATTTGTATCAGAAAAAGCTTTACCAACCTCTCACAGGAAAGAAACTAAATGACATGAAAGATGATGAGTGGAAGCTCCTCGACAGACAAGCTCTCGGTTTTATTCGATTGTCGTTGTCTCGTAACGTTGCATTTAATATTGCAAAGGAAAAGACCACCGTGAGTCTTATGGCGGCTCTTACTAGCATGTATGAAAAGCCATCAGCATCAAATAAAGTTCATTTGATGAGGCGGTTGTTTACGTTACGGATGGGAGAAGGCGCTTCAGCTACTCAACATCTCAATGAACTCAACATCGTCATAACCCAGTTGAGTTCAGTTGGAATCGAGTTTGATGATGAGGTACGAGCATTAATACTTTTGTCTTCCCTACCAGATAGTTGGAGTGCTACTGTCACCGCCGTGAGTAGCTCGTCAGGAAGTACAAAGTTGAAGTTTAATGATGTTCGTGATCTGGTTCTCAGTGAAGAGATCCGACGAAGAGAGTTGGGTGAATCTTCATCCTCTTCATTGTTGCATACAGAGTCAAGAGGAAGAAATTCAACCAGAGGAAATGGACGCGGTAAATCAAAGGACAGGCGGTCCAAATCCAGAAATCATCGTAGTTCCTACAACTCGAAAACTATCGAGTGTTGGAATTGCGGAAAGACGGGGAACTTCAAAAATCAATGCAAGAGTCCACCAAAGAACAAGGAAGCGAAGGACGAGGCCAACGTTGCTTCTAGCCCAGGAGAAGATGATGCTTTAATATGCTCTCTAGAAAGTAAGGAAGAGTCTTGGGTGTTAGATTCAGGAGCATCTTTTCATGCTACTTCATAGAAAAAATTCTTCGAGAATTATGTCCCTGGTAACCTTGGTAAAGTTTATCTTGGTAATGAGCAATCTTGTGAGATTGTAGGCAAAGGTGAAGTGAAGATTAAGTTGAGTGGGTCTGTTTGGGAATTGAAAAATGTCAGACATATTCCCGACCTAACAAAGAACTTAATCTCGGTAGGCCAGTTGGCTAGTGACGGATACACAACAGTATTCCAGGGTGATGATTGGAAGATTTCAAAGGGTGCAATGATGATCGCTCGCGGTAAAAAGAGTGGTACTCTTTACAAGACAGCAGGAACATGTCATTTAATTGCAATTGCAGCAAATGAAAATCCCAATCTATGGCACCAGAGATTAGGCCATATGAGTGAAAAAGGGATGAAGATTATGCACTCAAAGGGAAAACTTCCAAGTCTTCGGTCAATAGAAATTGACATATGCGAAGACTGCATATTTGGAAAGCAGAAAAGAGTCAGCTTTCAGACAAGTGGAAGAACCCCAAAGAAAGATAAACTCGAACTTGTACACTCTGATGTTTGGGGTCCAACAACCGTCTCATCCATTGGTGGGAAGAATTACTTCGTGACTTTTATCGATGATCACTCTAGAAAGGTATACACATACTTTCTAAAACATAAGTCAGAAGTATTTGAGGCTTTTAAGAAGTGGAAAGCCATGGTAGAAAATGAGACAGGCTTGAAGATCAAAAAGCTCAGAACCGACAATGGTGGTGAATACGAAGACACAAAATTCAAGAAGTTTTGCTATGAGCACGGTATCAGAATGGAGAGAACCGTGCCTGGTACGCCTCAACACAATGGTGTAGCTGAGCGTATGAATCGGACGTTGACAGAACGAGCCAGAAGCTTACGTATGCAGTCAGGCCTACCAAAGCAATTCTGGGCAGAAGCAGTCAACACAGCAACCTACTTGATCAACCGAGGTCCATCGGTACCATTGGAGCATAAAATACCAGAAGAGGTATGGAGTGGAAAGGAGGTCAAACTCTCACATCTTAGAGTTTTCGGGTGTGTAGCATATGTGCATATTAGTGATCAAGGTAGAAATAAACTTGATCCTAAATCTAAGAAGTGCACTTTCATCGGTTATGGTGAGGATGAGTTTGGATACTGTCTTTGGGATGATGAAAAAAAAAAATGATCCGCAGTAGAGATGTGATATTCAATGAAAGAGTGATGTACAAGGATAGGCATAACACAACCACTAGAGATTCAGAAGCTCGTGAGCCTGTGTATGCAGACTTAGATGATGTTCCTGAAATTCCTCAATCTGAGGAACTATCTGAATCAAGCAGCGGAGAACGTTCTCCTTCATTGAGAAGGTCTATTCGATCACATGTTCCTAACAAGAGGTTAGCAGATTATGTTTTGTTAACAGATGAAGGAGAGCCTGAAGACTATGCAGAGGCATGTCAAACTGCAGATGCTAGCAAGTGGGAGTTTGCCATGAAAGACGAGATGAAGTCTTTAATCTCAAATCAAACATGGGAACTAGTTGAGTTACCTATGGGAAAAAGGGCACTTAACAACAAATGGGTGTATAGAGTAAAGGAGGACCATGATGGTTCCAAGAGATACAAAGCTCGACTAGTGGTCAAGGGATTCCAGCAAAAGGAAGGAGTTGATTACACAAAAATTTTTTCCCCGGTTGTGAAGCTCAATACTATCAGGACAGTATTAAGTATTACTGCCAGTGAAGAGCTCTTTCTTGAGCAATTAGATGTGAAGACTGCATTTCTTCATGGAGAATTAGACGAGGAGATATACATGCACCAACCTGAAGGATTCTCAGAAAAAGGTAAGGAGAACAAAATGTGTAGATTAATGAAGAGTTTGTATGGCCTGAAACAAGCTCCAAGGCAGTGGTACAAAAGGTTTGAAAGCTTCATGCACAAGGAAGGTTTCCAGAAGTGCAATGCCGACCATTGTTGCTTCTTCAAGAGATATAACTCTAGTTATATCATTTTGCTACTTTATGTCGATGACATGTTAGTGGCAGGTTCAAATATAGACGAGATTAGAAACTTGAAGATGCAGTTGTCAAAAGAATTTGACATGAAGGACTTGGGTCCTGCAAAGAAGATCCTTGGAATGCAAATCACGAGAGATAAGAAAAAAGGAGTTTTACAATTATCTCAGGCAGAGTATATCAACCGTGTCTTGCAAAGATTCAACATGATCAACGCAAAACCAGTCAGCACACCTTTGGCAAATCATTTTCGCTTATCCAAGGAACAATCACCTCAGACCGAGGAGGAGAAAGAACTCATGGCTAAGATTCCATATGCCTCAGCCATAGGAAGTCTTATGTACGCAATGGTCTGTACGAGGCCAGACATTGGCCATGCAGTGGGAATTGTTAGCAAGTTTATGTCAAATCCAGGTAAAGCTCATTGGGAAGTAGTTAAGTGGATTTTGAGGTATCTACAAGGCACCACAAAGAAGTGCTTGTATTTCAGTAATGGAGAAATTAAAGTACAAGGATATGTAGATGCAGACTTTGCAGGTGAGGTCGATCACCGAAGAAGTACCACTGGTTACGTATTCACTGTCGGTACTACAACAGTTAGTTAGATGTCGCGGATACAAAAAATTGTTGCTATGTCCACTACAGAGGCTGAATATGTAGCAATAACTGAAGCTAGCAAAGAGTTGATATGGCTTCAAGGTTTGTTGACAGAGTTGGGTTTCATCCAGAAGCAAAGTGGCTTACATAGTGACAATCAAAGTGCAATACATCTTGCAAAGAATTCAGCATTTCACTCAAAAACAAAGCACATTGATCTTCGTTATCACTTCATCAGATCTCTTCTTGAGGATGAGGTATTAACATTGAAGAAGATTGAAGGAAGAAAGAATCCAGCAGACATGTTGACAAAGGTGGTAACCATTGACAAACTGAAGTTGTGCTCAACTTCAGTAGGCCTGCTAGAGTAACAGACCAGGGAAGGCTGCTGCATGATTGATGTGTGAAGACCGATTGAAATCAGGCTTCAAGTGGGAGATTGTTAGTTAATAATAATATTAGCTGCCTATTATCTTAGTCAAGAAGCAAGATACTAGCTACCTATTATCTTAGTCAAGAAGCAAGATATTAGCTACCTATTATCTTAGTCAAGAAGCAAGATACTAGCCACCTATTATCTTAGTCAAGAAGCAAGATATTAGCCACCTATTATCTTGATCAAGAAGCAAAGTGCATGCATGAGTAACACTTGGTGATTTGCATGGAAGGCACCTTTAGCTTACTTTTCCTATAAATAGGACCATAAGCAAAGCATTCTAATCATTCCAACATTGAGAGAAAAATATATAACAACCTTGAGAGAGTTTCAAGAGAATTAGAGAGATTTCTAGTTAGTGAAATTCTTGGGTGTAATTGGGATTTTGGGTAGTGAGAGATTGTGAGTGTTTGTAAACACTTTGTGTAAATTTCCCTTTTCAATAGAAACATCTGCAGCAGCCCGGAGACGTAGGCATACTTGGCCGAACTCCGTTACCAATTTTTGTGTTTTATTATTCCGCATTTATCACTTCTCATTAATCTGACTTTGGGGAAATTAGACGAAGTTTCCTAACACTTGTCACATTCTGAAGGGCCACCTCCATCTCCACCTTTTTGAAAACTGTTAAGAGTGAGATATGCTTTTGTGTAAGTAGACACTGACGGAGAATATTAATAAGTTGTGTACATTTTTCCTTGCACACAGCAATCAGAATCATTCTCTTGATTGCATTGTCCTGGAGGAGCATTCTTTCCTTCAATTCTACCGCTTGGACGGCAAGTTTGAGCTTTAGAGTGCAAACAAGTTGTCAAAATAAGAGTAACAAACAAAAGAAAAGAAGCTTTGAGACAAAATCTCTTCATTTTCTGTATGCAGCAGCTGTGTTTTTTCTCTCTGTTGTTGTTGTTGTTGGTGATTGATGATTTGGGGGGAGATTTAAGTGAGTATATATAGAGAACTCCTCTCTGTTTACAAAGTGACTTGGTTGGCTTTGTAATAACAAGCAAAAGAAAAAGATATACACAAGTTAGATTTTGAGTCAAAGGCTTGTGTTTACCACTACTTCATTATAGGGCCAGTTTTGAGGTCAAACAACATGTTCAAGTACGCAGTTATTCTGTTGAATGACATTTTGTAGATTTCTCTTGGTAAATGATTTTCCCTTACATGATTTATTCTTCGATTAGGAGAGCTACTGGTTGTTTTTTTTGTCTTTGCTCATTTTGTCTAAAAGTGCTAGCCAGTTTATTGCATAAAAAGCAAAATATGATTATAGGGTATGACTCGTTCATTTTATATTGCAATATTTTATTTAATATAAGCGTGCACTGTGCACAATAAGAAGAAAAATATTTGCATAAAAACAAACATAACACACGTGTATTTATAAACAATCAATAATATTTTTTTTAATTAATTAAAAATAAAAAAAAATATTTTTTCTCTCCTACATAATAACCACCACCCATGATTCCAATTAAAAACGAAATTAAATTTATAATAAATTAAATTTTTGCTCTCTTTTCATTGGTTGTTCCTAATAATAAGGATTTAGGTGCGTTTCCATGATTCCACCAATAAGAATTTGCATCTCAAATTGTTGTTAATTAATCTCATAAATATTTAAATTTGAGAACGTAGAACTTGTATAAATGCATTCTGTCATAAAAAAGATGTATATGAAGTTGACAGATTATCCCTATTTTGTGTCTTACATGAAATTGGCAATAGCCTGAAAAAACAAAAAAACTATCAACGGCTTATTTTATTTCCTATCTCCATGAGTAAGCATGTTCTTAAAATATTCTTAAAATCAAATTCAAAGAAAACTGAAGACTTTATATTTCGGTAGTTAGTTCATGAACTATATGCTTTCCTCCACCATCAAAACGTAATAATTTAAATTTTTTAAGTGTAATTCAAATTTAGAAGATTTTAGTGAGTTACTTATGTTATAAATAACTAGAGGGTTAAAGTAGTTAAATTACTTGTGATGCAAGTAACTAACTAATTAAGTTTGTTATTGTTTTTGGACTTCGTTAGTGATTATGCAAATAATAATCTTTGCATCCTTAATGATCATATGTTATAGATGCCACTTCCATTTCAATTTTTTCTTTTATAATACATTTCTAACAACAAGTGCTATCTATAGTTCCTAGCTCTTGAGTTATAAAGTATTCAAGATTTTGTGTCCATTCATTACTTGCTCATTGAGTGAAGATGACAAGTTTTTTTTTTTTTTGAAGAATCTTAAAAATAGTTTTAGTAAGAAACTAGTTTTTGACAGCAAGAATTGAGATAGAGGGATCAAGCAAATGATTGTGATCTTTAGATTCTAAGATGTGATGGAAATACTGCAAAGAATTCTACAAGATCTTTTTAGTGATTTATCGGATGTTCAAGTTGTTGCACGTAAAATATCAAAGAAGAAGGATTTGACGACAATGTTTTTCTACTCATAAATGATATTGCAAATTTCAAGAAAATTAAGAATTCTACTTCACCAAAGAAAATTACGGAGAGGAGAGACTGAGTTGAAGCAAGGTTGAAGAAGAAGGCCATGATGGAGTGTGCCTTTTAAGTACCTTAATATATATTCTTTAGACTGAATACTAAGCATTTTAAGTACCTTAGTATTCTCTTATACTCTAATAACTACAAGGGGAAGCCAATCACCTTTCCTTTTCTCACCGGTTCACCAATCACCATCAACCTAAATTTTCTTCAATCAACTTCTATTTAAATATTTATTCTCCATGCTAAACATTTATTCTCCTTGCAATATTAAGGAGAAAAGAGAACTATGGTCCAATGTTTTAGAATTGAAAGCTAAAATGGAGCCTGGAGAATGGATTATAGGCGGTGACTTTAATGCGATCAAGAATCCAGAAGAACAAGTTGGGTGTTCGAGTCACAAGAGGAGATACATGGTAGAATTCACATAATTTATCAATATGAGCGGGTGTGTGGATATTCCAATTTTAGGCTGCAAATATTCATGGTTCAAATCGAAGGATAAAATTTGTTGTCGCCTCGACAGATTCTTGGTTACTCCTGGAATTCTAAGTGAGTGGAATACAGTTTGTCAAAAGATAGGAGAAAGAGACGTCTCAGATCACAGACCGGTTTGGTTATTGGCTAGAAACACAAACTGGGGACCTAAACCGTTCAAAGTCGTGTCCTGTTGGTTTGGTCACCCAAGTTTCCTACCTTTTGTGAAAAAGGAGTGGGAAGATTATGTCGTGGTAGGGAAAGCATCGTATGTTCTGTCCAGGAAACTTCAACACCTAAGGGAGAAAATCAAGTGGTGGAACGCTAATATATTTGGATGCATTGACACCAAAATCAAGGAGGATGTAGGCATTATCAACTCAGTTGAAGACTTATTTAACATAAAGGCAGACTGCATTACAACACAGGACATATCTAAAAGGAATGCCGCAGAAGATGACCTTTGGAGAAGTTTAAGGATTAAGGAAAGTATACTAAGACAGAAGTCCCGGATCAAATAGATTGAAGATGGAGATTTGAATACGAAATATTTCTACGCTGCTCTGAAAAGTCGTATCAGTTTGAATACAAATTCCTCAGTTTATGTCAATGATGGGGTTGTCGAGGATGTGATTGGGATCAAAGAAGCTGTTAGAAAACACTTCTTTAAGATATTCAGAAAAGTCTCGAGGCCTTTTCCGTTTATAGGAGATTCTGGTTTTAAATGCCTTTCTGCTCAGGACAGCGCAGAACTTGAGTCAGAGGTAAATTTGGCTGAAATCTGGAGTGTTGTTTTTGAATGTGCAAGCGATCGAAGCCCGGGCCCTGATGGTTTCAGCTTCGAGTTCTTCAAAAAATGTTGGAGTATTGTAGGCCATGATTTTAATAACTGTGTTCTGGAATTCTTCGAAGGAGAAAAACTTCCTAAGGTACGCGCCTCTTCATTTCTGGTTCTAATTCCAAAAAATGACAGTCTGAAGAGTTTAGATGATTACAGACCAATTTCTTTAATTGGTTCTTGATCGTACCTGGATCAGACAGTATCTGGTGGCCAACAACGTCGTCTGGACTTCAGCTCCGGTGAGGTTGAAAGACGGCTGGGGGGTGTACCTGCAAGGTACTCCGACGCTCAAGTAAGGCAAGGGTCACAAGTAAAGCAAGTACAAGGTTAGAGTAAGAAAGTGTGTGAAACCTGGCCCTCTCAAGTGAGAGGGTATTTATAGAGAGCCCCCAGCGCGGGGCCAACGGTCGCTAGCACTAGGCTGGATTGCCAGGCCCAATCCAAGCAACTGCCAGTGCTTACGTGGCGTAGTGAAGACCAGCACGTGGTCTTCGCCTTGGGGTAACCGCTCCTAGATATCCGGAATTAGGGCAGACCGATTCCATCGGGAGTGGGCAGTTACATGAGAACGTGTCCTCGCGGGGAGGAGTCTTGCGTGTCGGGGAGAGACGTGTCCTCGCGGGGAGGACTTATGTGCAGAAGGAGATCTCCTTGCGTGTCGAGGAGGGGCGAGCTCGGAGAGACTTAGCGCCTCTGCCTGACGCTCTATGCCGCGTGCGCCCGAACACCGCCGAGGTGTTGCATGTGCCCGACATAGTTGAGGTGGGCCTGTGCTCGACGTTGGTTGTGATAAGAGGCCTTTGTTGGGCCACCCCAGGACATGTGGGTTGGGCCTGCTCGATTGAGGAGCAGACCCTGGCCCAGTCCAGAACAGGAGCCCCCCAAGTCGTTGCTCTGAGGTATCAGGACAATGACTTTAGGGTCAGCACTATATCGAGGACGTGTCCAACCGGGGAATGGACTCTAAATGAGGAACAATTGGTAAACCGGGTAGAAACAAATAGATTTGCTCGCGCTGGACCAGCCGCAGATGGGCGATGTCGCGGTGATACGAGGAGTCTGAACCGAGGTGAACGAAAAGGCGTATTGGGGAATGAAAAGACGTGTCTGGGGAAGCGTGAGCCACGTGTCACCCCTCATCATTGCCTAGGGTGGCTACGCTAGGGTAACATAATCGATTGCCTAGGAAATCCTCGAGTATCGTGAGGAGCCTATAAAAGGGCCGAGTTCGTGTCAGTTGCACGTTTCCACCTTTTTCGCCCCTCTATTCTTTCTACCCCCGTCGCTGCCTCCCCGTCGTTCACCGCCGTACGTCGCCGTATCTTCTGCTCCATTCAAGTTTCCACCACCGTTCCAAGTAAGCTTCTGATCCCTTTCTTTTCCGTTTTAGTTTCCGTTTGTGGTTTTCCGGTGAACTGGCGAAGTTCTCGGTAATCCCTTGAGTTCCGGCTGGGAACTGCGGGACGTTCCTAGGGTTTCGGTAGGATTGGCGGAGGCTTGGGATGAATATCCCGAGGACTCGATGAATACCCCGAGGACTCGATGAATACCCCTAGGACATGCGATGAATGTCCCGAGGACACGATATGGGAGGGTTGGAGACCCGAAGAAGGGAGGGGCAGTTCACCGTGTCCCCGAGCATTTTCTTTGCTCTCTCTGCCCTTTCACTTGATTGGTGGTGGAAGGGTGGATTTGGTCGCGGCCAACGAATTCACCTATTTCCTCTGCTTTTCAGGTAAAAAATGGTCGTGAGGGTTTCGGGGATTCTCCAGATAGATACTGAACCCGACGTGGATGGACCCGCTCAGATCCCTAGGGAGGAGCTCGTGCGCCCGGCCGCTGAATGGGCCGGGGAGGAGCCTCTGCGCATAAAGTCACGTTTTACTGCCGACGATACGGACGCTTTCGCTTTCATCGAGAACGTCCCTGAGGGCGAAGAGGCGAAGTGGATGGTTTTTCAACCTCGGGCACACCACCGCATATGTTCGAATTACCGTGGGTTGAGGTTCCCTATGTATGAGTTTGCCTTTAAGGAGGCCGATATCCGTCTCCCCTTCAACAGCTTTCAGTTGGGGGTTTTCAACCGTTTGCACTTGGCGCCGTCCCAGCTTCACCCTAACGCGCTTTCCTTCATGCGGGCATTTGAGATCGTGTGTGACTATCTCAAGATCGGGACCACCCTCACGCTCTTCTTCCGCGTCTTCCATCTCCAACGTTCAACGGACCATGGGCGCCATAGTTGGGTCTCTTTCAAACAATCGAGGAAGCTGTTCAAGGCGTACTCGGATTCGATTAGGAATTTCAAGGATAGGTTCTACTATGTCATGCCCGCAACGCACGAGGCTGTGGGTACGCTCTACGACATTGTGCCCGACAGCTCCGAGGAGGAAAGGTTTGTGTCCAAGTGACCCCTGGAGTGGGAGGATGCGCACTTTACGCTCGGCACGGAGGACTACCTCGTGAAGCCTGGCGAGCTGTCGAAGGAGGACAAAGGAGCGTACGCCACACTGGTCGAGTATGTCAACCGTTTTTACCGGGAAGAGTGCGTTGGTAGGGATGGAAAATACCTCCTCGACTCTCGAGGAAGGGTTGTGACTACGGCCCGTTACATAAACACCCGGGGTCTCCTTGAGTGCAAGTCTCCCGATGAGGCCAAGAGGATCTTAGGTAGGAACTCCTCGTCCTGTTCGGGCGTCCATTTGGTTTTGTTTCTTTGTGCTGACTATTTTCATGTTTTCTCTTGCAGCTCAAATGTCGAACGCCACCGAGCGCATCCTGAATTTGGCCGCTGAACGGGCACCTAAGCGAACCAAGAGCCTTGTTCGGGATGTTATTCAGGCTGTGGCGTTAACTGGGACGACGAGTGGCTCGGCCTCTTCACACGACTAGCATCCCAGACGTACTTGGTGGCCCACTTCTACAGGATCTGATCCAGCCTTCACGATCATATAGGATATATAGAAAACTCAAAAACAAATAAACTATTACAATGCGATTCAATATCAAAACCAATCCCCGGCAACGACGCCATTTTTTTGGATGTGGAATAGCGGCAAGCAAGCAAAAATATTTATTTTCGGAAGAATTCCCTCCGGGATTTATGTCGTGTCCACAGAGATCGGTTCGAGGGAAAGAATGTCGTTCGACAGTCTCTCACGTTGATGAGTTTGGGTTTAAATGGGTTTAAACCTAAAAACAGAAAAGTAAACATTAAAACAAAAAGCAATCATTCTTCAGAGAGAAAAACTTGTCCGGCAGTGCACATAATCGACTCCTCACAAACTTAAACTTACCGACCAGTTATACTCGACCTAAAATATTCCTCAATATCACCCAGCATCGCTCACAACAAAGGTTATGTCTAACGCAAAGTTGAGAGAACAACCGTGTTACCATCGTCGACACTCTCGCACGCGACTCAAGGCACAGAGGCATTAAGCTTCGACGCCTATTGAAGATTGTTAGCTCTTAAATCTATCTCTAGAGTCCAGAAACTAACAGATAATCATCCCTAATCGAAGTTTGCGAGGATTATCTTTAACGCAATCCAAACCCCGCGCATAAAGCAAAAATCAGAGACAATCACCAATAAAGATTTGTAAAGCAAGTTTCATACAACGCCATGGGCGACAAATATACATGAGATCATAGTAAATACATATACACAACCCAACAAAGAAGAAAAACACAAAGAGTAATAGAAATAAACCAACCATCTCGCGGTTTGTCAAACGCCGATCGATGATCAATCCACTCCGGATCATCCGTATGCACGCTTCCATGTTGTTTTCTAAGCTAATCTACTGAAAAATGAAGTTTGATGGAGTTGGGAGCAAAAATCCCCAAAACCATGCCTAGAAAATGACTGAAAATCTATTAAATACAATTACAAAGTTTGCACATTCGCTTTGCGAACGAATCATTTGCCTAGCGAACCTCAAAAAATGACACTTAAGTGTCTCTGAACAGTCAAACCGCCTATGCAAATTTCCAGAAGTTCGCAGTGCGAACGAATTATTCGCTTTGCGAATACTCGCTGCTCAGTTCACAAAGCAAACTTTGGTCTCTTTCTCCCCTGTCCAATTTTGGACTCCTTCGCTGGACCTTCGCAAAGCGAACATTCGCTGTCAACTCGCAAAGCGAACTTGACAGCAAACCATTCCTTATTTTGACCACAACTTCTGAACCGTGTCTCTGATTTACGCACGGTCAGAAGCGCTGGAAAGCTTATTCAATGCTCTATACAATAATGGCAAGATATCCTTGATTGATTACCTGCAAAAATGAGAGAAAATCAATTAAACTCATTGATATTTACACGATACGCAATATATACACTAAAATGTAAAGTAAACGTATTTATAAACAAATAGGGGTTTATTCGAACGATATTAACAAAAAAATATCGATAAGTGCAACAAAATTTATATACAAAAATAGTTACAATTTGCACTTATCATATATGATGGCTAAACCCCCAAGGGTTGGCTGAGTGGTGGAGGCTTGAGTCATGAGAGTATGCTCCTCTCAAGGTCTCAGGTTTAAATCCTACTATCCTTGTGCTGAGTCAGTTCATATGGAGCTTTACTCTACTTTTAAAAGGAATCCATGCTAATAGACGGTGGGATTGATCCTCTTGAATTAGTCGGTCGCAAGACCAAATATCAAAATTTCAAAAAAAAAAAGAAGAGTATGTGATGGCTAGTAATCACATATAGAGTTAGTTATAACTACCTAACAACCATATTAACTACTAACTTCTAAACAACTTAGGATTGATTAACTAACCGCACATATCACATTTTTCTTAAGTTAAAAATTTGGCATCTGATGATTTTTAGTGCATAAAATTTCAATTTCAAACGACCAATGTCTCTCAGTGGTCTTTTGACAATGTTAAAGAAAAAATTTAGAAAAAAACTGATTTAGGAAGATCATTGGAATCAATGGTCCCTTTAAATCATATCATGAAACTAGATTATAGACTCCAATTTGAACTTCAAACAAATTAGTAGTAATAGACTAGAAAACTATGTTGTTTAGTTTTTGCTTTTTGTGCAACAAGCCACATAAATTTTTATTTAGTTTCTCTTTCATCTAACAGTAATGCATCAAAGATTTAGAAAATTATATTTTGCTGATTCAAATGGCACAGAGAGTTAGAGACCTTTATCTTACCTAGCTGTGATAGAAAAACATGGAATCTATTCCTTAAAGACCAAATATTTGATATAAGACAGATATTCAATTTAGGATTTGCATTCTATCAATAAAAGTATGTACTGTATTTTTATAACAGAATATGGTTACATCAAGAATATGATACACATTTGATGCGAAATAAAATTACAAAATATCACAAAATTAAACCATATAAACATTAAAATGGATTTCAACTTATGCAATATCAAGCATCTGACCATGTAATGTCAAGGCCACCCCATTGATCTTTAGGAACACCTAAAGCTTCCCACACAGCCTTGGAAGCATCCACAATGTTGTTTTGACAAGGAGGTTGGTAATCATGATCTTTATCGCATCCCTTTGTGGAGTCGCACTCATCAACAACCATCGCCACCACACTTTTTCCATTAGCACTGATGGTAATATTTTTGAGGCACCTGCTCTCGTGGTTGAACCATCCGGTAGAAAGTGCAACTACTGGAGTATCGTCGGAATGATACTGCTTGTCACATTCTGAAGGGCCACCTCCATCTCCACCTTTTTGAAAACTGTTAAGAGTGAGATATGCTTTTGTGTAAGTAGACACTGACGGAGAACATTGATAAGTTGTGTACATTTTTCCTTGCACACAGCAATCAGAATCATTCTCTTGATTGCATTGTCCTGGAGGAGCATTCTTTCCTTCAATTCTACCGCTTGGACGGCAAGTTTGAGCTTTAGAGTGCAAACAAGTTGTCAAAATAAGAGTAACAAACAAAAGAAAAGAAGCTTTGAGACAAAATCTCTTCATTTTCTGTATGCAGCAGCTGTGTTTTTTCTCTCTGTTGTTGTTGTTGTTGGTGATTGATGATTTGGGGGGAGATTTAAGTGAGTATATATAGAGAACTCCTCTCTGTTTACAAAGTGACTTGGTTGGCTTTGTAATAACAAGCAAAAGAAAAAGATATACACAAGTTAGATTTTGAGTCAAAGGCTTGTGTTTACCACTACTTCATTATAGGGCCAGTTTTGAGGTCAAACAACATGTTCAAGTACGCAGTTATTCTGTTGAATGACATTTTGTAGATTTCTCTTGGTAAATGATTTTCCCTTACATGATTTATTCTTCGATTAGGAGAGCTACTGGTTGTTTTTTTTTTGTCTTTGCTCATTTTGTCTAAAAGTGCTAACCAGTTTATTGCATAAAAAGCAAAATATGATTATAGGGTATGACTCGTTCATTTTATATTGCAATATTTTATTTAATATAAGCGTGCACAATAAGAAGAAAAATATTTGCATAAAAACAAACATAACACACGTGTATTTATAAACAATCAATAATATTTTTTTTAATTAATTAAAAATAAAAAAAAATATTTTTTCTCTCCTACATAATAACCACCACCCATGATTCCAATTAAAAACGAAATTAAATTTATAATAAATTAAATTTTTGCTCTCTTTTCATTGGTTGTTCCTAATAATAAGGATTTAGGTGCGTTTCCATGATTCCACCAATAAGAATTTGCATCTCAAATTGTTGTTAATTAATCTCATAAATATTTAAATTTGAGAACGTAGAACTTGTATAAATGCATTCTGTCATAAAAAAGATGTATATGAAGTTGACAGATTATCCCTATTTTGTGTCTTACATGAAATTGACAATAGCCTGAAAAAACAAAAAAACTATCAACGGCTTATTTTATTTCCTATCTGCATGAGTAAGCATGTTCTTAAAATATTCTTAAAATCAAATTCAAAGAAAACTGAAGACTTTATATTTCGGTAGTTAGTTCATGAACTATATGCTTTCCTCCACCATCAAAACGTAATAATTTAAATTTTTTAAGTGTAATTCAAATTTAGAAGATTTTAGTGAGTTACTTATGTTATAAATAACTAGAGGGTTAAAGTAGTTAAATTACTTGTGATGCAAGTAACTAACTAATTAAGTTTGTTATTGTTTTTGGACTTCGTTAGTGATTATGCAAATAATAATCTTTGCATCCTTAATGATCATATGTTATAGATGCCACTTCCATTTCAATTTTTTCTTTTATAATACATTTCTAACAACAAGTGCTATCTATAGTTCCTAGCTCTTGAGTTATAAAGTATTCAAGATTTTGTGTCCATTCATTACTTGCTCATTGAGTGAAGATGACAAGTTTTTTTTTTTTTTGAAGAATCTTAAAAATAGTTTTAGTAAGAAACTAGTTTTTGACAGCAAGAATTGAGATAGAGGGATCAAGCAAATGATTGTGATCTTTAGATTCTAAGATGTGATGGAAATACTGCAAAGAATTCTACAAGATCTTTTTAGTGATTTATCGGATGTTCAAGTTGTTGCACGTAAAATATCAAAGAAGAAGGATTTGACGACAATGTTTTTCTACTCATAAATGATATTGCAAATTTCAAGAAAATTAAGAATTCTACTTCACCAAAGAAAATTACGGAGAGGAGAGACTGAGTTGAAGCAAGGTTGAAGAAGAAGGCCATGATGGAGTGTGCCTTTTAAGTACCTTAATATATATTCTTTAGACTGAATACTAAGCATTTTAAGTACCTTAGTATTCTCTTATACTCTAATAACTACAAGGGGAAGCCAATCACCTTTCCTTTTCTCACCGGTTCACCAATCACCATCAACCTAAATTTTCTTCAATCAACTTCTATTTAAATATTTATTCTCCATGCTAAACATTTATTCTCCTTGCAATATTAAGGAGAAAAGAGAACTATGGTCCAATGTTTTAGAATTGAAAGCTAAAATGGAGCCTGGAGAATGGATTATAGGCGGTGACTTTAATGCGATCAAGAATCCAGAAGAACAAGTTGGGTGTTCGAGTCACAAGAGGAGATACATGGTAGAATTCACATAATTTATCAATATGAGCGGGTGTGTGGATATTCCAATTTTAGGCTGCAAATATTCATGGTTCAAATCGAAGGATAAAATTTGTTGTCGCCTCGACAGATTCTTGGTTACACCTGGAATTCTAAGTGAGTGGAATACAGTTTGTCAAAAGATAGGAGAAAGAGACGTCTCAGATCACAGACCGGTTTGGTTATTGGCTAGAAACACAAACTGGGGACCTAAACCGTTCAAAGTCGTGTCCTGTTGGTTTGGTCACCCAAGTTTCCTACCTTTTGTGAAAAAGGAGTGGGAAGATTATGTCGTGGTAGGGAAAGCATCGTATGTTCTGTCCAGGAAACTTCAACACCTAAGGGAGAAAATCAAGTGGTGGAACGCTAATATATTTGGATGCATTGACACCAAAATCAAGGAGGATGTAGGCATTATCAACTCAGTTGAAGACTTATTTAACATAAAGGCAGACTGCATTACAACACAGGACATATCTAAAAGGAATGCCGCAGAAGATGACCTTTGGAGAAGTTTAAGGATTAAGGAAAGTATACTAAGATAGAAGTCCCGGATCAAATGGATTGAAGATGGAGATTTGAATACGAAATATTTCTACGCTGCTCTGAAAAGTCGTATCAGTTTGAATACAAATTCCTCAGTTTATGTCAATGATGGGGTTGTCGAGGATGTGATTGGGATCAAAGAAGCTGTTAGAAAACACTTCTTTAAGATATTCAGAAAAGTCTCGAGGCCTTTTCTGTTTATAGGAGATTCTGGTTTTAAATTCCTTTCTGCTCAGGACAGCGCAGAACTTGAGTCAGAGGTAAATTTGGCTGAAATCTGGAGTGTTGTTTTTGAATGTGCAAGCGATCGAAGCCCGGGCCCTGATGGTTTCAGCTTCGAGTTCTTCAAAAAATGTTGGAGTATTGTAGGCCATGATTTTAATAACTGTGTTCTGGAATTCTTCGAAGGAGAAAAACTTCCTAAGGTACGCGCCTCTTCATTTCTGGTTCTAATTCCAAAAAATGACAGTCTGAAGAGTTTAGATGATTACAGACCAATTTCTTTAATTGGTTCTTGATCGTACCTGGATCAGACAGTATCTGGTGGCCAACAACGTCGTCTGGACTTCAACTCCGGTGAGGTTGAAAGACGGCTGGGGGGTGTACCTGCAAGGTACTCCGACGCTCAAGTAAGGCAAGGGTCACAAGTAAAGCAAGTACAAGGTTAGAGTAAGAAAGTGTGTGAAACCTGGCCCTCTCAAGTGAGAGGGTATTTATAGAGAGCCCCCAGCGCGGGGCCAACGGTCGCTAGCACTAGGCTGGATTGCCAGGCCCAATCCAAGCAACTGCCAGTGCTTACGTGGCGTAGTGAAGACCAGCACGTGGTCTTCGCCTTGGGGTAACCGCTCCTAGATCTCCGGAATTAGGGCAGACCGATTCCATCGGGAGTGGGCAGTTACATGAGAACGTGTCCTCGCGGGGAGGAGTCTTGCGTGTCGGGGAGATACGTGTCCTCGCGGGGAGGACTTATGTGCAGAAGGAGATCTCCTTGCGTGTCGAGGAGGGGCGAGCTCGGAGAGACTTAGCGCCTCTGCCCGACGCTCTATGCCGCGTGCGCCCGAACACCGCCGAGGTGTTGCATGTGCCCGACATAGTTGAGGTGGGCCTGTGCTCGACGTTGGTTGTGATAAGAGGCCTTTGTTGGGCCACCCCAGGACATGTGGGTTGGGCCTGCTCGATTGAGGAGCAGACCCTGGCCCAGTCCAGAACAGGAGCCCCCCAAGTCGTTGCTCTGAGGTATCAGGACAATGACTTTAGGGTCAGCACTATATCGAGGACGTGTCCAACCGGGGAATGGACTCTAAATGAGGAACAATTGGTAAACCGGGTAGAAACAAATAGATTTGCTCGCGCTGGACCAGCCGCAGATGGGCGATGTCGCGGTGATACGAGGAGTCTGAACCGAGGTGAACGAAAAGGCGTATTGGGGAATGAAAAGACGTGTCTGGGGAAGCGTGAGCCACGTGTCACCCCTCATCATTGCCTAGGGTGGCTACGCTAGGGTAGCATAATCGATTGCCTAGGAAATCCTCGAGTATCGTGAGGAGCCTATAAAAGGGCCGAGTTCGTGTCAGTTGCACGTTTCCACCTTTTTCGCCCCTGTATTCTTTCTACCCCCGTCGCTGCCTCGCCGTCGTTCACCGCCGTACGTCGCCGTATCTTCTGCTCCATTCAAGTTTCCACCACCGTTCCAAGTAAGCTTCTGATCCCTTTCTTTTCCGTTTTACTTTCCGTTTGTGGTTTTCCGGTGAACTGGCGAAGTTCTCGGTAATCCCTTGAGTTCCGGCTGGGAACGGCGGGACGTTCCTAGGGTTTCGGTAGGATTGGCGGAGGCTTGGGATGAATATCCCGAGGACTCGATGAATACCATGAGGACTCGATGAATACCCCTAGGACATGCGATGAATGTCCCGAGGACACAATATGGGAGGGTTGGAGACCCGAAGAAGGGAGGGGCAGTTCACCGTGTCCCCGAGCATTTTCTTTGCTCTCTCTGCCCTTTCACTTGATTGGTGGTGGAAGGGTGGATTTGGTCGCGGCCAACGAATTCACCTATTTCCTCTGCTTTTCAGGTAAAAAATGGTCGTGAGGGTTTCGGGGATTCTCCAGATAGATACTGAACCCGACGTGGATGGACCCGCTCAGATCCCTAGGGAGGAGCTCGTGCGCCCGGCCGCTGAATGGACCGGGGAGGAGCCTCTGCGCATAAAGTCACGTTTTGCTGCCGACGATACGGACGCTTTCGCTTTCATCGAGAACGTCCCTGAGGGCGAAGAGGCGAAGTGGATGGTTTTTCAACCTCGGGCACACCACCGCATATGTTCGAATTACCGTGGGTTGAGGTTCCCTATGTATGAGTTTGCCTTTAAGGAGGCCGATATCCGTCTCCCCTTCAACAACTTTCAGTTGGGTGTTTTCAACCGTTTGCACTTGGCGCCGTCCCAGCTTCACCCTAACGCGCTTTCCTTCATGCGGGCATTTGAGATCGTGTGTGACTATCTCAAGATCGGGACCACCCTCACGCTCTTTTTCCGCGTCTTCCATCTCCAATGTTCAACGGACCATGGGCGCCATAGTTGGGTCTCTTTCAAACAATCGAGGAAGCTGTTCAAGGCGTACTCGGATTCGATTAGGAATTTCAAGGATAGGTTCTACTATGTCATGCCCGCAACGCACGAGGCTGTGGGTACGCTCTACGACATTGTGCCCGACAGCTCCGAGGAGGAAAGGTTTGTGTCCAAGTGACCCCTGGAGTGGGAGGATGCGCACTTTACGCTCGGCACGGAGGACTACCTCGTGAAGCCTGGCGAGCTGTCGAAGGAGGACAAAGGAGCGTACGCCACACTGGTCGAGTATGTCAACCGTTTTTACCGGGCAGAGTGCGTTGGTAGGGATGGAAAATACCTCCTCGACTCTCGAGGAAGGGTTGTGACTACGGCCCGTTACATAAACACCCGGGGTCTCCTTGAGTGCAAGTCTCCCGATGAGGCCAAGAGGATCTTAGGTAGGAACTCCTCGTCCTGTTCGGGCGTCCATTTGGTTTTGTTTCTTTGTGCTGACTATTTTCATGTTTTCTCTTGCAGCTCAAATGTCGAACGCCACCGAGCGCATCCTGAATTTGGCCGCTGAACGGGCACCTAAGCGAACCAAGAGCCTTGTTCGGGATGTTATTCAGGCTGTGGCGTTAACTGGGATGACGAGTGGCTCGGCCTCTTCACACGACTAGCATCCCAGACGTACTTGGTGGCCCACTTCTACAGGATCTGATCCAGCCTTCACGATCATATAGGATATATAGAAAACTCAAAAACAAATAAACTATTACAATGCGATTCAATATCAAAACCAATCCCCGGCAACGACGCCATTTTTTTGGATGTGGAATAGCGGCAAGCAAGCAAAAATATTTATTTTCGGAAGAATTCCCTCCGGGATTTATGTCGTGTCCACAGAGATCGGTTCGAGGGAAAGAATGCCGTTCGACAGTCTCTCACGTTGATGAGTTTGGGTTTAAATGGGTTTAAACCTAAAAACAGAAAAGTAAACATTAAAACAAAAAGCAATCATTCTTCAGAGAGAAAAACTTGTCCGGCAGTGCACATAATCGACTCCTCACAAACTTAAACTTACCGACCAGTTATACTCGACCTAAAATATTCCTCAATATCACCCAGCATCGCTCACAACAAAGGTTATGTCTAACGCAAAGTTGAGAGAACAACCGTGTTACCATCGTCGACACTCTCGCACGCGACTCAAGGCACAGAGGCATTAAGCTTCGACGCCTATTGAAGATTGTTAGCTCTTAAATCTATCTCTAGAGTCCAGAAACTAACAGATAATCATCCCTAATCGAAGTTTGCGAGGATTATCTTTAACGCAATCCAAACCCCGCGCATAAAGCAAAAATCAGAGACAATCACCAATAAAGATTTGTAAAGCAAGTTTCATACAACGCCATGGGCGACAAATATACATGAGATCATAGTAAATACATATACACAACCCAACAAAGAAGAAAAACACAAAGAGTAATAGAAATAAACCAACCATCTCGCGGTTTGTCAAACGCCGATCGATGATCAATCCACTCCGGATCATCCGTATGCACGCTTCCATGTTGTTTTCTAAGCTAATCTACTGAAAAATGAAGTTTGATGGAGTTGGGAGCAAAAATCCCCAAAACCATGCCTAGAAAATGACTGAAAATCTATTAAATACAATTACAAAGTTTGCACATTCGCTTTGCGAACGAATCATTTGCCTAGCGAACCTCAAAAAATGACACTTAAGTGTCTCTGAACAGTCAAACCGCCTATGCAAATTTCCAGAAGTTCGCAGTGCGAACGAATTATTCGCTTTGCGAATACTCGCTGCTCAGTTCACAAAGCAAACTTTGGTCTCTTTCTCCCCTGTCCAATTTTGGACTCCTTCGCTGGACCTTCGCAAAGCGAACATTCGCTGTCAACTCGCAAAGCGAACTTGACAGCAAACCATTCCTTATTTTGACCACAACTTCTGAACCGTGTCTCTGATTTACGCACGGTCAGAAGCGCTGGAAAGCTTATTCAATGCTCTATACAATAATGGCAAGATATCCTTGATTGATTACCTGCAAAAATGAGAGAAAATCAATTAAACTCATTGATATTTACACGATACGCAATATATACACTAAAATGTAAAGTAAACGTATTTATAAACAAATAGGGGTTTATTCGAACGATATTAACAAAAAAATATCGATAAGTGAAACAAAATTTATATACAAAAATAGTTACAATTTGCACTTATCATATATGATGGCTAAACCCCCAAGGGTTGGCTGAGTGGTGGAGGCTTGAGTCATGAGAGTATGCTCCTCTCAAGGTCTCAGGTTCAAATCCTACTATCCTTGTGCTGAGTCAGTTCATATGGAGCTTTACTCTACTTTTAAAAGGAATCCATGCTAATAGACGGTGGGATTGATCCTCTTGAATTAGTCGGTCGCAAGACCAAATATCAAAATTTCAAAAAAAAAAAGAAGAGTATGTGATGGCTAGTAATCACATATAGAGTTAGTTATAACTACCTAACAACCATATTAACTACTAACTTCTAAACAACTTAGGATTGATTAACTAACCGCACATATCACATTTTTCTTAAGTTAAAAATTTGGCATCTGATGATTTTTAGTGCATAAAATTTCAATTTCAAACGACCAATGTCTCTCAGTGGTCTTTTGACAATGTTAAAGAAAAAATTTAGAAAAAAACTGATTTAGGAAGATCATTGGAATCAATGGTCCCTTTAAATCATATCATGAAACTAGATTATAGACTCCAATTTGAACTTCAAACAAATTAGTAGTAATAGACTAGAAAACTATGTTGTTTAGTTTTTGCTTTTTGTGCAACAAGCCACATAAATTTTTATTTAGTTTCTCTTTCATCTAACAGTAATGCATCAAAGATTTAGAAAATTATATTTTGCTGATTCAAATGGCACAGAGAGTTAGAGACCTTTATCTTACCTAGCTGTGATAGAAAAACATGGAATCTATTCCTTAAAGACCAAATATTTGATATAAGACAGATATTCAATTTAGGATTTGCATTCTATCAATAAAAGTATGTACTGTATTTTTATAACAGAATATGGTTACATCAAGAATATGATACACATTTGATGCGAAATAAAATTACAAAATATCACAAAATTAAACCATATAAACATTAAAATGGATTTCAACTTATGCAATATCAAGCATCTGACCATGTAATGTCAAGGCCACCCCATTGATCTTTAGGAACACCTAAAGCTTCCCACACAGCCTTGGAAGCATCCACAATGTTGTTTTGACAAGGAGGTTGGTAATCATGATCTTTATCGCATCCCTTTGTGGAGTCGCACTCATCAACAACCATCGCCACCACACTTTTTCCATTAGCACTGATGGTAATATTTTTGAGGCACCTGCTCTCGTGGTTGAACCATCCGGTAGAAAGTGCAACTACTGGAGTATCGTCGGAATGATACTGCTTGTCACATTCTGAAGGGCCACCTCCATCTCCACCTTTTTGAAAACTGTTAAGAGTGAGATATGCTTTTGTGTAAGTAGACACTGACGGAGAACATTGATAAGTTGTGTACATTTTTCCTTGCACACAGCAATCAGAATCATTCTCTTGATTGCATTGTCCTGGAGGAGCATTCTTTCCTTCAATTCTACCGCTTGGACGGCAAGTTTGAGCTTTAGAGTGCAAACAAGTTGTCAAAATAAGAGTAACAAACAAAAGAAAAGAAGCTTTGAGACAAAATCTCTTCATTTTCTGTATGCAGCAGCTGTGTTTTTTCTCTCTGTTGTTGTTGTTGTTGGTGATTGATGATTTGGGGGGAGATTTAAGTGAGTATATATAGAGAACTCCTCTCTGTTTACAAAGTGACTTGGTTGGCTTTGTAATAACAAGCAAAAGAAAAAGATATACACAAGTTAGATTTTGAGTCAAAGGCTTGTGTTTACCACTACTTCATTATAGGGCCAGTTTTGAGGTCAAACAACATGTTCAAGTACGCAGTTATTCTGTTGAATGACATTTTGTAGATTTCTCTTGGTAAATGATTTTCCCTTACATGATTTATTCTTCGATTAGGAGAGCTACTGGTTGTTTTTTTTTTGTCTTTGCTCATTTTGTCTAAAAGTGCTAACCAGTTTATTGCATAAAAAGCAAAATATGATTATAGGGTATGACTCGTTCATTTTATATTGCAATATTTTATTTAATATAAGCGTGCACAATAAGAAGAAAAATATTTGCATAAAAACAAACATAACACACGTGTATTTATAAACAATCAATAATATTTTTTTTAATTAATTAAAAATAAAAAAAAATATTTTTTCTCTCCTACATAATAACCACCACCCATGATTCCAATTAAAAACGAAATTAAATTTATAATAAATTAAATTTTTGCTCTCTTTTCATTGGTTGTTCCTAATAATAAGGATTTAGGTGCGTTTCCATGATTCCACCAATAAGAATTTGCATCTCAAATTGTTGTTAATTAATCTCATAAATATTTAAATTTGAGAACGTAGAACTTGTATAAATGCATTCTGTCATAAAAAAGATGTATATGAAGTTGACAGATTATCCCTATTTTGTGTCTTACATGAAATTGACAATAGCCTGAAAAAACAAAAAAACTATCAACGGCTTATTTTATTTCCTATCTGCATGAGTAAGCATGTTCTTAAAATATTCTTAAAATCAAATTCAAAGAAAACTGAAGACTTTATATTTCGGTAGTTAGTTCATGAACTATATGCTTTCCTCCACCATCAAAACGTAATAATTTAAATTTTTTAAGTGTAATTCAAATTTAGAAGATTTTAGTGAGTTACTTATGTTATAAATAACTAGAGGGTTAAAGTAGTTAAATTACTTGTGATGCAAGTAACTAACTAATTAAGTTTGTTATTGTTTTTGGACTTCGTTAGTGATTATGCAAATAATAATCTTTGCATCCTTAATGATCATATGTTATAGATGCCACTTCCATTTCAATTTTTTCTTTTATAATACATTTCTAACAACAAGTGCTATCTATAGTTCCTAGCTCTTGAGTTATAAAGTATTCAAGATTTTGTGTCCATTCATTACTTGCTCATTGAGTGAAGATGACAAGTTTTTTTTTTTTTTGAAGAATCTTAAAAATAGTTTTAGTAAGAAACTAGTTTTTGACAGCAAGAATTGAGATAGAGGGATCAAGCAAATGATTGTGATCTTTAGATTCTAAGATGTGATGGAAATACTGCAAAGAATTCTACAAGATCTTTTTAGTGATTTATCGGATGTTCAAGTTGTTGCACGTAAAATATCAAAGAAGAAGGATTTGACGACAATGTTTTTCTACTCATAAATGATATTGCAAATTTCAAGAAAATTAAGAATTCTACTTCACCAAAGAAAATTACGGAGAGGAGAGACTGAGTTGAAGCAAGGTTGAAGAAGAAGGCCATGATGGAGTGTGCCTTTTAAGTACCTTAATATATATTCTTTAGACTGAATACTAAGCATTTTAAGTACCTTAGTATTCTCTTATACTCTAATAACTACAAGGGGAAGCCAATCACCTTTCCTTTTCTCACCGGTTCACCAATCACCATCAACCTAAATTTTCTTCAATCAACTTCTATTTAAATATTTATTCTCCATGCTAAACATTTATTCTCCTTGCAATATTAAGGAGAAAAGAGAACTATGGTCCAATGTTTTAGAATTGAAAGCTAAAATGGAGCCTGGAGAATGGATTATAGGCGGTGACTTTAATGCGATCAAGAATCCAGAAGAACAAGTTGGGTGTTCGAGTCACAAGAGGAGATACATGGTAGAATTCACATAATTTATCAATATGAGCGGGTGTGTGGATATTCCAATTTTAGGCTGCAAATATTCATGGTTCAAATCGAAGGATAAAATTTGTTGTCGCCTCGACAGATTCTTGGTTACACCTGGAATTCTAAGTGAGTGGAATACAGTTTGTCAAAAGATAGGAGAAAGAGACGTCTCAGATCACAGACCGGTTTGGTTATTGGCTAGAAACACAAACTGGGGACCTAAACCGTTCAAAGTCGTGTCCTGTTGGTTTGGTCACCCAAGTTTCCTACCTTTTGTGAAAAAGGAGTGGGAAGATTATGTCGTGGTAGGGAAAGCATCGTATGTTCTGTCCAGGAAACTTCAACACCTAAGGGAGAAAATCAAGTGGTGGAACGCTAATATATTTGGATGCATTGACACCAAAATCAAGGAGGATGTAGGCATTATCAACTCAGTTGAAGACTTATTTAACATAAAGGCAGACTGCATTACAACACAGGACATATCTAAAAGGAATGCCGCAGAAGATGACCTTTGGAGAAGTTTAAGGATTAAGGAAAGTATACTAAGATAGAAGTCCCGGATCAAATGGATTGAAGATGGAGATTTGAATACGAAATATTTCTACGCTGCTCTGAAAAGTCGTATCAGTTTGAATACAAATTCCTCAGTTTATGTCAATGATGGGGTTGTCGAGGATGTGATTGGGATCAAAGAAGCTGTTAGAAAACACTTCTTTAAGATATTCAGAAAAGTCTCGAGGCCTTTTCCGTTTATAGGAGATTCTGGTTTTAAATGCCTTTCTGCTCAGGACAGCGCAGAACTTGAGTCAGAGGTAAATTTGGCTGAAATCTGGAGTGTTGTTTTTGAATGTGCAAGCGATCGAAGCCCGGGCCCTGATGGTTTCAGCTTCGAGTTCTTCAAAAAATGTTGGAGTATTGTAGGCCATGATTTTAATAACTGTGTTCTGGAATTCTTCGAAGGAGAAAAACTTCCTAAGGTACGCGCCTCTTCATTTCTGGTTCTAATTCCAAAAAATGACAGTCTGAAGAGTTTAGATGATTACAGACCAATTTCTTTAATTGGTTCTTGATCGTACCTGGATCAGACAGTATCTGGTGGCCAACAACGTCGTCTGGACTTCAGCTCCGGTGAGGTTGAAAGACGGCTGGGGGGTGTACCTGCAAGGTACTCCGACGCTCAAGTAAGGCAAGGGTCACAAGTAAAGCAAGTACAAGGTTAGAGTAAGAAAGTGTGTGAAACCTGGCCCTCTCAAGTGAGAGGGTATTTATAGAGAGCCCCCAGCGCGGGGCCAACGGTCGCTAGCACTAGGCTGGATTGCCAGGCCCAATCCAAGCAACTGCCAGTGCTTACGTGGCGTAGTGAAGACCAGCACGTGGTCTTCGCCTTGGGGTAACCGCTCCTAGATCTCTGGAATTAGGGCAGACCGATTCCATCGGGAGTGGGCAGTTACATGAGAACGTGTCCTCGCGGGGAGGAGTCTTGCGTGTCGGGGAGAGACGTGTCCTCGCGGGGAGGACTTATGTGCAGAAGGAGATCTCCTTGCGTGTCGAGGAGGGGCGAGCTCGGAGAGACTTAGCGCCTCTGCCCGACGCTCTATGCCGCGTGCGCCCGAACACCGCCGAGGTGTTGCATGTGCCCGACATAGTTGAGGTGGGCCTGTGCTCGACGTTGGTTGTGATAAGAGGCCTTTGTTGGGCCACCCCAGGACATGTGGGTTGGGCCTGCTCGATTGAGGAGCAGACCCTGGCCCAGTCCAGAACAGGAGCCCCCCAAGTCGTTGCTCTGAGGTATCAGGACAATGACTTTAGGGTCAGCACTATATCGAGGACGTGTCCAACCGGGGAATGGACTCTAAATGAGGAACAATTGGTAAACCGGGTAGAAACAAATAGATTTGCTCGCGCTGGACCAGCCGCAGATGGGCGATGTCGCGGTGATACGAGGAGTCTGAACCGAGGTGAACGAAAAGGCGTATTGGGGAATGAAAAGACGTGTCTGGGGAAGCGTGAGCCACGTGTCACCCCTCATCATTGCCTAGGGTGGCTACGCTAGGGTAGCATAATCGATTGCCTAGGAAATCCTCGAGTATCGTGAGGAGCCTATAAAAGGGCCGAGTTCGTGTCAGTTGCACGTTTCCACCTTTTTCGCCCCTGTATTCTTTCTACCCCCGTCGCTGCCTCGCCGTCGTTCACCGCCGTACGTCGCCGTATCTTCTGCTCCATTCAAGTTTCCACCACCGTTCCAAGTAAGCATCTGATCCCTTTCTTTTCCGTTTTACTTTCCGTTTGTGGTTTTCCGGTGAACTGGCGAAGTTCTCGGTAATCCCTTGAGTTCCGGCTGGGAACGGCGGGACGTTCCTAGGGTTTCGGTAGGATTGGCGGAGGCTTGGGATGAATATCCCGAGGACTCGATGAATACCATGAGGACTCGATGAATACCCCTAGGACATGCGATGAATGTCCCGAGGACACAATATGGGAGGGTTGGAGACCCGAAGAAGGGAGGGGCAGTTCACCGTGTCCCCGAGCATTTTCTTTGCTCTCTCTGCCCTTTCACTTGATTGGTGGTGGAAGGGTGGATTTGGTCGCGGCCAACGAATTCACCTATTTCCTCTGCTTTTCAGGTAAAAAATGGTCGTGAGGGTTTCGGGGATTCTCCAGATAGATACTGAACCCGACGTGGATGGACCCGCTCAGATCCCTAGGGAGGAGCTCGTGCGCCCGGCCGCTGAATGGACCGGGGAGGAGCCTCTGCGCATAAAGTCACGTTTTGCTGCCGACGATACGGACGCTTTCGCTTTCATCGAGAACGTCCCTGAGGGCGAAGAGGCGAAGTGGATGGTTTTTCAACCTCGGGCACACCACCGCATATGTTCGAATTACCGTGGGTTGAGGTTCCCTATGTATGAGTTTGCCTTTAAGGAGGCCGATATCCGTCTCCCCTTCAACAACTTTCAGTTGGGTGTTTTCAACCGTTTGCACTTGGCGCCGTCCCAGCTTCACCCTAACGCGCTTTCCTTCATGCGGGCATTTGAGATCGTGTGTGACTATCTCAAGATCGGGACCACCCTCACGCTCTTTTTCCGCGTCTTCCATCTCCAATGTTCAACGGACCATGGGCGCCATAGTTGGGTCTCTTTCAAACAATCGAGGAAGCTGTTCAAGGCGTACTCGGATTCGATTAGGAATTTCAAGGATAGGTTCTACTATGTCATGCCCGCAACGCACGAGGCTGTGGGTACGCTCTACGACATTGTGCCCGACAGCTCCGAGGAGGAAAGGTTTGTGTCCAAGTGACCCCTGGAGTGGGAGGATGCGCACTTTACGCTCGGCACGGAGGACTACCTCGTGAAGCCTGGCGAGCTGTCGAAGGAGGACAAAGGAGCGTACGCCACACTGGTCGAGTATGTCAACCGTTTTTACCGGGCAGAGTGCGTTGGTAGGGATGGAAAATACCTCCTCGACTCTCGAGGAAGGGTTGTGACTACGGCCCGTTACATAAACACCCGGGGTCTCCTTGAGTGCAAGTCTCCCGATGAGGCCAAGAGGATCTTAGGTAGGAACTCCTCGTCCTGTTCGGGCGTCCATTTGGTTTTGTTTCTTTGTGCTGACTATTTTCATGTTTTCTCTTGCAGCTCAAATGTCGAACGCCACCGAGCGCATCCTGAATTTGGCCGCTGAACGGGCACCTAAGCGAACCAAGAGCCTTGTTCGGGATGTTATTCAGGCTGTGGCGTTAACTGGGATGACGAGTGGCTCGGCCTCTTCACACGACTAGCATCCCAGACGTACTTGGTGGCCCACTTCTACAGGATCTGATCCAGCCTTCACGATCATATAGGATATATAGAAAACTCAAAAACAAATAAACTATTACAATGCGATTCAATATCAAAACCAATCCCCGGCAACGACGCCATTTTTTTGGATGTGGAATAGCGGCAAGCAAGCAAAAATATTTATTTTCGGAAGAATTCCCTCCGGGATTTATGTCGTGTCCACAGAGATCGGTTCGAGGGAAAGAATGCCGTTCGACAGTCTCTCACGTTGATGAGTTTGGGTTTAAATGGGTTTAAACCTAAAAACAGAAAAGTAAACATTAAAACAAAAAGCAATCATTCTTCAGAGAGAAAAACTTGTCCGGCAGTGCACATAATCGACTCCTCACAAACTTAAACTTACCGACCAGTTATACTCGACCTAAAATATTCCTCAATATCACCCAGCATCGCTCACAACAAAGGTTATGTCTAACGCAAAGTTGAGAGAACAACCGTGTTACCATCGTCGACACTCTCGCACGCGACTCAAGGCACAGAGGCATTAAGCTTCGACGCCTATTGAAGATTGTTAGCTCTTAAATCTATCTCTAGAGTCCAGAAACTAACAGATAATCATCCCTAATCGAAGTTTGCGAGGATTATCTTTAACGCAATCCAAACCCCGCGCATAAAGCAAAAATCAGAGACAATCACCAATAAAGATTTGTAAAGCAAGTTTCATACAACGCCATGGGCGACAAATATACATGAGATCATAGTAAATACATATACACAACCCAACAAAGAAGAAAAACACAAAGAGTAATAGAAATAAACCAACCATCTCGCGGTTTGTCAAACGCCGATCGATGATCAATCCACTCCGGATCATCCGTATGCACGCTTCCATGTTGTTTTCTAAGCTAATCTACTGAAAAATGAAGTTTGATGGAGTTGGGAGCAAAAATCCCCAAAACCATGCCTAGAAAATGACTGAAAATCTATTAAATACAATTACAAAGTTTGCACATTCGCTTTGCGAACGAATCATTTGCCTAGCGAACCTCAAAAAATGACACTTAAGTGTCTCTGAACAGTCAAACCGCCTATGCAAATTTCCAGAAGTTCGCAGTGCGAACGAATTATTCGCTTTGCGAATACTCGCTGCTCAGTTCACAAAGCAAACTTTGGTCTCTTTCTCCCCTGTCCAATTTTGGACTCCTTCGCTGGACCTTCGCAAAGCGAACATTCGCTGTCAACTCGCAAAGCGAACTTGACAGCAAACCATTCCTTATTTTGACCACAACTTCTGAACCGTGTCTCTGATTTACGCACGGTCAGAAGCGCTGGAAAGCTTATTCAATGCTCTATACAATAATGGCAAGATATCCTTGATTGATTACCTGCAAAAATGAGAGAAAATCAATTAAACTCATTGATATTTACACGATACGCAATATATACACTAAAATGTAAAGTAAACGTATTTATAAACAAATAGGGGTTTATTCGAACGATATTAACAAAAAAATATCGATAAGTGAAACAAAATTTATATACAAAAATAGTTACAATTTGCACTTATCATATATGATGGCTAAACCCCCAAGGGTTGGCTGAGTGGTGGAGGCTTGAGTCATGAGAGTATGCTCCTCTCAAGGTCTCAGGTTCAAATCCTACTATCCTTGTGCTGAGTCAGTTCATATGGAGCTTTACTCTACTTTTAAAAGGAATCCATGCTAATAGACGGTGGGATTGATCCTCTTGAATTAGTCGGTCGCAAGACCAAATATCAAAATTTCAAAAAAAAAAAGAAGAGTATGTGATGGCTAGTAATCACATATAGAGTTAGTTATAACTACCTAACAACCATATTAACTACTAACTTCTAAACAACTTAGGATTGATTAACTAACCGCACATATCACATTTTTCTTAAGTTAAAAATTTGGCATCTGATGATTTTTAGTGCATAAAATTTCAATTTCAAACAACCAATGTCTCTCAGTGGTCTTTTGACAATGTTAAAGAAAAAATTTAGAAAAAAACTGATTTAGGAAGATCATTGGAATCAATGGTCCCTTTAAATCATATCATGAAACTAGATTATAGACTCCAATTTGAACTTCAAACAAATTAGTAGTAATAGACTAGAAAACTATGTTGTTTAGTTTTTGCTTTTTGTGCAACAAGCCACATAAATTTTTATTTAGTTTCTCTTTCATCTAACAGTAATGCATCAAAGATTTAGAAAATTATATTTTGCTGATTCAAATGGCACAGAGAGTTAGAGACCTTTATCTTACCTAGCTGTGATAGAAAAACATGGAATCTATTCCTTAAAGACCAAATATTTGATATAAGACAGATATTCAATTTAGGATTTGCATTCTATCAATAAAAGTATGTACTGTATTTTTATAACAGAATATGGTTACATCAAGAATATGATACACATTTGATGCGAAATAAAATTACAAAATATCACAAAATTAAACCATATAAACATTAAAATGGATTTCAACTTATGCAATATCAAGCATCTGACCATGTAATGTCAAGGCCACCCCATTGATCTTTAGGAACACCTAAAGCTTCCCACACAGCCTTGGAAGCATCCACAATGTTGTTTTGACAAGGAGGTTGGTAATCATGATCTTTATCGCATCCCTTTGTGGAGTCGCACTCATCAACAACCATCGCCACCACACTTTTTCCATTAGCACTGATGGTAATATTTTTGAGGCACCTGCTCTCGTGGTTGAACCATCCGGTAGAAAGTGCAACTACTGGAGTATCGTCGGAATGATACTGCTTGTCACATTCTGAAGGGCCACCTCCATCTCCACCTTTTTGAAAACTGTTAAGAGTGAGATATGCTTTTGTGTAAGTAGACACTGACGGAGAACATTGATAAGTTGTGTACATTTTTCCTTGCACACAGCAATCAGAATCATTCTCTTGATTGCATTGTCCTGGAGGAGCATTCTTTCCTTCAATTCTACCGCTTGGACGACAAGTTTGAGCTTTAGAGTGCAAACAAGTTGTCAAAATAAGAGTAACAAACAAAAGAAAAGAAGCTTTGAGACAAAATCTCTTCATTTTCTGTATGCAGCAGCTGTGTTTTTTCTCTCTGTTGTTGTTGTTGTTGGTGATTGATGATTTGGGGGGAGATTTAAGTGAGTATATATAGAGAACTCCTCTCTGTTTACAAAGTGACTTGGTTGGCTTTGTAATAACAAGCAAAAGAAAAAGATATACACAAGTTAGATTTTGAGTCAAAGGCTTGTGTTTACCACTACTTCATTATAGGGCCAGTTTTGAGGTCAAACAACATGTTCAAGTACGCAGTTATTCTGTTGAATGACATTTTGTAGATTTCTCTTGGTAAATGATTTTCCCTTACATGATTTATTCTTCGATTAGGAGAGCTACTGGTTGTTTTTTTTTTGTCTTTGCTCATTTTGTCTAAAAGTGCTAACCAGTTTATTGCATAAAAAGCAAAATATGATTATAGGGTATGACTCGTTCATTTTATATTGCAATATTTTATTTAATATAAGCGTGCACAATAAGAAGAAAAATATTTGCATAAAAACAAACATAACACACGTGTATTTATAAACAATCAATAATATTTTTTTTAATTAATTAAAAATAAAAAAAAATATTTTTTCTCTCCTACATAATAACCACCACCCATGATTCCAATTAAAAACAAAATTAAATTTATAATAAATTAAATTTTTGCTCTCTTTTCATTGGTTGTTCCTAATAATAAGGATTTAGGTGCGTTTCCATGATTCCACCAATAAGAATTTGCATCTCAAATTGTTGTTAATTAATCTCATAAATATTTAAATTTGAGAACGTAGAACTTGTATAAATGCATTCTGTCATAAAAAAGATGTATATGAAGTTGACAGATTATCCCTATTTTGTGTCTTACATGAAATTGGCAATAGCCTGAAAAAACAAAAAAACTATCAACGGCTTATTTTATTTCCTATCTCCATGAGTAAGCATGTTCTTAAAATATTCTTAAAATCAAATTCAAAGAAAACTGAAGACTTTATATTTCGGTAGTTAGTTCATGAACTATATGCTTTCCTCCACCATCAAAACGTAATAATTTAAATTTTTTAAGTGTAATTCAAATTTAGAAGATTTTAGTGAGTTACTTATGTTATAAATAACTAGAGGGTTAAAGTAGTTAAATTACTTGTGATGCAAGTAACTAACTAATTAAGTTTGTTATTGTTTTTGGACTTCGTTAGTGATTATGCAAATAATAATCTTTGCATCCTTAATGATCATATGTTATAGATGCCACTTCCATTTCAATTTTTTCTTTTATAATATATTTCTAACAACAAGTGCTATCTATAGTTCCTAGCTCTTGAGTTATAAAGTATTCAAGATTTTGTGTCCATTCATTACTTGCTCATTGAGTGAAGATGACAAGTTTTTTTTTTTTTTGAAGAATCTTAAAAATAGTTTTAGTAAGAAACTAGTTTTTGACAGCAAGAATTGAGATAGAGGGATCAAGCAAATGATTGTGATCTTTAGATTCTAAGATGTGATGGAAATACTGCAAAGAATTCTACAAGATCTTTTTAGTGATTTATCGGATGTTTAAGTTGTTGCACGTAAAATATCAAAGAAGAAGGATTTGACGACAATGTTTTTCTACTCATAAATGATATTGCAAATTTCAAGAAAATTAAGAATTCTACTTCACCAAAGAAAATTACGGAGAGGAGAGACTGAGTTGAAGCAAGGTTGAAGAAGAAGGCCATGATGGAGTGTGCCTTTTAAGTACCTTAATATATATTCTTTAGACTGAATACTAAGCATTTTAAGTACCTTAGTATTCTCTTATACTCTAATAACTACAAGGGGAAGCCAATCACCTTTCCTTTTCTCACCGGTTCACCAATCACCATCAACCTAAATTTTCTTCAATCAACTTCTATTTAAATATTAATTCTCCGTGCTAAACATTTATTCTCCTTGCAATATTAAGGAGAAAAGAGAACTATGGTCCAATGTTTTAGAATTGAAAGCTAAAATGGAGCCTGGAGAATGGATTATAGGCGGTGACTTTAATGCGATCAAGAATCCAGAAGAACAAGTTGGGTGTTCGAGTCACAAGAGGAGATACATGGTAGAATTCACATAATTTATCAATATGAGCGGGTGTGTGGATATTCCAATTTTAGGCTGCAAATATTCATGGTTCAAATCGAAGGATAAAATTTGTTGTCGCCTCGACAGATTCTTGGTTACACCTGGAATTCTAAGTGAGTGGAATACAGTTTGTCAAAAGATAGGAGAAAGAGACGTCTCAGATCACAGACCGGTTTGGTTATTGGCTAGAAACACAAACTGGGGACCTAAATCGTTCAAAGTCGTGTCCTGTTGGTTTGGTCACCCAAGTTTCCTACCTTTTGTGAAAAAGGAGTGGGAAGATTATGTCGTGGTAGGGAAAGCATCGTATGTTCTGTCCAGGAAACTTCAACACCTAAGGGAGAAAATCAAGTGGTGGAACGCTAATATATTTGGATGCATTGACACCAAAATCAAGGAGGATGTAGGCATTATCAACTCAGTTGAAGACTTATTTAACATAAAGGCAGACTGCATTACAACACAGGACATATCTAAAAGGAATGCCGCAGAAGATGACCTTTGGAGAAGTTTAAGGATTAAGGAAAGTATACTAAGACAGAAGTCCCGGATCATATGGATTGAAGATGGAGATTTGAATACGAAATATTTCTACGCTGCTCTGAAAAGTCGTATCAGTTTGAATACAAATTCCTCAGTTTATGTCAATGATGGGGTTGTCGAGGATGTGATTGGGATCAAAGAAGCTGTTAGAAAACACTTCTTTAAGATATTCAGAAAAGTCTCGAGGCCTTTTCCGTTTATAGGAGATTCTGGTTTTAAATGCCTTTCTGCTCAGGACAGCGCAGAACTTGAGTCAGAGGTAAATTTGGCTGAAATCTGGAGTGTTGTTTTTGAATGTGCAAGCGATCGAAGCCCGGGCCCTGATGGTTTCAGCTTCGAGTTCTTCAAAAAATGTTGGAGTATTGTAGGCCATGATTTTAATAACTGTGTTCTGGAATTCTTCGAAGGAGAAAAACTTCCTAAGGTACGCGCCTCTTCATTTCTGGTTCTAATTCCAAAAAATGACAGTCTGAAGAGTTTAGATGATTACAGACCAATTTCTTTAATTGGTTCTTGATCGTACCTGGATCAGACAGTATCTGGTGGCCAACAACGTCGTCTGGACTTCAGTTCCGGTGAGGTTGAAAGACGGTTGGGGGGGTGTACCTGCAAGGTACTCCGACGCTCAAGTAAGGCAAGGGTCACAAGTAAAGAAAGTACAAGGTTAGAGTAAGAAAGTGTGTGAAATCTGGCCCTCTCAAGTGAGAGGGTATTTATAGAGAGCCCCCAGCGCGGGGCCAACGGTCGGTAGCACTAGGCTGGATTGCCAGGCCCAATCCAAGCAACTGCCAGTGCTTACGTGGCGTAGTGAAGACCAGCACGTGGTCTTCGCCTTGGGGTAACCGCTCCTAGATATCCGGAATTAGGGCAGACCGATTCCATCGGGAGTGGGCAGTTACATGAGAACGTGTCCTCGCGGGGAGGAGTCTTGCGTGTCGGGGAGAGACGTGTCCTCGCGGGGAGGACTTATGTGCAGAAGGAGATCTCCTTGCGTGTCGAGGAGGGGCGAGCTCGGAGAGACTTAGCGCCTCTGCCTGACGCTCTATGCCGCGTGCGCCCGAACACCGCCGAGGTGTTGCATGTGCCCGACATAGTTGAGGTGGGCCTGTGCTCGACGTTGGTTGTGATAAGAGGCCTTTGTTGGGCCACCCCAGGACATGTGGGTTGGGCCTGCTCGATTGAGGAGCAGACCCTGGCCCAGTCCAGAACAGGAGCCCCCCAAGTCGTTGCTCTGAGGTATCAGGACAATGACTTTAGGGTCAGCACTATATCGAGGACGTGTCCAACCGGGGAATGGACTCTAAATGAGGAACAATTGGTAAACCGGGTAGAAACAAATAGATTTGCTCGTGCTGGACCAGCCGCAGATGGGCGATGTCGCGGTGATACGAGGAGTCTGAACCGAGGTGAACGAAAAGGCGTATTGGGGAATGAAAAGACGTGTCTGGGGAAGCGTGAGCCACGTGTCACCCCTCATCATTGCCTAGGGTGGCTACGCTAGGGTAGCATAATCGATTGCCTAGGAAATCCTCGAGTATCGTGAGGAGCCTATAAAAGGGCCGAGTTCGTGTCAGTTGCACGTTTCCACCTTTTTCGCCCCTCTATTCTTTCTACCCCCGTCGCTGCCTCCCCGTCGTTCACCGCCGTACGTCGCCGTATCTTCTGCTCCATTCAAGTTTCCACCACCGTTCCAAGTAAGCTTCTGATCCCTTTCTTTTCCGTTTTACTTTCCGTTTGTGGTTTTCCGGTGAACTGGCGAAGTTCTCGGTAATCCCTTGAGTTCCGGCAGGGAACGGCGGGACGTTCCTAGGGTTTCGGTAGGATTGGCGGAGGCTTGGGATGAATATCCCGAGGACTCGATGAATACCCCGAGGACTCGATGAATACCCCTAGGACATGCGATGAATGTCCCGAGGACACGATATGGGAGGGTTGGAGACCCGAAGAAGGGAGGGGCAGTTCACCGTGTCCCCGAGCATTTTCTTTGCTCTCTCTGCCCTTTCACTTGATTGGTGGTGGAAGGGTGGATTTGGTCGCGGCCAACGAATTCACCTATTTCCTCTGCTTTTCAGGTAAAAAATGGTCGTGAGGGTTTCGGGGATTCTCCAGATAGATACTGAACCCGACGTGGATGGACCCGCTCAGATCCCTAGGGAGGAGCTCGTGCGCCCGGCCGCTGAATGGGCCGGGGAGGAGCCTCTGCGCATAAAGTCACGTTTTGCTGCCGACGATACGGACGCTTTCGCTTTCATCGAGAACGTCCCTGAGGGCGAAGAGGCGAAGTGGATGGTTTTTCAACCTCGGGCACACCACCGCATATGTTCGAATTACCGTGGGTTGAGGTTCCCTATGTATGAGTTTGCCTTTAAGGAGGCCGATATCCGTCTCCCCTTCAACAGCTTTCAGTTGGGGGTTTTCAACCGTTTGCACTTGGCGCCGTCCCAGCTTCACCCTAACGCGCTTTCCTTCATGCGGGCATTTGAGATCGTGTGTGACTATCTCAAGATCGGGACCACCCTCACGCTCTTCTTCCGCGTCTTCCATCTCCAACGTTCAACGGACCATGGACGCCATAGTTGGGTCTCTTTCAAACAATCGAGGAAGCTGTTCAAGGCGTACTCGGATTCGATTAGGAATTTCAAGGATAGGTTCTACTATGTCATGCCCGCAACGCACGAGGCTGTGGGTACGCTCTACGACATTGTGCCCGACAGCTCCGAGGAGGAAAGATTTGTGTCCAAGTGACCCCTGGAGTGGGAGGATGCGCACTTTACGCTCGGCACGGAGGACTACCTCGTGAAGCCTGGCGAGCTGTCGAAGGAGGACAAAGGAGCGTACGCCACACTGGTCGAGTATGTCAACCGTTTTTACCGGGCAGAGTGCGTTGGTAGGGATGGAAAATACCTCCTCGACTCTCGAGGAAGGGTTGTGACTACGGCCCGTTACATAAACACCCGGGGTCTCCTTGAGTGCAAGTCTCCCGATGAGGCCAAGAGGATCTTAGGTAGGAACTCCTCGTCCTGTTCGGGCGTCCATTTGGTTTTGTTTCTTTGTGCTGACTATTTTCATGTTTTCTCTTGCAGCTCAAATGTCGAACGCCACCGAGCGCATCCTGAATTTGGCCGCTGAACGGGCACCTAAGCGAACCAAGAGCCTTGTTCGGGATGTTATTCAGGCTGTGGCGTTAACTGGGACGACGAGTGGCTCGGCCTCTTCACACGACTAGCATCCCAGACGTACTTGGTGGCCCACTTCTACAGGATCTGATCCAGCCTTCACGATCATATAGGATATATAGAAAACTCAAAAACAAATAAACTATTACAATGCGATTCAATATCAAAACCAATCCCCGGCAACGACGCCATTTTTTTGGATGTGGAATAGCGGCAAGCAAGCAAAAATATTTATTTTCGGAAGAATTCCCTCCGGGATTTATGTCGTGTCCACAGAGATCGGTTCGAGGGAAAGAATGCCGTTCGACAGTCTCTCACGTTGATGAGTTTGGGTTTAAATGGGTTTAAACCTAAAAACAGAAAAGTAAACATTAAAACAAAAAGCAATCATTCTTCAGAGAGAAAAACTTGTCCGGCAGTGCACATAATCGACTCCTCACAAACTTAAACTTACCGACCAGTTATACTCGACCTAAAATATTCCTCAATATCACCCAGCATCGCTCACAACAAAGGTTATGTCTAACGCAAAGTTGAGAGAACAACCGTGTTACCATCGTCGACACTCTCGCACGCGACTCAAGGCACAGAGGCATTAAGCTTCGACGCCTATTGAAGATTGTTAGCTCTTAAATCTATCTCTAGAGTCCAGAAACTAACAGATAATCATCCCTAATCGAAGTTTGCGAGGATTATCTTTAACGCAATCCAAACCCCGCGCATAAAGCAAAAATCAGAGACAATCACCAATAAATATTTGTAAAGCAAGTTTCATACAACGCCATGGGCGACAAATATACATGAGATCATAGTAAATACATATACACAACCCAACAAAGAAGAAAAACACAAAGAGTAATAGAAATAAACCAACCATCTCGCGGTTTGTCAAACGCCGATCGATGATCAATCCACTCCGGATCATCCGTATGCACGCTTCCATGTTGTTTTCTAAGCTAATCTACTGAAAAATGAAGTTTGATGGAGTTGGGAGCAAAAATCCCCAAAACCATGCCTAGAAAATGACTGAAAATCTATTAAATACAATTACAAAGTTTGCACATTCGCTTTGCGAACGAATCATTTGCCTAGCGAACCTCAAAAAATGACACTTAAGTGTCTCTGAACAGTCAAACCGCCTATGCAAATTTCCAGAAGTTCGCAGTGCGAACGAATTATTCGCTTTGCGAATACTCGCTGCTCAGTTCACAAAGCAAACTTTGGTCTCTTTCTCCCCTGTCCAATTTTGGACTCCTTCGCTGGACCTTCGCAAAGCGAACATTCGCTGTCAACTCGCAAAGCGAACTTGACAGCAAACCATTCCTTATTTTGACCACAACTTCTGAACCGTGTCTCTGATTTACGCACGGTCAGAAGCGCTGGAAAGCTTATTCAATGCTCTATACAATAATGGCAAGATATCCTTGATTGATTACCTGCAAAAATGAGAGAAAATCAATTAAACTCATTGATATTTACACGATACGCAATATATACACTAAAATGTAAAGTAAACGTATTTATAAACAAATAGGGGTTTATTCGAACGATATTAACAAAAAAATATCGATAAGTGCAACAAAATTTATATACAAAAATAGTTACAATTTGCACTTATCATATATGATGGCTAAACCCCCAAGGGTTGGCAGAGTGGTGGAGGCTTGAGTCATGAGAGTATGCTCCTCTCAAGGTCTCAGGTTCAAATCCTACTATCCTTGTGCTGAGTCAGTTCATATGGAGCTTTACTCTACTTTTAAAAGGAATCCATGCTAATAGACGGTGGGATTGATCCTCTTGAATTAGTCGGTCGCAAGACCAAATATCAAAATTTCAAAAAAAAAAAGAAGAGTATGTGATGGCTAGTAATCACATATAGAGTTAGTTATAACTACCTAACAACCATATTAACTACTAACTTCTAAACAACTTAGGATTGATTAACTAACCGCACATATCACATTTTTCTTAAGTTAAAAATTTGGCATCTGATGATTTTTAGTGCATAAAATTTCAATTTCAAACGACCAATGTCTCTCAGTGGTCTTTTGACAATGTTAAAGAAAAAATTTAGAAAAAAACTGATTTAGGAAGATCATTGGAATCAATGGTCCCTTTAAATCATATCATGAAACTAGATTATAGACTCCAATTTGAACTTCAAACAAATTAGTAGTAATAGACTAGAAAACTATGTTGTTTAGTTTTTGCTTTTTGTGCAACAAGCCACATAAATTTTTATTTAGTTTCTCTTTCATCTAACAGTAATGCATCAAAGATTTAGAAAATTATATTTTGCTGATTCAAATGGCACAGAGAGTTAGAGACCTTTATCTTACCTAGCTGTGATAGAAAAACATGGAATCTATTCCTTAAAGACCAAATATTTGATATAAGACAGATATTCAATTTAGGATTTGCATTCTATCAATAAAAGTATGTACTGTATTTTTATAACAGAATATGGTTACATCAAGAATATGATACACATTTGATGCGAAATAAAATTACAAAATATCACAAAATTAAACCATATAAACATTAAAATGGATTTCAACTTATGCAATATCAAGCATCTGACCATGTAATGTCAAGGCCACCCCATTGATCTTTAGGAACACCTAAAGCTTCCCACACAGCCTTGGAAGCATCCACAATGTTGTTTTGACAAGGAGGTTGGTAATCATGATCTTTATCGCATCCCTTTGTGGAGTCGCACTCATCAACAACCATCGCCACCACACTTTTTCCATTAGCACTGATGGTAATATTTTTGAGGCACCTGCTCTCGTGGTTGAACCATCCGGTAGAAAGTGCAACTACTGGAGTATCGTCGGAATGATACTGCTTGTCACATTCTGAAGGGCCACCTCCATCTCCACCTTTTTGAAAACTGTTAAGAGTGAGATATGCTTTTGTGTAAGTAGACACTGACGGAGAACATTGATAAGTTGTGTACATTTTTCCTTGCACACAGCAATCAGAATCATTCTCTTGATTGCATTGTCCTGGAGGAGCATTCTTTCCTTCAATTCTACCGCTTGGACGGCAAGTTTGAGCTTTAGAGTGCAAACAAGTTGTCAAAATAAGAGTAACAAACAAAAGAAAAGAAGCTTTGAGACAAAATCTCTTCATTTTCTGTATGCAGCAGCTGTGTTTTTTCTCTCTGTTGTTGTTGTTGTTGGTGATTGATGATTTGGGGGGAGATTTAAGTGAGTATATATAGAGAACTCCTCTCTGTTTACAAAGTGACTTGGTTGGCTTTGTAATAACAAGCAAAAGAAAAAGATATACACAAGTTAGATTTTGAGTCAAAGGCTTGTGTTTACCACTACTTCATTATAGGGCCAGTTTTGAGGTCAAACAACATGTTCAAGTACGCAGTTATTCTGTTGAATGACATTTTGTAGATTTCTCTTGGTAAATGATTTTCCCTTACATGATTTATTCTTCGATTAGGAGAGCTACTGGTTGTTTTTTTTTTGTCTTTGCTCATTTTGTCTAAAAGTGCTAACCAGTTTATTGCATAAAAAGCAAAATATGATTATAGGGTATGACTCGTTCATTTTATATTGCAATATTTTATTTAATATAAGCGTGCACAATAAGAAGAAAAATATTTGCATAAAAACAAACATAACACACGTGTATTTATAAACAATCAATAATATTTTTTTTAATTAATTAAAAATAAAAAAAAATATTTTTTCTCTCCTACATAATAACCACCACCCATGATTCCAATTAAAAACGAAATTAAATTTATAATAAATTAAATTTTTGCTCTCTTTTCATTGGTTGTTCCTAATAATAAGGATTTAGGTGCGTTTCCATGATTCCACCAATAAGAATTTGCATCTCAAATTGTTGTTAATTAATCTCATAAATATTTAAATTTGAGAACGTAGAACTTGTATAAATGCATTCTGTCATAAAAAAGATGTATATGAAGTTGACAGATTATCCCTATTTTGTGTCTTACATGAAATTGGCAATAGCCTGAAAAAACAAAAAAACTATCAACGGCTTATTTTATTTCCTATCTCCATGAGTAAGCATGTTCTTAAAATATTCTTAAAATCAAATTCAAAGAAAACTGAAGACTTTATATTTCGGTAGTTAGTTCATGAACTATATGCTTTCCTCCACCATCAAAACGTAATAATTTAAATTTTTTAAGTGTAATTCAAATTTAGAAGATTTTAGTGAGTTACTTATGTTATAAATAACTAGAGGGTTAAAGTAGTTAAATTACTTGTGATGCAAGTAACTAACTAATTAAGTTTGTTATTGTTTTTGGACTTCGTTAGTGATTATGCAAATAATAATCTTTGCATCCTTAATGATCATATGTTATAGATGCCACTTCCATTTCAATTTTTTCTTTTATAATATATTTCTAACAACAAGTGCTATCTATAGTTCCTAGCTCTTGAGTTATAAAGTATTCAAGATTTTGTGTCCATTCATTACTTGCTCATTGAGTGAAGATGACAAGTTTTTTTTTTTTTTGAAGAATCTTAAAAATAGTTTTAGTAAGAAACTAGTTTTTGACAGCAAGAATTGAGATAGAGGGATCAAGCAAATGATTGTGATCTTTAGATTCTAAGATGTGATGGAAATACTGCAAAGAATTCTACAAGATCTTTTTAGTGATTTATCGGATGTTCAAGTTGTTGCACGTAAAATATCAAAGAAGAAGGATTTGACGACAATGTTTTTCTACTCATAAATGATATTGCAAATTTCAAGAAAATTAAGAATTCTACTTCACCAAAGAAAATTACGGAGAGGAGAGACTGAGTTGAAGCAAGGTTGAAGAAGAAGGCCATGATGGAGTGTGCCTTTTAAGTACCTTAATATATATTCTTTAGACTGAATACTAAGCATTTTAAGTACCTTAGTATTCTCTTATACTCTAATAACTACAAGGGGAAGCCAATCACCTTTCCTTTTCTCACCGGTTCACCAATCACCATCAACCTAAATTTTCTTCAATCAACTTCTATTTAAATATTTATTCTCCGTGCTAAACATTTATTCTCCTTGCAATATTAAGGAGAAAAGAGAACTATGGTCCAATGTTTTAGAATTGAAAGCTAAAATGGAGCCTGGAGAATGGATTATAGGCGGTGACTTTAATGCGATCAAGAATCCAGAAGAACAAGTTGGGTGTTCGAGTCACAAGAGGAGATACATGGTAGAATTCACATAATTTATCAATATGAGCGGGTGTGTGGATATTCCAATTTTAGGCTGCAAATATTCATGGTTCAAATCGAAGGATAAAATTTGTTGTCGCCTCGACAGATTCTTGGTTACACCTGGAATTCTAAGTGAGTGGAATACAGTTTGTCAAAAGATAGGAGAAAGAGACGTCTCAGATCACAGACCGGTTTGGTTATTGGCTAGAAACACAAACTGGGGACCTAAACCGTTCAAAGTCGTGTCCTGTTGGTTTGGTCACCCAAGTTTCCTACCTTTTGTGAAAAAGGAGTGGGAAGATTATGTCGTGGTAGGGAAAGCATCGTATGTTCTGTCCAGGAAACTTCAACACCTAAGGGAGAAAATCAAGTGGTGGAACGCTAATATATTTGGATGCATTGACACCAAAATCAAGGAGGATGTAGGCATTATCAACTCAGTTGAAGACTTATTTAACATAAAGGCAGACTGCATTACAACACAGGACATATCTAAAAGGAATGCCGCAGAAGATGACCTTTGGAGAAGTTTAAGGATTAAGGAAAGTATACTAAGACAGAAGTCCCGGATCAAATGGATTGAAGATGGAGATTTGAATACGAAATATTTCTACGCTGCTCTGAAAAGTCGTATCAGTTTGAATACAAATTCCTCAGTTTATGTCAATGATGGGGTTGTCGAGGATGTGATTGGGATCAAAGAAGCTGTTAGAAAACACTTCTTTAAGATATTCAGAAAAGTCTCGAGGCCTTTTCCGTTTATAGGAGATTCTGGTTTTAAATGCCTTTCTGCTCAGGACAGCGCAGAACTTGAGTCAGAGGTAAATTTGGCTGAAATCTGGAGTGTTGTTTTTGAATGTGCAAGCGATCGAAGCCCGGGCCCTGATGGTTTCAGCTTCGAGTTCTTCAAAAAATGTTGGAGTATTGTAGGCCATGATTTTAATAACTGTGTTCTGGAATTCTTCGAAGGAGAAAAACTTCCTAAGGTACGCGCCTCTTCATTTCTGGTTCTAATTCCAAAAAATGACAGTCTGAAGAGTTTAGATGATTACAGACCAATTTCTTTAATTGGTTCTTGATCGTACCTGGATCAGACAGTATCTGGTGGCCAACAACGTCGTCTGGACTTCAGCTCCGGTGAGGTTGAAAGACGGCTGGGGGGGGGGGGGGGTGTACCTGCAAGGTACTCCGACGTTCAAGTAAGGCAAGGGTCACAAGTAAAGCAAGTACAAGGTTAGAGTAAGAAAGTGTGTGAAACCTGGCCCTCTCAAGTGAGAGGGTATTTATAGAGAGCCCCCAGCGCGGGGCCAACGGTCGGTAGCACTAGGCTGGATTGCCAGGCCCAATCCAAGCAACTGCCAGTGCTTACGTGGCGTAGTGAAGACCAGCACGTGGTCTTCGCCTTGGGGTAACCGCTCCTAGATCTCCGGAATTAGGGCAGACCGATTCCATCGGGAGTAGGCAGTTACATGAGAACGTGTCCTCGCGGGGAGGAGTCTTGCGTGTCGGGGAGAGACGTGTCCTCGCGGGGAGGACTTATGTGCAGAAGGAGATCTCCTTGCGTGTCGAGGAGGGGCGAGCTCGGAGAGACTTAGCGCCTCTGCCTGACGCTCTATGCCGCGTGCGCCCGAACACCGCCGAGGTGCTGCATGTACCCGACATAGTTGAGGTGGGCCTGTGCTCGACGTTGGTTGTGATAAGAGGCCTTTGTTGGGCCACCCCAGGACATGTGGGTTGGGCCTGCTCGATTGAGGAGCAGACCCTGGCCCAGTCCAGAACAGGAGCCCCCCAAGTCGTTGCTCTGAGGTATCAGGACAATGACTTTAGGGTCAGCACTATATCGAGGACGTGTCCAACCGTGGAATGGACTCTAAATGAGGAACAATTGGTAAACCGGGTAGAAACAAATAGATTTGCTCGCGCTGGACCAGCCGCAGATGGGCGATGTCGCGGTGATACGAGGAGTCTGAACCGAGGTGAACGAAAAGGCGTATTGGGGAATGAAAAGACGTGTCTGGGGAAGCGTGAGCCACGTGTCACCCCTCATCATTGCCTAGGGTGGCTACGCTAGGGTAACATAATCGATTGCCTAGGAAATCCTCGAGTATCGTGAGGAGCCTATAAAAGGGCCGAGTTCGTGTCAGTTGCACGTTTCCACCTTTTTCGCCCCTGTATTCTTTCTACCCCCGTCGCTGCTCCGCCGTCGTTCACCGCCTTACGTCGCCGTATCTTCTGCTCCATTCAAGTTTCCACCACCGTTCCAAGTAAGCTTCTGATCCCTTTCTTTTCCGTTTTACTTTCCGTTTGTGGTTTTCCGGTGAACTGGCGAAGTTCTCGGTAATCCCTTGAGTTCCGCCTGGGAACGGCGGGACGTTCGTAGGGTTTCGGTAGGATTGGCGGAGGCTTGGGATGAATATCCCGAGGACTCGATGAATACCCCGAGGACTCGATGAATACCCCTAGGACATGCGATGAATGTCCCGAGGACACGATATGGGAGGGTTGGAGACCCGAAGAAGGGAGGGGCAGTTCACCGTGTCCCCGAGCATTTTCTTTGCTCTCTCTACCCTTTCACTTGATTGGTGGTGGAAGGGTGGATTTGGTCGCGGCCAACGAATTCACCTATTTCCTCTGCTTTTCAGGTAAAAAATGGTCGTGAGGGTTTCGGGGATTCTCCAGATAGATACTGAACCCGACGTGGATGGACCCGCTCAGATCCCTAGGGAGGAGCTCGTGCGCCCGGCCGCTGAATGGGCCGGGGAGGAGCCTCTGCGCCTAAAGTCACGTTTTGCTGCCGACGATACGGACGCTTTCGCTTTCATCGAGAACGTCCCTGAGGGCGAAGAGGCGAAGTGGATGGTTTTTCAACCTCGGGCACACCACCGCATATGTTCAAATTACCGTGGGTTGAGGTTCCCTATGTATGAGTTTGCCTTTAAGGAGGCCGATATCCGTCTCCCCTTCAACAACTTTCAGTTGGGGGTTTTCAACCGTTTGCACTTGGCGCCGTCCCAGCTTCACCCTAACGCGCTTTCCTTCATGCGGGCATTTGAGGTCGTGTGTGACTATCTCAAGATCGGGACCACCCTCACGCTCTTCTTCCGCGTCTTCCATCTCCAACGTTCAACGGACCATGGGCGCCATAGTTGGGTCTCTTTCAAACAATCGAGGAAGCTGTTCAAGGCGTACTCGGATTCGATTAGGAATTTCAAGGATAGGTTCTACTATGTCATGCCCGCAACGCACGAGGCTGTGGGTACGCTCTACGACATTGTGCCCGACAGCTCCGAGGAGGAAAGGTTTGTGTCCAAGTGACCCCTGGAGTGGGAGGATGCGCACTTTGCGCTCGGCACGGAGGACTACCTCGTGAAGCCTGGCGAGCTGTCGAAGGAGGACAAAAGAGCGTACGCCACACTGGTCGAGTATGTCAACCGTTTTTACCGGGCAGAGTGCGTTGGTAGGGATGGAAAATACCTCCTCGACTCTCGAGGAAGGGTTGTGACTGCGGCCCGTTACATAAACACCTGGGGTCTCCTTGAGTGCAAGTCTCCCTATGAGGCCAAGAGGATCTTAGGTAGGAACTCCTCGTCCTGTTCGGGCGTCCATTTGGTTTTGTTTCTTTGTGCTGACTATTTTCATGTTTTCTCTTGCAGCTCAAATGTCGAACGCCACCGAGCGCATCTTGAAGTTGGCCGCTGAACGGGCACCTAAGCGAACCAAGAGCCTTGTTCGGGATGTTATTCAGGCTGTGGCGTTAACTGGGACGACGAGTGGCTCGGCCTCTTCACACGACTAGCATCCCAGACGTACTTGGTGGCCCACTTCTACAGGATCTGATCCAGCCTTCACGATCATATAGGATATATAGAAAACTCAAAAACAAATAAACTATTACAATGCGATTCAATATCAAAACCAATCCCCGGCAACGACGCCATTTTTTTGGATGTGGAATAGCGGCAAGCAAGCAAAAATATTTATTTTCGGAAGAATTCCCTCCGGGATTTATGTCGTGTCCACAGAGATCGGTTCGAGGGAAAGAATGTCATTCGACAGTCTCTCACGTTGATGAGTTTGGGTTTAAATGGGTTTAAACCTAAAAACAGAAAAGTAAACATTAAAACAAAAAGAAATCATTCTTCAGAGAGAAAAACTTGTCCGGCAGTGCACATAATCGACTCCTCACAAACTTAAACTTACCGACCAGTTATACTCGACCTAAAATATTCCTCAATATCACCCAGCATCGCTCACAACAAAGGTCATGTCTAACGCAAAGTTGAGAGAACAACCGTGTTACCATCGTCGACACTCTCGCACGCGACTCAAGGCACAGAGGCATTAAGCTTCGACGCCTATTGAAGATTGTTAGCTCTTAAATCTATCTCTAGAGTCCAGAAACTAACAGATAATCATCCCTAATCGAAGTTTGCGAGGATTATCTTTAACGCAATCCAAACCCCGCGCATAAAGCAAAAATCAGAGACAATCACCAATAAAGATTTGTAAAGCAAGTTTCATACAACGCCATGGGCGACAAATATACATGAGATCATAGTAAATACATATACACAACCCAACAAAGAAGAAAAACACAAAGAGTAATAGAAATAAACCAACCATCTCGCGGTTTGTCAAACGCCGATCGATGATTAATCCACTCCGGATCATCCGTATGCACGCTTCCATGTTGTTTTCTAAGCTAATCTACTGAAAAATGAAGTTTGATGGAGTTGGGAGCAAAAATCCCCAAAACCATGCCTAGAAAATGATTGAAAATCTATTAAATACAATTACAAAGTTTGTACATTCGCTTTGCGAACGAATCATTTGCCTAGCGAACCTCAAAAAATGACACTTAAGTGTCTCTGAACAGTCAAACCGCCTATGCAAATTTCCAGAAGTTCGCAGTGCGAACGAATTATTCGCTTTGCGAATACTCGCTGCTCAGTTCACAAAGCAAACTTTGGTCTCTTTCTCCCCTGTCCAATTTTGGACTCCTTCGCTGGACCTTCGCAAAGCGAACATTCGCTGTCAACTCGCAAAGCGAACTTGACAGCAAACCATTCCTTATTTTGACCACAACTTCTGAACCGTGTCTCTGATTTACGCACGGTCAGAAGCGCTGGAAAGCTTATTCAATGCTCTATACAATAATGGCAAGATATCCTTGATTGATTACCTGCAAAAATGAGAGAAAATCAATTAAACTCATTGATATTTACACGATACGCAATATATACACTAAAATGTAAAGTAAACGTATTTATAAACAAATAGGGGTTTATTCGAACGATATTAACAAAAAAATATCGATAAGTGCAACAAAATTTATATACAAAAATAGTTACAATTTGCACTTATCATATATGATGGCTAAACCCTCAAGGGTTGGCTGAGTGGTGGAGGCTTGAGTCATGAGAGTATGCTCCTCTCAAGGTCTCAGGTTCAAATCCTACTATCCTTGTGCTGAGTCAGTTCATATGGAGCTTTACTCTACTTTTAAAAGGAATCCATGCTAATAGACGGTGGGATTGATCCTCTTGAATTAGTCGGTCGCAAGACCAAATATCAAAATTTCAAAAAAAAAAAGAAGAGTATGTGATGGCTAGTAATCACATATAGAGTTAGTTATAACTACCTAACAACCATATTAACTACTAACTTCTAAACAACTTAGGATTGATTAACTAACCGCACATATCACATTTTTCTTAAGTTAAAAATTTGGCATCTGATTATTTTTAGTGCATAAAATTTCAATTTCAAACGACCAATGTCTCTCAGTGGTCTTTTGACAATGTTAAAGAAAAAATTTAGAAAAAAACTGATTTAGGAAGATCATTGGAATCAATGGTCCCTTTAAATCATATCATGAAACTAGATTATAGACTCCAATTTGAACTTCAAACAAATTAGTAGTAATAGACTAGAAAACTATGTTGTTTAGTTTTTGCTTTTTGTGCAACAAGCCACATAAATTTTTATTTAGTTTCTCTTTCATCTAACAGTAATGCATCAAAGATTTAGAAAATTATATTTTGCTGATTCAAATGGCACAGAGAGTTAGAGACCTTTATCTTACCTAGCTGTGATAGAAAAACATGGAATCTATTCCTTAAAGACCAAATATTTGATATAAGACAGATATTCAATTTAGGATTTGCATTCTATCAATAAAAGTATGTACTGTATTTTTATAACAGAATATGGTTACATCAAGAATATGATACACATTTGATGCGAAATAAAATTACAAAATATCACAAAATTAAACCATATAAACATTAAAATGGATTTCAACTTATGCAATATCAAGCATCTGACCATGTAATGTCAAGGCCACCCCATTGATCTTTAGGAACACCTAAAGCTTCCCACACAGCCTTGGAAGCATCCACAATGTTGTTTTGACAAGGAGGTTGGTAATCATGATCTTTATCGCATCCCTTTGTGGAGTCGCACTCATCAACAACCATCGCCACCACACTTTTTCCATTAGCACTGATGGTAATATTTTTGAGGCACCTGCTCTCGTGGTTGAACCATCCGGTAGAAAGTGCAACTACTGGAGTATCGTCGGAATGATACTGCTTGTCACATTCTGAAGGGCCACCTCCATCTCCACCTTTTTGAAAACTGTTAAGAGTGAGATATGCTTTTGTGTAAGTAGACACTGACGGAGAACATTGATAAGTTGTGTACATTTTTCCTTGCACACAGCAATCAGAATCATTCTCTTGATTGCATTGTCCTGGAGGAGCATTCTTTCCTTCAATTCTACCGCTTGGACGGCAAGTTTGAGCTTTAGAGTGCAAACAAGTTGTCAAAATAAGAGTAACAAACAAAAGAAAAGAAGCTTTGAGACAAAATCTCTTCATTTTCTGTATGCAGCAGCTGTGTTTTTTCTCTCTGTTGTTGTTGTTGTTGTTGGTGATTGATGATTTGGGGGGAGATTTAAGTGAGTATATATAGAGAATTCCTCTCTGTTTACAAAGTGACTTGGTTGGCTTTGTAATAACAAGCAAAAGAAAAAGATATACACAAGTTAGATTTTGAGTCAAAGGCTTGTGTTTACCACTACTTCATTATAGGGCCAGTTTTGAGGTCAAACAACATGTTCAAGTACGCAGTTATTCTGTTGAATGACATTTTGTAGATTTCTCTTGGTAAATGATTTTCCCTTACATGATTTATTCTTCGATTAGGAGAGCTACTGGTTGTTTTTTTTTTGTCTTTGCTCATTTTGTCTAAAAGTGCTAACCAGTTTATTGCATAAAAAGCAAAATATGATTATAGGGTATGACTCGTTCATTTTATATTGCAATATTTTATTTAATATAAGCGTGCACAATAAGAAGAAAAATATTTGCATAAAAACAAACATAACACACGTGTATTTATAAACAATCAATAATATTTTTTTTAATTAATTAAAAATATAAAAAAATATTTTTTCTCTCCTACATAATAACCACCACCCATGATTCCAATTAAAAACGAAATTAAATTTATAATAAATTAAATTTTTGCTCTCTTTTCATTGGTTGTTCCTAATAATAAGGATTTAGGTGCGTTTCCATGATTCCACCAATAAGAATTTGCATCTCAAATTGTTGTTAATTAATCTCATAAATATTTAAATTTAAGAACGTAGAACTTGTATAAATGCATTCTGTCATAAAAAAGATGTATATGAAGTTGACAGATTATCCCTATTTTGTGTCTTACATGAAATTGGCAATAGCCTGAAAAAACAAAAAAACTATCAACGGCTTATTTTATTTCCTATCTCCATGAGTAAGCATGTTCTTAAAATATTCTTAAAATCAAATTCAAAGAAAACTGAAGACTTTATATTTCGGTAGTTAGTTCATGAACTATATGCTTTCCTCCACCATCAAAACGTAATAATTTAAATTTTTTAAGTGTAATTCAAATTTAGAAGATTTTAGTGAGTTACTTATGTTATAAATAACTAGAGGGTTAAAGTAGTTAAATTACTTGTGATGCAAGTAACTAACTAATTAAGTTTGTTATTGTTTTTGGACTTCGTTAGTGATTATGCAAATAATAATCTTTGCATCCTTAATGATCATATGTTATAGATGCCACTTCCATTTCAATTTTTTCTTTTATAATATATTTCTAACAACAAGTGCTATCTATAGTTCCTAGCTCTTGAGTTATAAAGTATTCAAGATTTTGTGTCCATTCATTACTTGCTCATTGAGTGAAGATGACAAGTTTTTTTTTTTTTTGAAGAATCTTAAAAATAGTTTTAGTAAGAAACTAGTTTTTGACAGCAAGAATTGAGATAGAGGGATCAAGCAAATGATTGTGATCTTTAGATTCTAAGATGTGATGGAAATACTGCAAAGAATTCTACAAGATCTTTTTAGTGATTTATCGGATGTTCAAGTTGTTGCACGTAAAATATCAAAGAAGAAGGATTTGACGACAATGTTTTTCTACTCATAAATGATATTGCAAATTTCAAGAAAATTAAGAATTCTACTTCACCAAAGAAAATTACGGAGAGGAGAGACTGAGTTGAAGCAAGGTTGAAGAAGAAGGCCATGATGGAGTGTGCCTTTTAAGTACCTTAATATATATTCTTTAGACTGAATACTAAGCATTTTAAGTACCTTAGTATTCTCTTATACTCTAATAACTACAAGGGGAAGCCAATCACCTTTCCTTTTCTCACCGGTTCACCAATCACCATCAACCTAAATTTTCTTCAATCAACTTCTATTTAAATATTTATTCTCCGTGCTAAACATTTATTCTCCTTGCAATATTAAGGAGAAAAGAGAACTATGGTCCAATGTTTTAGAATTGAAAGCTAAAATGGAGCCTGGAGAATGGATTATAGGCGGTGACTTTAATGCGATCAAGAATCCAGAAGAACAAGTTGGGTGTTCGAGTCACAAGAGGAGATACATGGTAGAATTCACATAATTTATCAATATGAGCGGGTGTGTGGATATTCCAATTTTAGGCTGCAAATATTCATGGTTCAAATCGAAGGATAAAATTTGTTGTCGCCTCGACAGATTCTTGGTTACACCTGGAATTCTAAGTGAGTGGAATACAGTTTGTCAAAAGATAGGAGAAAGAGACGTCTCAGATCACAGACCGGTTTGGTTATTGGCTAGAAACACAAACTGGGGACCTAAACCGTTCAAAGTCGTGTCCTGTTGGTTTGGTCACCCAAGTTTCCTACCTTTTGTGAAAAAGGAGTGGGAAGATTATGTCGTGGTAGGGAAAGCATCGTATGTTCTGTCCAGGAAACTTCAACACCTAAGGGAGAAAATCAAGTGGTGGAACGCTAATATATTTGGATGCATTGACACCAAAATCAAGGAGGATGTAGGCATTATCAACTCAGTTGAAGACTTATTTAACATAAAGGCAGACTGCATTACAACACAGGACATATCTAAAAGGAATGCCGCAGAAGATGACCTTTGGAGAAGTTTAAGGATTAAGGAAAGTATACTAAGACAGAAGTCCCGGATCAAATGGATTGAAGATGGAGATTTGAATACGAAATATTTCTACGCTGCTCTGAAAAGTCGTATCAGTTTGAATACAAATTCCTCAGTTTATGTCAATGATGGGGTTGTCGAGGATGTGATTGGGATCAAAGAAGCTGTTAGAAAACACTTCTTTAAGATATTCAGAAAAGTCTCGAGGCCTTTTCTGTTTATAGGAGATTCTGGTTTTAAATGCCTTTCTGCTCAGGACAGCGCAGAACTTGAGTCAGAGGTAAATTTGGCTGAAATCTGGAGTGTTGTTTTTGAATGTGCAAGCGATCGAAGCCCGGGCCCTGATGGTTTCAGCTTCGAGTTCTTCAAAAAATGTTGGAGTATTGTAGGCCATGATTTTAATAACTGTGTTCTGGAATTCTTCGAAGGAGAAAAACTTCCTAAGGTACGCGCCTCTTCATTTCTGGTTCTAATTCCAAAAAATGACAGTCTGAAGAGTTTAGATGATTACAGACCAATTTCTTTAATTGGTTCTTGATCGTACCTGGATCAGACAGTATCTGGTGGCCAACAACGTCGTCTGGACTTCAGCTCCGGTGAGGTTGAAAGACGGCTGGGGGGCGGTGTACCTGCAAGGTACTCCGACGTTCAAGTAAGGCAAGGGTCACAAGTAAAGCAAGTATAAGGTTAGAGTAAGAAAGTGTGTGAAACCTGGCCCTCTCAAGTGAGAGGGTATTTATAGAGATCCCCCAGCGCGGGGCCAACGGTCGGTAGCACTAGGCTGGATTGCCAGGCCCAATCCAAGCAACTGCCAGTGCTTACGTGGCGTAGTGAAGACCAGCACGTGGTCTTCGCCTTGGGGTAACCGCTCCTAGATCTCCGGAATTAGGGCAGACCGATTCCATCGGGAGTGGGCAGTTACATGAGAACGTGTCCTCGCGGGGAGGAGTCTTGCGTGTCGGGGAGAGACGTGTCCTCGCGGGGAGGACTTATGTGCAGAAGGAGATCTCCTTGCGTGTCGAGGAGGGGCGAGCTCGGAGAGACTTAGCGCCTCTGCCTGACGCTCTATGCCGCGTGCGCCCGAACACCGCCGAGGTGCTGCATGTACCCGACATAGTTGAGGTGGGCCTGTGCTCGACGTTGGTTGTGATAAGAGGCCTTTGTTGGGCCACCCCAGGACATGTGGGTTGGGCCTGCTCGATTGAGGAGCAGACCCTGGCCCAGTCCAGAACAGGAGCCCCCCAAGTCGTTGCTCTGAGGTATCAGGACAATGACTTTAGGGTCAGCACTATATCGAGGACGTGTCCAACCGGGGAATGGACTCTAAATGAGGAACAATTGGTAAACCGGGTAGAAACAAATAGATTTGCTCGCGCTGGACCAGCCGCAGATGGGCGATGTCGCGGTGATACGAGGAGTCTGAACCGAGGTGAACGAAAAGGCGTATTGGGGAATGAAAAGACGTGTCTGGGGAAGCGTGAGCCACGTGTCACCCCTCATCATTGCCTAGGGTGGCTACGCTAGGGTAACATAATCGATTGCCTAGGAAATCCTCGAGTATCGTGAGGAGCCTATAAAAGGGCCGAGTTCGTGTCAGTTGCACGTTTCCACCTTTTTCGCCCCTGTATTCTTTCTACCCCCGTCGCTGCTCCGCCGTCGTTCACCGCCTTACGTCGCCGTATCTTCTGCTCCATTCAAGTTTCCACCACCGTTCCAAGTAAGCTTCTGATCCCTTTCTTTTCCGTTTTACTTTCCGTTTGTGGTTTTCCGGTGAACTGGCGAAGTTCTCGGTAATCCCTTGAGTTCCGCCTGGGAACGGCGGGACGTTCCTAGGGTTTCGGTAGGATTGGCGGAGGCTTGGGATGAATATCCCGAGGACTCGATGAATACCCCGAGGACTCGATGAATACCCCTAGGACATGCGATGAATGTCCCGAGGACACGATATGGGAGGGTTGGAGACCCGAAGAAGGGAGGGGCAGTTCACCGTGTCCCCGAGCATTTTCTTTGCTCTCTCTACCCTTTCACTTGATTGGTGGTGGAAGGGTGGATTTGGTCGCGGCCAACGAATTCACCTATTTCCTCTGCTTTTCAGGTAAAAAATGGTCGTGAGGGTTTCGGGGATTCTCCAGATAGATACTGAACCCGACGTGGATGGACCCGCTCAGATCCCTAGGGAGGAGCTCGTGCGCTCGACCGCTGAATGGGCCGGGGAGGAGCCTCTGCGCCTAAAGTCACGTTTTGCTGCCGACGATACGGACGCTTTCGCTTTCATCGAGAACGTCCCTGAGGGCGAAGAGGCGAAGTGGATGGTTTTTCAACCTCGGGCACACCACCGCATATGTTCGAATTACCGTGGGTTGAGGTTCCCTATGTATGAGTTTGCCTTTAAGGAGGCCGATATCCGTCTCCCCTTCAACAACTTTCAGTTGGGGGTTTTCAACCGTTTGCACTTGGCGCCGTCCCAGCTTCACCCTAACGCGCTTTCCTTCATGCGGGCATTTGAGGTCGTGTGTGACTATCTCAAGATCGGGACCACCCTCACGCTCTTCTTCCGCGTCTTCCATCTCCAACGTTCAACGGACCATGGGCCCCATAGTTGGGTCTCTTTCAAACAATCGAGGAAGCTGTTCAAGGCGTACTCGGATTCGATTAGGAATTTCAAGGATAGGTTCTACTATGTCATGCCCGCAACGCACGAGGCTGTGGGTACGCTCTACGACATTGTGCCCGACAGCTCCGAGGAGGAAAGGTTTGTGTCCAAGTGACCCCTGGAGTGGGAGGATGCGCACTTTGCGCTCGGCACGGAGGACTACCTCGTGAAGCATGGCGAGCTGTCGAAGGAGGACAAAGGAGCGTACGCCACACTGGTCGAGTATGTCAACCGTTTTTACCGGGCAGAGTGCGTTGGTAGGGATGGAAAATACCTCCTCGACTCTCGAGGAAGGGTTGTGACTGCTGCCCGTTACATAAACACCCGGGGTCTCCTTGAGTGCAAGTCTCCCGATGAGGCCAAGAGGATCTTAGGTAGGAACTCCTCGTCCTGTTCGGGCGTCCATTTGGTTTTGTTTCTTTGTGCTGACTATTTTCATGTTTTCTCTTGCAGCTCAAATGTCGAACGCCACCGAGCGCATCTTGAAGTTGGCCGCTGAACGGGCACCTAAGCGAACCAAGATCCTTGTTCGGGATGTTATTCAGGCTGTGGCGTTAATTGGGACGACGAGTGGCTCGGCCTCTTCACACGACTAGCATCCCAGACGTACTTGGTGGCCCACTTCTACAGGATCTGATCCAGCCTTCACGATCATATAGGATATATAGAAAACTCAAAAACAAATAAACTATTACAATGCGATTCAATATCAAAACCAATCCCCGGCAACGACGCCATTTTTTTGGATGTGGAATAGCGGCAAGCAAGCAAAAATATTTATTTTCGGAAGAATTCCCTCCGGGATTTATGTCGTGTCCACAGAGATCGGTTCGAGGGAAAGAATGTCATTCGACAGTCTCTCACGTTGATGAGTTTGGGTTTAAATGGGTTTAAACCTAAAAACAGAAAAGTAAACATTAAAACAAAAAGAAATCATTCTTCAGAGAGAAAAACTTGTCCGGCAGTGCACATAATCGACTCCTCACAAACTTAAACTTACCGACCAGTTATACTCGACCTAAAATATTCCTCAATATCACCCAGCATCGCTCACAACAAAGGTCATGTCTAACGCAAAGTTGAGAGAACAACCGTGTTACCATCGTCGAAACTCTCGCACGCGACTCAAGGCACAGAGGCATTAATCTTCGACGCCTATTGAAGATTGTTAGCTCTTAAATCTATCTCTAGAGTCCAGAAACTAACAGATAATCATCCCTAATCGAAGTTTGCGAGGATTATCTTTAACGCAATCCAAACCCCGCGCATAAAGCAAAAATCAGAGAGAATCACCAATAAAGATTTGTAAAGCAAGTTTCATACAACGCCATGGGCGACAAATATACATGAGATCATAGTAAATACATATACACAACCCAACAAAGAAGAAAAACACAAAGAGTAATAGAAATAAACCAACCATCTCGCGGTTTGTCAAACGCCGATCGATGATCAATCCACTCCGGATCATCCGTATGCACGCTTCCATGTTGTTTTCTAAGCTAATCTACTGAAAAATGAAGTTTGATGGAGTTGGGAGCAAAAATCCCCAAAACCATGCCTAGAAAATGATTGAAAATCTATTAAATACAATTACAAAGTTTGCACATTCGCTTTGCGAACGAATCATTTGCCTAGCGAACCTCAAAAAATGACACTTAAGTGTCTCTGAACAGTCAAACCGCCTATGCAAATTTCCAGAAGTTCGCAGTGCGAACGAATTATTCGCTTTGCGAATACTCGCTGCTCAGTTCACAAAGCAAACTTTGGTCTCTTTCTCCCCTGTCCAATTTTGGACTCCTTCGCTGGACCTTTGCAAAGCGAACATTCGCTGTCAACTCGCAAAGCGAACTTGACAGCAAACCATTCCTTATTTTGACCACAACTTCTGAACCGTGTCTCTGATTTACGCACGGTCAGAAGCGCTGGAAAGCTTATTCAATGCTCTATACAATAATGGCAAGATATCCTTGATTGATTACCTGCAAAAATGAGAGAAAATCAATTAAACTCATTGATATTTACACGATACGCAATATATACACTAAAATGTAAAGTAAACGTATTTATAAACAAATAGGGGTTTATTCGAACGATATTAACAAAAAAATATCGATAAGTGCAACAAAATTTATATACAAAAATAGTTACAATTTGCACTTATCATATATGATGGCTAAACCCCCAAGGGTTGGCTGAGTGGTGGAGGCTTGAGTCATGAGAGTATGCTCCTCTCAAGGTCTCAGGTTCAAATCCTACTATCCTTGTGCTGAGTCAGTTCATATGGAGCTTTACTCTGCTTTTAAAAGGAATCCATGCTAATAGACGGTGGGATTGATCCTCTTGAATTAGTCGGTCGCAAGACCAAATATCAAAATTTCAAAAAAAAAAAGAAGAGTATGTGATGGCTAGTAATCACATATAGAGTTAGTTATAACTACCTAACAACCATATTAACTACTAACTTCTAAACAACTTAGGATTGATTAACTAACCGCACATATCACATTTTTCTTAAGTTAAAAATTTGGCATCTGATGATTTTTAGTGCATAAAATTTCAATTTCAAACGACCAATGTCTCTCAGTGGTCTTTTGACAATGTTAAAGAAAAAATTTAGAAAAAAACTGATTTAGGAAGATCATTGGAATCAATGGTCCCTTTAAATCATATCATGAAACTAGATTATAGACTCCAATTTGAACTTCAAACAAATTAGTAGTAATAGACTAGAAAACTATGTTGTTTAGTTTTTGCTTTTTGTGCAACAAGCCACATAAATTTTTATTTAGTTTCTCTTTCATCTAACAGTAATGCATCAAAGATTTAGAAAATTATATTTTGCTGATTCAAATGGCACAGAGAGTTAGAGACCTTTATCTTACCTAGCTGTGATAGAAAAACATGGAATCTATTCCTTAAAGACCAAATATTTGATATAAGACAGATATTCAATTTAGGATTTGCATTCTATCAATAAAAGTATGTACTGTATTTTTATAACAGAATATGGTTACATCAAGAATATGATACACATTTGATGCGAAATAAAATTACAAAATATCACAAAATTAAACCATATAAACATTAAAATGGATTTCAACTTATGCAATATCAAGCATCTGACCATGTAATGTCAAGGCCACCCCATTGATCTTTAGGAACACCTAAAGCTTCCCACACAGCCTTGGAAGCATCCACAATGTTGTTTTGACAAGGAGGTTGGTAATCATGATCTTTATCGCATCCCTTTGTGGAGTCGCACTCATCAACAACCATCGCCACCACACTTTTTCCATTAGCACTGATGGTAATATTTTTGAGGCACCTGCTCTCGTGGTTGAACCATCCGGTAGAAAGTGCAACTACTGGAGTATCGTCGGAATGATACTGCTTGTCACATTCTGAAGGGCCACCTCCATCTCCACCTTTTTGAAACTGTTAAGAGTGAGATATGCTTTTGTGTAAGTAGACACTGACGGAGAACATTGATAAGTTGTGTACATATTTCCTTGCACACAGCAATCAGAATCATTCTCTTGATTGCATTGTCCTGGAGGAGCATTCTTTCCTTCAATTCTACCGCTTGGACGGCAAGTTTGAGCTTTAGAGTGCAAACAAGTTGTCAAAATAAGAGTAACAAACAAAAGAAAAGAAGCTTTGAGACAAAATCTCTTCATTTTCTGTATGCAGCAGCTGTGTTTTTTCTCTCTGTTGTTGTTGTTGTTGGTGATTGATGATTTGGGGGGAGATTTAAGTGAGTATATATAGAGAACTCCTCTCTGTTTACAAAGTGACTTGGTTGGCTTTGTAATAACAAGCAAAAGAAAAAGATATACACAAGTTAGATTTTGAGTCAAAGGCTTGTGTTTACCACTACTTCATTATAGGGCCAGTTTTGAGGTCAAACAACATGTTCAAGTACGCAGTTATTCTGTTGAATGACATTTTGTAGATTTCTCTTGGTAAATGATTTTCCCTTACATGATTTATTCTTCGATTAGGAGAGCTACTGGTTGTTTTTTTTTTGTCTTTGCTCATTTTGTCTAAAAGTGCTAACCAGTTTATTGCATAAAAAGTAAAATATGATTATAGGGTATGACTCGTTCATTTTATATTGCAATATTTTATTTAATATAAGCGTGCACAATAAGAAGAAAAATATTTGCATAAAAACAAACATAACACACGTGTATTTATAAACAATCAATAATATTTTTTTTAATTAATTAAAAATAAAAAAAAATATTTTTTCTCTCCTACATAATAACCACCACCCATGATTCCAATTAAAAACGAAATTAAATTTATAATAAATTAAATTTTTGCTCTCTTTTCATTGGTTGTTCCTAATAATAAGGATTTAGGTGCGTTTCCATGATTCCACCAATAAGAATTTGCATCTCAAATTGTTGTTAATTAATCTCATAAATATTTAAATTTGAGAACGTAGAACTTGTATAAATGCATTCTGTCATAAAAAAGATGTATATGAAGTTGACAGATTATCCCTATTTTGTGTCTTACATGAAATTGGCAATAGCCTGAAAAAACAAAAAAACTATCAACGGCTTATTTTATTTCCTATCTCCATGAGTAAGCATGTTCTTAAAATATTCTTAAAATCAAATTCAAAGAAAACTGAAGACTTTATATTTCGGTAGTTAGTTCATGAACTATATGCTTTCCTCCACCATCAAAACGTAATAATTTAAATTTTTTAAGTGTAATTCAAATTTAGAAGATTTTAGTGAGTTACTTATGTTATAAATAACTAGAGGGTTAAAGTAGTTAAATTACTTGTGATGCAAGTAACTAACTAATTAAGTTTGTTATAGTTTTTGGACTTCGTTAGTGATTATGCAAATAATAATCTTTGCATCCTTAATGATCATATGTTATAGATGCCACTTCCATTTCAATTTTTTCTTTTATAATATATTTCTAACAACAAGTGCTATCTATAGTTCCTAGCTCTTGAGTTATAAAGTATTCAAGATTTTGTGTCCATTCATTACTTGCTCATTGAGTGAAGATGACAAGTTTTTTTTTTTTTTTGAAGAATCTTAAAAATAGTTTTAGTAAGAAACTAGTTTTTGACAGCAAGAATTGAGATAGAGGGATCAAGCAAATGATTGTGATCTTTAGATTCTAAGATGTGATGGAAATACTGCAAAGAATTCTACAAGATCTTTTTAGTGATTTATCGGATGTTCAAGTTGTTGCACGTAAAATATCAAAGAAGAAGGATTTGACGACAATGTTTTTCTACTCATAAATGATATTGCAAATTTCAAGAAAATTAAGAATTCTACTTCACCAAAGAAAATTACGGAGAGGAGAGACTGAGTTGAAGCAAGGTTGAAGAAGAAGGCCATGATGGAGTGTGCCTTTTAAGTACCTTAATATATATTCTTTAGACTGAATACTAAGCATTTTAAGTACCTTAGTATTCTCTTATACTCTAATAACTACAAGGGGAAGCCAATCACCTTTCCTTTTCTCACCGGTTCACCAATCACCATCAACCTAAATTTTCTTCAATCAACTTCTATTTAAATATTTATTCTCCGTGCTAAACATTTATTCTCCTTGCAATATTAAGGAGAAAAGAGAACTATGGTCCAATGTTTTAGAATTGAAAGCTAAAATGGAGCCTGGAGAATGGATTATAGGCGGTGACTTTAATGCGATCAAGAATCCAGAAGAACAAGTTGGGTGTTCGAGTCACAAGAGGAGATACATGGTAGAATTCACATAATTTATCAATATGAGCGGGTGTGTGGATATTCCAATTTTAGGCTGCAAATATTCATGGTTCAAATCGAAGGATAAAATTTGTTGTCGCCTCGACAGATTCTTGGTTACTCCTGGAATTCTAAGGGAGTGGAATACAGTTTGTCAAAAGATAGGAGAAAGAGACGTCTCAGATCACAGACCGGTTTAGTTATTGGCTAGAAACACAAACTGGGGACCTAAACCGTTCAAAGTCGTGTCCTGTTGGTTTGGTCACCCAAGTTTCCTACCTTTTGTGAAAAAGGAGTGGGAAGATTATGTCGTGGTAGGGAAAGCATCGTATGTTCTGTCCAGGAAACTTCAACACCTAAGGGAGAAAATCAAGTGGTGGAACGCTAATATATTTGGATGCATTGACACCAAAATCAAGGAGGATGTAGGCATTATCAACTCAGTTGAAGACTTATTTAACATAAAGGCATACTGCATTACAACACAGGACATATCTAAACGGAATGCCGCAGAAGATGACCTTTGGAGAAGTTTAAGGATTAAGGAAAGTATACTAAGACAGAAGTCCCGGATCAAATGGATTGAAGATGGAGATTTGAATACGAAATATTTCTACGCTGCTCTGAAAAGTCGTATCAGTTTGAGTACAAATTCCTCAGTTTATGTCAATGATGGGGTTGTCGAGGATGTGATTGGGATCAAAGAAGCTGTTAGAAAACACTTCTTTAAGATATTCAGAAAAGTCTTGAGGCCTTTTCCGTTTATAGGAGATTCTGGTTTTAAATGCCTTTCTGCTCAGGACAGCGCAGAACTTGAGTCAGAGGTAAATTTGGCTGAAATCTGGAGTGTTGTTTTTGAATGTGCAAGCGATCGAAGCCCGGGCCCTGATGGTTTCAGCTTCGAGTTCTTCAAAAAATGTTGGAGTATTGTAGGCCATGATTTTAATAACTGTGTTCTGGAATTCTTCGAAGGAGAAAAACTTCCTAAGGTACGCGCCTCTTCATTTCTGGTTCTAATTCCAAAAAATGACAGTCTGAAGAGTTTAGATGATTACAGACCAATTTCTTTAATTGGTTCTTGATCGTACCTGGATCAGACAGTATCTGGTGGCCAACAACGTCGTCTGGACTTCAGCTCCGGTGAGGTTGAAAGACGGCTGGGGGGGTGTACCTGCAAGGTACTCCGACGTTCAACTAAGGCAAGGGTCACAAGTAAAGCAAGTACAAGGTTAGAGTAAGAAAGTGTGTGAAACCTGGCCCTCTCAAGTGAGAGGGTATTTATAGAGATCCCCCAGCGCGGGGCCAACGGTCGGTAGCACTAGGCTGGATTGCCAGGCCCAATCCAAGCAACTGCCAGTGCTTACGTGGCGTAGTGAAGACCAGCACGTGGTCTTCGCCTTGGGGTAACCGCTCCTAGATCTCCGGAATTAGGGCAGACCGATTCCATCGGGAGTGGGCAGTTACATGAGAACGTGTCCTCGCGGGGAGGAGTCTTGTGTGTCGGGGAGAGGAGTGTCCTCGCGGGGAGGACTTATGTGCAGAAGGAGATCTCCTTGCGTGTCGAGGAGGGGCGAGCTCGGAGAGACTTAGCGCCTCTGCCTGACGCTCTATGCCGCGTGCGCCCGAACACCGCCGAGGTGCTGCATGTGCCCGACATAGTTGAGGTGGGCCTGTGCTCGACGTTGGTTGTGATAAGAGGCCTTTGTTGGGCCACCCCAGGACATGTGGGTTGGGCCTGCTCGATTGAGGAGCAGACCCTGGCCCAGTCCAGAACAGGAGCCCCCCAAGTCGTTGCTCTGAGGTATCAGGACAATGACTTTAGGGTCAGCACTATATCGAGGACGTGTCCAACCGGGGAATGGACTCTAAATGAGGAACAATTGGTAAACCGGGTAGAAGCAAATAGATTTGCTCGCGCTGGACCAGCCGCAGATGGGCGATGTCGCGGTGATACGAGGAGTCTGAACCGAGGTGAACGAAAAGGCGTATTGGGGAATGAAAAGACGTGTCTGGGGAAGCGTGAGCCACGTGTCACCCCTCATCATTGCCTAGGGTGGCTACGCTAGGGTAACATAATCGATTGCCTAGGAAATCCTCGAGTATCGTGAGGAGCCTATAAAAGGGCCGAGTTCGTGTCAGTTGCACGTTTCCACCTTTTTCGCCCCTCTATTCTTTCTACCCCCGTCGCTGCTCCGCCGTCGTTCACCGCCGTACGTCGCCGTATCTTCTGCTCCATTCAAGTTTCCACCACCGTTCCAAGTAAGCTTCTGATCCCTTTCTTTTCCGTTTTACTTTCCGTTTGTGGTTTTCCGGTGAACTGGCGAAGTTCTCGGTAATCCCTTGAGTTCCGGCTGGGAACGGCGGGACGTTCCTAGGGTTTCGGTAGGATTGGCGGAGGCTTGGGATGAATATCCCGAGGACTCGATGAATACCCCGAGGACTCGATGAATACCCCTAGGACATGCGATGAATGTCCCGAGGACACGATATGGGAGGGTTGGAGACCCGAAGAAGGGAGGGGCAGTTCACCGTGTCCCCGAGCATTTTCTTTGCTCTCTCTGCCCTTTCACTTGATTGGTGGTGGAAGGGTGGATTTGGTCGCGGCCAACGAATTCACCTATTTCCTCTGCTTTTCAGGTAAAAAATGGTCGTGAGGGTTTCGGGGATTCTCCAGATAGATACTGAACCCGACGTGGATGGACCCGTTCAGATCCCTAGGGAGGAGCTCGTGCGCCCGGCCGCTGAATGGGCCGGGGAGGAGCCTCTGCGCATAAAGTCACGTTTTGCTGCCGACGATACGGACGCTTTCGCTTTCATCGAGAACGTCCCTGAGGGCGAAGAGGCGAAGTGGATGGTTTTTCAACCTCGGGCACACCACCGCATATGTTCGAATTACCGTGGGTTGAGGTTCCCTATGTATGAGTTTGCCTTTAAGGAGGCCGATATCCGTCTCCCCTTCAACAGCTTTCAGTTGGGGGTTTTCAACCGTTTGCACTTGGCGCCGTCCCAGCTTCACCCTAACGCGCTTTCCTTCATGCGGGCATTTGAGATCGTGTGTGACTATCTCAAGATCGGGACCACCCTCACGCTCTTCTTCCGCGTCTTCCATCTCCAACGTTCAACGGACCATGGGCGCCATAGTTGGGTCTCTTTCAAACAATCGAGGAAGCTGTTCAAGGTGTACTCGGATTCGATTAGGAATTTCAAGGATAGGTTCTACTATGTCATGCCCGCAACGCACGAGGCTGTGGGTACGCTCTACGACATTGTGCCCGACAGCTCCGAGGAGGAAAGGTTTGTGTCCAAGTGACCCCTGGAGTGGGAGGATGCGCACTTTGCGCTCGGCACGGAGGACTACCTCGTGAAGCCTGGCGAGCTGTCGAAGGAGGACAAAGGAGTGTACGCCACACTGGTCGAGTATGTCAACCGTTTTTACCGGGCAGAGTGCGTTGGTAGGGATGGAAAATACCTCCTCGACTCTCGAGGAAGGGTTGTGACTGCGGCCCGTTACATAAACACCCGGGGTCTCCTTGAGTGCAAGTATCCCGATGAGGCCAAGAGGATCTTAGGTAGGAACTCATCGTCCTGTTCGGGCGTCCATTTGGTTTTGTTTCTTTGTGCTGACTATTTTCATGTTTTCTCTTGCAGCTCAAATGTCGAACGCCACCGAGCGCATCCTGAAGTTGGCCGCTGAACGGGCACCTAAGCGAACCAAGAGCCTTGTTCGGGATGTTATTCAGGCTGTGGCATTAACTGGGACGACGAGTGGCTCGGCCTCTTCACACGACTAGCATCCCAGACGTACTTGGTGGCCCACTTCTACAGGATCTGATCCAGCCTTCACGATCATATAGGATATATAGAAAACTCAAAAACAAATAAACTATTACAATGCGATTCAATATCAAAACCAATCCCCGGCAACGACGCCATTTTTTTGGATGTGGAATAGCGGCAAGCAAGCAAAAATATTTATTTTCGGAAGAATTCCCTCCGGGATTTATGTCATGTCCACAGAGATCGGTTCGAGGGAAAGAATGCCGTTCGACAGTCTCTCACGTTGATGAGTTTGGGTTTAAATGGGTTTAAACCTAAAAACAGAAAAGTAAACATTAAAACAAAAAGAAATCATTCTTCAGAGAGAAAAACTTGTCCGGCAGTGCACATAATCGACTCCTCACAAACTTAAACTTACCGACCAGTTATACTCGACCTAAAATATTCCTCAATATCACCCAGCATCGCTCACAACAAAGGTTATGTCTAACGCAAAGTTGAGAGAACAACCGTGTTACCATCGTCGACACTCTCGCACGCGACTCAAGGCACAGAGGCATTAAGCTTCGACGCCTATTGAAGATTGTTAGCTCTTAAATCTATCTCTAGAGTCCAGAAACTAACAGATAATCATCCCTAATCGAAGTTTGCGAGGATTATCTTTAACGCAATCCAAACCCCACGCATAAAGCAAAAATCAGAGACAATCACCAATAAAGATTTGTAAAGCAAGTTTCATACAACGCCATGGGCGACAAATATACATGAGATCATAGTAAATACATATACACAACCCAAAAAAGAAGAAAAACACAAAGAGTAATAGAAATAAACCAACCATCTCGCGGTTTGTCAAACGCCGATCGATGATCAATCCACTCCGGATCATCCGTATGCACGCTTCCATGTTGTTTTCTAAGCTAATCTACTGAAAAATGAAGTTTGATGGAGTTGGGAGCAAAAATCCCCAAAACCATGCCTAGAAAATGACTGAAAATCTATTAAATACAATTACAAAGTTTGCACATTCGCTTTGCGAACGAATCATTTGCCTAGCGAACCTCAAAAAATGACACTTAAGTGTCTCTGAACAGTCAAACCGCCTATGCAAATTTCCAGAAGTTCGCAGTGCGAACGAATTATTCGCTTTACGAATACTCGCTGCTCAGTTCACAAAGCAAACTTTGGTCTCTTTCTCCCCTGTCCAATTTTGGACTCCTTCGCTGGACCTTCGCAAAGCGAACATTCGCTGTCAACTCGCAAAGCGAACTTGACAGCAAACCATTCCTTATTTTGACCACAACTTCTGAACCGTGTCTCTGATTTACGCACGGTCAGAAGCGCTAGAAAGCTTATTCAATGCTCTATACAATAATGGCAAGATATCCTTGATTGATTACCTGCAAAAATGAGAGAAAATCAATTAAACTCATTGATATTTACACGATACGCAATATATACACTAAAATGTAAAGTAAACGTATTTATAAACAAATAGGGGTTTATTCGAACGATATTAACAAAAAAATATCGATAAGTGCAACAAAATTTATATACAAAAATAGTTACAATTTGCACTTATCATATATGATGGCTAAACCCCCAAGGGTTGGCTGAGTGGTGGAGGCTTGAGTCATGAGAGTATGCTCCTCTCAAGGTCTCAGGTTCAAATCCTACTATCCTTGTGCTGAGTCAGTTCATATGGAGCTTTACTCTGCTTTTAAAAGGAATCCATGCTAATAGACGGTGGGATTGATCCTCTTGAATTAGTCGGTCGCAAGACCAAATATCAAAATTTCAAAAAAAAAAAGAAGAGTATGTGATGGCTAGTAATCACATATAGAGTTAGTTATAACTACCTAACAACCATATTAACTACTAACTTCTAAACAACTTAGGATTGATTAACTAACCGCACATATCACATTTTTCTTAAGTTAAAAATTTGGCATCTGATGATTTTTAGTGCATAAAATTTCAATTTCAAACGACCAATGTCTCTCAGTGGTCTTTTGACAATGTTAAAGAAAAAATTTAGAAAAAAACTGATTTAGGAAGATCATTGGAATCAATGGTCCCTTTAAATCATATCATGAAACTAGATTATAGACTCCAATTTGAACTTCAAACAAATTAGTAGTAATAGACTAGAAAACTATGTTGTTTAGTTTTTGCTTTTTGTGCAACAAGCCACATAAATTTTTATTTAGTTTCTCTTTCATCTAACAGTAATGCATCAAAGATTTAGAAAATTATATTTTGCTGATTCAAATGGCACAGAGAGTTAGAGACCTTTATCTTACCTAGCTGTGATAGAAAAACATGGAATCTATTCCTTAAAGACCAAATATTTGATATAAGACAGATATTCAATTTAGGATTTGCATTCTATCAATAAAAGTATGTACTGTATTTTTATAACAGAATATGGTTACATCAAGAATATGATACACATTTGATGCGAAATAAAATTACAAAATATCACAAAATTAAACCATATAAACATTAAAATGGATTTCAACTTATGCAATATCAAGCATCTGACCATGTAATGTCAAGGCCACCCCATTGATCTTTAGGAACACCTAAAGCTTCCCACACAGCCTTGGAAGCATCCACAATGTTGTTTTGACAAGGAGGTTGGTAATCATGATCTTTATCGCATCCCTTTGTGGAGTCGCACTCATCAACAACCATCGCCACCACACTTTTTCCATTAGCACTGATGGTAATATTTTTGAGGCACCTGCTCTCGTGGTTGAACCATCCGGTAGAAAGTGCAACTACTGGAGTATCGTCGGAATGATACTGCTTGTCACATTCTGAAGGGCCACCTCCATCTCCACCTTTTTGAAAACTGTTAAGAGTGAGATATGCTTTTGTGTAAGTAGACACTGACGGAGAACATTGATAAGTTGTGTACATTTTTCCTTGCACACAGCAATCAGAATCATTCTCTTGATTGCATTGTCCTGGAGGAGCATTCTTTCCTTCAATTCTACCGCTTGGACGGCAAGTTTGAGCTTTAGAGTGCAAACAAGTTGTCAAAATAAGAGTAACAAACAAAAGAAAAGAAGCTTTGAGACAAAATCTCTTCATTTTCTGTATGCAGCAGCTGTGTTTTTTCTCTCTGTTGTTGTTGTTGTTGGTGATTGATGATTTGGGGGGAGATTTAAGTGAGTATATATAGAGAACTCCTCTCTGTTTACAAAGTGACTTGGTTGGCTTTGTAATAACAAGCAAAAGAAAAAGATATACACAAGTTAGATTTTGAGTCAAAGGCTTGTGTTTACCACTACTTCATTATAGGGCCAGTTTTGAGGTCAAACAACATGTTCAAGTACGCAGTTATTCTGTTGAATGACATTTTGTATATTTCTCTTGGTAAATGATTTTCCCTTACATGATTTATTCTTCGATTAGGAGAGCTACTGGTTGTTTTTTTTTTGTCTTTGCTCATTTTGTCTAAAAGTGCTAACCAGTTTATTGCATAAAAAGCAAAATATGATTATAGGGTATGACTCGTTCATTTTATATTGCAATATTTTATTTAATATAAGCGTGCACAATAAGAAGAAAAATATTTGCATAAAAACAAACATAACACACGTGTATTTATAAACAATCAATAATATTTTTTTTAATTAATTAAAAATAAAAAAAAATATTTTTTCTCTCCTACATAATAACCACCACCCATGATTCCAATTAAAAACGAAATTAAATTTATAATAAATTAAATTTTTGCTCTCTTTTCATTGGTTGTTCCTAATAATAAGGATTTAGGTGCGTTTCCATGATTCCACCAATAAGAATTTGCATCTCAAATTGTTGTTAATTAATCTCATAAATATTTAAATTTGAGAACGTAGAACTTGTATAAATGCATTCTGTCATAAAAAAGATGTATATGAAGTTGGCAGATTATCCCTATTTTGTGTCTTACATGAAATTGGCAATAGCCTGAAAAAACAAAAAAACTATCAACGGCTTATTTTATTTCCTATCTCCATGAGTAAGCATGTTCTTAAAATATTCTTAAAATCAAATTCAAAGAAAACTGAAGACTTTATATTTCGGTAGTTAGTTCATGAACTATATGCTTTCCTCCACCATCAAAACGTAATAATTTAAATTTTTTAAGTGTAATTCAAATTTAGAAGATTTTAGTGAGTTACTTATGTTATAAATAACTAGAGGGTTAAAGTAGTTAAATTACTTGTGATGCAAGTAACTAACTAATTAAGTTTGTTATTGTTTTTGGACTTCGTTAGTGATTATGCAAATAATAATCTTTGCATCCTTAATGATCATATGTTATAGATGCCACTTCCATTTCAATTTTTTCTTTTATAATATATTTCTAACAACAAGTGCTATCTATAGTTCCTAGCTCTTGAGTTATAAAGTATTCAAGATTTTGTGTCCATTCATTACTTGCTCATTGAGTGAAGATGACAAGTTTTTTTTTTCTTTTGAAGAATCTTAAAAATAGTTTTAGTAAGAAACTAGTTTTTGACAGCAAGAATTGAGATAGAGGGATCAAGCAAATGATTGTGATCTTTAGATTCTAAGATGTGATGGAAATATTGCAAAGAATTCTACAAGATCTTTTTAGTGATTTATCGGATGTTCAAGTTGTTGCACGTAAAATATCAAAGAAGAAGGATTTGACGACAATGTTTTTCTACTCATAAATGATATTGCAAATTTCAAGAAAATTAAGAATTCTACTTCACCAAAGAAAATTACGGAGAGGAGAGACTGAGTTGAAGCAAGGTTGAAGAAGAAGGCCATGATGGAGTGTGCCTTTTAAGTACCTTAATATATATTCTTTATACTGAATACTAAGCATTTTAAGTACCTTAGTATTCTCTTATACTCTAATAACTACAAGGGGAAGCCAATCACCTTTCCTTTTCTCACCGGTTCACCAATCACCATCAACCTAAATTTTCTTCAATCAACTTCTATTTAAATATTTATTCTCCGTGCTAAACATTTATTCTCCTTGCAATATTAAGGAGAAAAGAGAACTATGGTCCAATGTTTTATAATTGAAAGCTAAAATGGAGCTTGGAGAATGGATTATAGGCGATGACTTTAATGCGATCAAGAATCCAGAAGAACAAGTTGGGTGTTCGAGTCACAAGAGGAGATACATGGTAGAATTCACATAATTTATCAATATGAGCGGGTGTGTGGATATTCCAATTTTAGGCTGCAAATATTCATGGTTCAAATCGAAGGATAAAATTTGTTGTCGCCTCGACAGATTCTTGGTTACTCCTGGAATTCTAAGTGAGTGGAATACAGTTTGTCAAAAGATAGGAGAAAGAGACGTCTCAGATCACAGACCGGTTTGGTTATTGGCTAGAAACACAAACTGGGGACCTAAACCGTTCAAAGTCGTGTCCTGTTGGTTTGGTCACCCAAGTTTCCTACCTTTTGTGAAAAAGGAGTGGGAAGATTATGTCATGGTAGGGAAAGCATCGTATGTTCTGTCCAGGAAACTTCAACACCTAAGGGAGAAAATCAAGTGGTGGAACGCTAATATATTTGGATGCATTGACATCAAAATCAAGGAGGATGTAGGCATTATCAACTCAGTTGAAGACTTATTTAACATAAAGGCAGACTGCATTACAACACAGGACATATCTAAAAGGAATGCCGCAGAAGATGACCTTTGGAGAAGTTTAAGGATTAAGGAAAGTATACTAAGACAGAAGTCCCAGATCAAATGGATTGAAAATGGAGAATTGAATATGAAATATTTCTACGCTGCTCTGAAAAGTCGTATCAGTTTGAATACAAATTCCTCAGTTTATGTCAATGATGGGGTTGTCGAGGATGTGATTAGGATCAAAGAAGCTGTTAGAAAACACTTCTTTAAGATATTCAGAAAAGTCTCGAGGCCTTTTCCGTTTATAGGAGATTCTGGTTTTAAATGCCTTTCTGCTCAGGACAGCGCAGAACTTGAGTCAGAGGTAAATTTGGCTGAAATCTGGAGTGTTGTTTTTGAATTTGCAAGCGATCGAAGCCCGGGCCCTGATGGTTTCAGCTTCGAGTTCTTCAAAAAATGTTGGAGTATTGTAGGCCATGATTTTAATAACTGTGTTCTGGAATTCTTCGAAGGAGAAAAACTTCCTAAGGTACGCGCCTCTTCATTTCTGGTTCTAATTCCAAAAAATGACAGTCTGAAGAGTTTAGATGATTACAGACCAATTTCTTTAATTGGTTCTTGATCGTACCTGGATCAGACAGTATCTGGTGGCCAACAACGTCGTCTGGACTTCAGCTCCGGTGAGGTTGAAAGACGGCTGGGGGGGTGTACCTGCAAGGTACTCCGACGCTCAAGTAAGGCAAGGGTCACAAGTAAAGCAAGTACAAGGTTAGAGTAAGAAAGTGTGTGAAACCTGGCCCTCTCAAGTGAGAGGGTATTTATAGAGAGCCCCCAGCGCGGGGCCAACGGTCGCTAGCACTAGGCTGGATTGCCAGGCCCAATCCAAGCAACTGCCAGTGCTTACGTGGCGTAGTGAAGACCAGCACGTGGTCTTCGCCTTGGGGTAACCGCTCCTAGATCTCCGGAATTAGGGCAGACCGATTCCATCGGGAGTGGGCAGTTACATGAGAACGTGTCCTCGCGGGGAGGAGTCTTGCGTGTCGGGGAGAGACGTGTCCTCGCGGGGAGGACTTATGTGCAGAAGGAGATCTCCTTGCGTGTCGAGGAGGGGCGAGCTCGGAGAGACTTAGCGCCTCTGCCTGACGCTCTATGCCGCGTGCGCCCGAACACCGCCGAGGTGTTGCATGTGCCCGACATAGTTGAGGTGGGCATGTGCTCGACGTTGGTTGTGATAAGAGGCCTTTGTTGGGCCACCCCAGGACATGTGGGTTGGGCTTGCTCGATTGAGGAGCAGACCCTGGCCCAGTCCAGAATAGGAGCCCCCCAAGTCGTTGCTCTGAGGTATCAGGACAATGACTTTAGGGTCAGCACTATATCGAGGACGTGTCCAACCGGGGAATGGACTCTAAATGAGGAACAATTGGTAAACCGGGTAGAAACAAATAGATTTGCTCGCGTTGGACCAGCCGTAGATGGGCGATGTCGCGGTGATACGAGGAGTCTGAACCGAGGTGAACAAAAAGGCGTATTGGGGAATGAAAAGACGTGTCTGGGGAAGCGTGAGCCACGTGTCACCCCTCATCATTGCCTAGGGTGGCTACGCTAGGGTAACATAATCGATTGCCTAGGAAATCCTCGAGTATCGTGAGGAGCCTATAAAAGGGCCGAGTTCGTGTCAGTTGCACGTTTCCACCTTTTTCGCCCCTGTATTCTTTCTACCCCCGTCGCTGCTCCGCCGTCGTTCACCGCCGTACGTCGCCGTATCTTCTGCTCCATTCAAGTTTCCACCACCGTTCCAAGTAAGCTTCTGATCCCTTTCTTTTCCGTTTTACTTTCCGTTTGTGGTTTTCCGGTGAACTGGCGAAGTTCTCGGTAATCCCTTGAGTTCCGGCTGGGAACGGCGGGACGTTCCTAGGGTTTCGGTAGGATTGGCAGAGGCTTGGGATGAATATCCCGAGGACTCGATGAATACCCCGAGGACTCGATGAATACCCCTAGGACATGCGATGAATGTCCCGAGGACACGATATGGGAGGGTTGGAGACCCGAAGAAGGGAGGGGCAGTTCACCGTGTCCCCGAGCATTTTCTTTGCTCTCTCTGCCCTTTCACTTGATTGGTGGTGGAAGGGTGGATTTGGTCGCGGCCAACGAATTCACCTATTTCCTCTGCTTTTCAGGTAAAAAATGGTCGTGAGGGTTTCGGGGATTCTCCAGATAGATACTGAACCCGACGTGGATGGACCCGCTCAGATCCCTAGGGAGGAGCTCGTGCGCCCGGCCGCTGAATGGGTCGGGGAGGAGCCTCTGCGCATAAAGTCACGTTTTGCTGCCGACGATACGGATGCTTTCGCTTTCATCGAGAACGTCCCTGAGGGCGAAGAGGCGAAGTGGATGGTTTTTCAACCTCGGGCACACCACCGCATATGTTCGAATTACCGTGGGTTGAGGTTCCCTATGTATGAGTTTGCCTTTAAGGAGGCCGATATCCGTCTCCCCTTCAACAGCTTTCAGTTGGGGGTTTTCAACCGTTTGCACTTGGCGCCGTCCCAGCTTCACCCTAACGCGCTTTCCTTCATGTGGGCATTTGAGATCGTGTGTGACTATCTCAAGATCGGGACCACCCTCACGCTCTTTTTCCGCGTCTTCCATCTCCAACGTTCAACGGACCATGGGCGCCATAGTTGGGTCTCTTTCAAACAATCGAGGAAGCTGTTCAAGGCGTACTCGGATTCGATTAGGAATTTCAAGGATAGGTTCTACTATGTCATGCCCGCAATGCACGAGGCTGTGGGTACGCTCTACGACATTGTGCCCGACAGCTCCGAGGAGGAAAGGTTTGTGTCCAAGTGACCCCTGGAGTGGGAGGATGCGCACTTTACGCTCGGCACGGAGGACTACCTCGTGAAGCCTGGCGAGCTGTCGAAGGAGGACAAAGGAGCGTACGCCACACTGGTCGAGTATGTCAACCGTTTTTACTGGGCAGAGTGCGTTGGTAGGGATGGAAAATACCTCCTCGACTCTCGAGGAAGGGTTGTGACTGCGGCCCGTTACATAAACACCCGGGGTCTCCTTGAGTGCAAGTCTCCCGATGAGGCCAAGAGGATCTTAGGTAGGAACTCCTCGTCCTGTTCGGGCGTCCATTTGGTTTTGTTTCTTTGTGCTGACTATTTTCATGTTTTCTCTTGCAGCTCAAATGTCGAACGCCACCGAGCGCATCCTGAATTTGGCCGCTGAACGGGCACCTAAGCGAACCAAGAGCCTTGTTCGGGATGTTATTCAGGCTGTGGCGTTAACTGGGACGACGAGTGGCTCGGCCTCTTCACACGACTAGCATCCCAGACGTACTTGGTGGCCCACTTCTACAGGATCTGATCCAGCCTTCACGATCATATAGGATATATAGAAAACTCAAAAACAAATAAACTATTACAATGCGATTCAATATCAAAACCAATCCCCGGCAACGACGCCATTTTTTTGGATGTGGAATAGCGGCAAGCAAGCAAAAATATTTATTTTCGGAAGAATTCCCTCCGGGATTTATGTCGTGTCCACAGAGATCGGTTCGAGGGAAAGAATGCCGTTCGACAGTCTCTCACGTTGATGAGTTTGGGTTTAAATGGGTTTAAACCTAAAAACAGAAAAGTAAACATTAAAACAAAAAGAAATCATTCTTCAGAGAGAAAAACTTGTTCGGCCGTGCACATAATCGACTCCTCACAAACTTAAACTTACCGACCAGTTATACTCGACCTAAAACATTCCTCAATATCACCCAGCATCGCTCACAACAAAGGTTATGTCTAACGCAAAGTTGAGAGAACAACCGTGTTACCATCGTCGACACTCTCGCACGCGACTCAAGGCACAGAGGCATTAAGCTTCGACACCTATTGAAGATTGTTAGCTCTTAAATCTATCTCTAGAGTCCAGAAACTAACAGATAATCATCCCTAATCAAAGTTTGCGAGGATTATCTTTAACGCAATCCAAACCCCGCGCATAAAGCAAAAATCAGAGACAATCACCAATAAAGATTTGTAAAGCAAGTTTCATACAACGCCATGGGCGACAAATATACATGAGATCATAGTAAATACATATACACAACCCAACAAAGAAGAAAAACACAAAGAGTAATAGAAATAAACCAACCGTCTCGCGGTTTGTCAAACGCCGATCGATGATCAATCCACTCCGGATCATCCGTATGCACGCTTCCATGTTGTTTTCTAAGCTAATCAACTGAAAAATGAAGTTTGATGGAGTTGGGAGCAAAAATCCCCAAAACCATGCCTAGAAAATGACTGAAAATCTATTAAATACAATTACAAAGTTTGCACATTCGCTTTGCGAACGAATCATTTGCCTAGCGAACCTCAAAAAATGACACTTAAGTGTCTCTGAACAGTCAAACCGCCTATGCAAATTTCCAGAAGTTCGCAGTGCGAACGAATTATTCGCTTTGCGAATACTCGCTGCTCAGTTCACAAAGCAAACTTTGGTCTCTTTCTCCCCTGTCCAATTTTGGACTCCTTCGCTGGGGCCTTCGCTGGACCTTCGCAAAGCGAACATTCGCTGTCAACTCGCAAAGCGAACTTGACAGCAAACCATTCCTTATTTTGACCACAACTTCTGAACCGTGTCTCTGATTTACGCACGGTCAGAAGCGCTGGAAAGCTTATTCAATGCTCTATACAATAATGGCAAGATATCCTTGATTGATTACCTGCAAAAATGAGAGAAAATCAATTAAACTCATTGATATTTACACGATACGCAATATATACACTAAAATGTAAAGTAAACGTATTTATAAACAAATAGGGGTTTATTCGAATGATATTAACAAAAAAATATCGATAAGTGCAACAAAATTTATATACAAAAATAGTTACAATTTGCACTTATCATATATGATGGCTAAACCCCCAAGGGTTGGCTGAGTGGTGGAGGCTTGAGTCATGAGAGTATGCTCCTCTCAAGTCTCTGGTTCAAATCCTACTATCCTTGTGCTGAGTCAGTTCATATGGAGCTTTACTCTACTTTTAAAAGGAATCCATGCTAATAGACGGTGGGATTGATCCTCTTGAATTAGTCGGTCGCAAGACCAAATATCAAAATTTCAAAAAAAAAAAGAAGAGTATGTGATGGCTAGTAATCACATATAGAGTTAGTTATAACTACCTAACAACCATATTAACTACTAACTTCTAAACAACTTAGGATTGATTAACTAACCGCATATATCACATTTTTCTTAAGTTAAAAATTTGGCATCTGATGATTTTTAGTGCATAAAATTTCAATTTCAAACGACCAATGTCTCGCAGTGGTCTTTTGACAATGTTAAAGAAAAAATTTAGAAAAAAACTGATTTAGGAAGATCATTGGAATCAATGGTCCCTTTAAATCATATCATGAAACTAGATTATAGACTCCAATTTAAACTTCAAACAAATTAGTAGTAATAGACTAGAAAACTATGTTGTTTAGTTTTTGCTTTTTGTGCAACAAGCCACATAAATTTTTATTTAGTTTCTCTTTCATCTAACAGTAATGCATCAAAGATTTAGAAAATTATATTTTTCTGATTCAAATGGCACAGAGAGTTAGAGACCTTTATCTTACCTAGCTGTGATAGAAAAACATGGAATCTATTCCTTAAAGACCAAATATTTGATATAAGACAGATATTCAATTTAGGATTTGCATTCTATCAATAAAAGTATGTACTGTATTTTTATAACAGAATATGGTTACATCAAGAATATGATACACATTTGATGCGAAATAAAATTACAAAATATCACAAAATTAAACCATATAAACATTAAAATGGATTTCAACTTATGCAATATCAAGCATCTGACCATGTAATGTCAAGGCCACCCCATTGATCTTTAGGAACACCTAAAGCTTCCCACACAGCCTTGGAAGCATCCACAATGTTGTTTTGACAAGGAGGTTGGTAATCATGATCTTTATCGCATCCCTTTGTGGAGTCGCACTCATCAACAACCATCGCCACCACACTTTTTCCATTAGCACTGATGGTAATATTTTTGAGGCACCTGCTATCGTGGTTGAGCCATCCGGTAGAAAGTGCAACTACTGGAGTATCGTCGGAATGATACTGCTTGTCACATTCTGAAGGGCCACCTCCATCTCCACCTTTTTGAAAACTGTTAAGAGTGAGATATGCTTTTGTGTAAGTAGACACTGACGGAGAACATTGATAAGTTGTGTACATTTTTCCTTGCACACAGCAATCAGAATCATTCTCTTGATTGCATTGTCCTGGAGGAGCATTCTTTCCTTCAATTCTACCGCTTGGACGGCAAGTTTGAGCTTTAGAGTGCAAACAAGTTGTCAAAATAAGAGTAACAAACAAAAGAAAAGAAGCTTTGAGACAAAATCTCTTCATTTTCTGTATGCAGCAGCTGTGTTTTTTCTCTCTGTTGTTGTTGTTGTTGGTGATTGATGATTTGGGGGGAGATTTAAGTGAGTATATATAGAGAACTCCTCTCTGTTTACAAAGTGACTTGGTTGGCTTTGTAATAACAAGCAAAAGAAAAAGATATACACAAGTTAGATTTTGAGTCAAAGGCTTGTGTTTACCACTACTTCATTATAGGGCCAGTTTTGAGGTCAAACAACATGTTCAAGTACGCAGTTATTCTGTTGAATGACATTTTGTAGATTTCTCTTGGTAAATGATTTTCCCTTACATGATTTATTCTTCGATTAGGAGAGCTACTGGTTGTTTTTTTTTTTTGTCTTTGCTCATTTTGTCTAAAAGTGCTAACCAGTTTATTGCATAAAAAGCAAAATATGATTATAGGGTATGACTCGTTCATTTTATATTGCAATATTTTATTTAATATAAGCGTGCACAATAAGAAGAAAAATATTTGCATAAAAACAAACATAACACACGTGTATTTATAAACAATCAATAATATTTTTTTTAATTAATTAAAAATAAAAAAAAATATTTTTTCTCTCCTACATAATACCCACCACCCATGATTCCAATTAAAAACGAAATTAAATTTATAATAAATTAAATTTTTGCTCTCTTTTCATTGGTTGTTCCTAATAATAAGGATTTAGGTGCGTTTCCATGATTCCACCAATAAGAATTTGCATCTCAAATTGTTGTTAATTAATCTCATAAATATTTAAATTTGAGAACGTAGAACTTGTATAAATGCATTCTGTCATAAAAAAGATGTATATGAAGTTGACAGATTATCCCTATTTTGTGTCTTACATGAAATTGGCAATAGCCTGAAAAAACAAAAAAACTATCAACGGCTTATTTTATTTCCTATCTCCATGAGTAAGCATGTTCTTAAAATATTCTTAAAATCAAATTCAAAGAAAACTGAAGACTTTATATTTCGGTAGTTAGTTCATGAACTATATGCTTTCCTCCACCATCAAAACGTAATAATTTAAATTTTTTAAGTGTAATTCAAATTTAGAAGATTTTAGTGAGTTACTTATGTTATAAATAACTAGAGGGTTAAAGTAGTTAAATTACTTGTGATGCAAGTAACTAACTAATTAAGTTTGTTATTGTTTTTGGACTTCGTTAGTGATTATGCAAATAATAATCTTTGCATCCTTAATGATCATATGTTATAGATGCCACTTCCATTTCAATTTTTTCTTTTATAATATATTTCTAACAACAAGTGCTATCTATAGTTCCTAGCTCTTGAGTTATAAAGTATTCAAGATTTTGTGTCCATTCATTACTTGCTCATTGAGTGAAGATGACAAGTTTTTTTTTTTTTGAAGAATCTTAAAAATAGTTTTAGTAAGAAACTAGTTTTTGACAGCAAGAATTGAGATAGAGGGATCAAGCAAATGATTGTGATCTTTAGATTCTAAGATGTGATGGAAATACTGCAAAGAATTCTACAAGATCTTTTTAGTGATTTATCGGATGTTCAAGTTGTTGCACGTAAAATATCAAAGAAGAAGGATTTGACGACAATGTTTTTCTACTCATAAATGATATTGCAAATTTCAAGAAAATTAAGAATTCTACTTCACCAAAGAAAATTACGGAGAGGAGAGACTGAGTTGAAGCAAGGTTGAAGAAGAAGGCCATGATGGAGTGTGCCTTTTAAGTACCTTAATATATATTCTTTAGACTGAATACTAAGCATTTTAAGTACCTTAGTATTCTCTTATACTCTAATAACTACAAGGGGAAGCCAATCACCTTTCCTTTTCTCACCGGTTCACCAATCACCATCAACCTAAATTTTCTTCAATCAACTTCTATTTAAATATTTATTCTCCGTGCTAAACATTTATTCTCCTTGCAATATTAAGGAGAAAAGAGAACTATGGTCCAATGTTTTAGAATTGAAAGCTAAAATGGAGCCTGGAGAATGGATTATAGGCGGTGACTTTAATGCGATCAAGAATCCAGAAGAACAAGTTGGGTGTTCGAGTCACAAGAGGAGATACATGGTAGAATTCACATAATTTATCAATATGAGCGGGTGTGTGGATATTCCAATTTTAGGCTGCAAATATTCATGGTTCAAATCGAAGGATAAAATTTGTTGTCGCCTCGACAGATTCTTGGTTACTCCTGGAATTCTAAGTGAGTGGAATACAGTTTGTCAAAAGATAGGAGAAAGAGACGTCTCAGATCACAGACCAGTTTGGTTATTGGCTAGAAACACAAACTGGGGACCTAAACCGTTCAAAGTCGTGTCCTGTTGGTTTGGTCACCCAAGTTTCCTACCTTTTGTGAAAAAGGAGTGGGAAGATTATGTCGTGGTAGGGAAAGCATCGTATGTTCTGTCCAGGAAACTTCAACACCTAAGGGAGAAAATCAAGTGGTGGAACGCTAATATATTTGGATGCATTGACACCAAAATCAAGGAGGATGTAGGCATTATCAACTCAGTTGAAGACTTATTTAACATAAAGGCAGACTGCATTACAACACAGGACATATCTAAAAGGAATGCCGCAGAAGATGACCTTTGGAGAAGTTTAAGGATTAAGGAAAGTATACTAAGACAGAAGTCCCAGATCAAATGGATTGAAAATGGAGATTTGAATACGAAATATTTCTACGCTGCTCTGAAAAGTCGTATCAGTTTGAATACAAATTCCTCAGTTTATGTCAATGATGGGGTTGTCGAGGATGTGATTGGGATCAAAGAAGCTGTTAGAAAACACTTCTTTAAGATATTCAGAAAAGTCCCGAGGCCTTTTCCGTTTATAGGAGATTCTGGTTTTAAATGCCTTTCTGCTCAGGACAGCGCAGAACTTGAGTCAGAGGTAAATTTGGCTGAAATCTGGAGTGTTGTTTTTGAATGTGCAAGCGATCGAAGCCCGGGCCCTGATGGTTTCAGCTTCGAGTTCTTCAAAAAATGTTGGAGTATTGTAGGCCATGATTTTAATAACTGTGTTCTGGAATTCTTCGAAGGAGAAAAACTTCCTAAGGTACGCGCCTCTTCATTTCTGGTTCTAATTCCAAAAAATGACAGTCTGAAGAGTTTAGATGATTACAGACCAATTTCTTTAATTGGTTCTTGATCGTACCTGGATCAGACAGTATCTGGTGGCCAACAACGTCGTCTGGACTTCAGCTCCGGTGAGGTTGAAAGACGGCTGGGGGGGTGTACTTGCAAGGTACTCCGACGCTCAAGTATGGCAAGGGTCACAAGTAAAGCAAGTACAAGGTTAGAGTAAGAAAGTGTGTGAAACCTGGCCCTCTCAAGTGAGAGGGTATTTATAGAGAGCCCCCAGCGCGGGGCCAACGGTCGCTAGCACTAGGCTGGATTGCCAGGCCCAATCCAAGCAACTGCCAGTGCTTACGTGGCGTAGTGAAGACCAGCACGTGGTCTTCGCCTTGGGGTAACCGCTCCTAGATCTCCGGAATTAGGGCAGACCGATTCCATCGGGAGTGGGCAGTTACATGAGAACGTGTCCTCGCAGGGAGGAGTCTTGCGTGTCGGGGAGAGACGTGTCCTCGCGGGGAGGACTTATGTGCAGAAGGAGACCTCCTTGAGTGTCGAGGAGGGGCGACCTCGGAGAGACTTAGCGCCTCTGCCTGACGCTCTATGCCGCGTGCGCCCGAACACCGCCGAGGTGTTGCATGTGCCCGACATAGTTGAGGTGGGCCTGTGCTCGACGTTGGTTGTGATAAGAGGCCTTTGTTGGGCCACCCCAGGACATGTGGGTTGGGCCTGCTCGATTCAGGAGCAGACCCTGGCCCAGTCCAGAACAGGAGCCCCCCAAGTCGTTGCTCTGAGGTATCAGGACAATGACTTTAGGGTCAGCACTATATCGAGGACGTGTCCAACCGGGGAATGGACTCTAAATGAGGAACAATTGGTAAACCGGGTAGAAACAAATAGATTTGCTCGCGCTGGACCAGCCGCAGATGGGCGATGTCGCGGTGATACGAGGAGTCTGAACCGAGGTGAACGAAAAGGCGTATTGGGGAATGAAAAGACGTGTCTGGGGAAGCGTGAGCCACGTGTCACCCCTCATCATTGCCTAGGGTGGCTACGCTAGGGTAACATAATCGATTGCCTAGGAAATCCTCGAGTATCGTGAGGAGCCTATAAAAGGGCTGAGTTCGTGTCAGTTGCACGTTTCCACCTTTTTCGCCCCTCTATTCTTTCTACCCCCGTCACTGCTCCACCGTCGTTCACCGCCGTACGTCGCCGTATCTTCTGCTCCATTCAAGTTTCCACCACCGTTCCAAGTAAGCTTCTGATCCCTTTCTTTTCCGTTTTACTTTCGGTTTGTGGTTTTCCGGTGAACTGACGAAGTTCTCGGTAATCCCTTGAGTTCCGGCTGGGAACAGCGGGACGTTCCTAGGGTTTCGGTAGGATTGGCGGAGGCTTGGGATGAATATCCCGAGGACTCGATGAATACCCCGAGGACTCGATGAATACCCCTAGGACATGCGATGAATGTCCCGAGGACACGATATGGGAGGGTTGGAGACCCGAAGAAGGGAGGGGCAGTTCACCGTGTCCCCGAGCATTTTCTTTGCTCTCTCTGCCCTTTCACTTGATTGGTGGTGGAAGGGTGGATTTGGTCGCGACCAACGAATTCACCTATTTCCTCTGCTTTTCAGGTTAAAAATGGTCGTGAGGGTTTCGGGGATTCTCCAGATAGATACTGAACCCGACGTGGATGGACCCACTCAGATCCCTAGGGAGGAGCTCGTGCGCCCGGCCGCTGAATGGGCCGGGGAGGAGCCTCTGCGCATAAAGTCACGTTTTGCTGCCGACGATACGGACGCTTTCGCTTTCATCGAGAACGTCCCTGAGGGCGAAGAGGCGAAGTGGATGGTTTTTCAACCTCGGGCACACCACCGCATATGTTCGAATTACCGTGGGTTGAGGTTCCCTATCTATGAGTTTGCCTTTAAGGAGGCCGATATCCGTCTCCCCTTCAACAGCTTTCAGTTGGAGGTTTTCAACCGTTTGCACTTGGCGCCGTCCCAGCTTCACCCTAACGCGCTTTCCTTCATGCGGGCATTTGAGATCGTGTGTGACTATCTCAAGATCGGGACCACCCTCACGCTCTTCTTCCGCGTCTTCCATCTCCAACGTTCAAAGGACCATGGGCGCCATAGTTGGGTCTCTTTCAAACAATCGAGGAAGTTGTTCAAGGCTTACTCGAATTCGATTAGGAATTTCAAGGATAGGTTCTACTATGTCATGCCCGCAACGCACGAGGCTGTGGGTACGCTCTACGACATTGTGCCCGACAGCTCCGAGGAGGAAAGGTTTGTGTCCAAGTGACCCCTGGAGTGGGAGGATGCGCACTTTGCGCTCGGCACAGAGGACTACCTCGTGAAGCCTGGCGAGCTGTCGAAGGAGGACAAAGGAGCGTACGCCACACTGGTCGAGTATGTCAACTGTTTTTACCAGGCAGAGTGCGTTGGTAGGGATGGAAAATACCTCCTCGACTCTCGAGGAAGGGTTGTGACTGCGGCCCGTTACATAAACACCCGGGGTCTCCTTGAGTGCAAGTCTCCCGATGAGGCCAAGAGGATCTTAGGTAGGAACTCCTCGTCCTGTTCGGGCGTCCATTTGGTTTTGTTTCTCTGTGCTGACTATTTTCATATTTTCTCTTGCAGCTCAAATGTCGAACGCCACCGAGCGCATCCTGAAGTTGGCCGCTGAACGGGCACCTAAGTGAACCAAGAGCCTTGTTCGGGATGTTATTCAGGCTGTGGCGTTAACTGGGACGACGAGTGGCTCGGCCTCTTCATGGTGTATCCAGTCTCCTCCTCCGGAGAGCACCGCTGCTAAGAAAGCGAGGACCGAGGGACCTGTCCTCGTGGATATCGTGGACCCTGCCTCACCGGATAAGTTTCTGATGCCCGCCTGTCACTTCCAGCGGAATTTCTTCGGGGGAAGCCCCCCTGTCATTGCTGATGCCGAGGTGAAGGCAGTTCTGGGAATGGACGGTGCGGCCAGGAGAGAGGCGCTTGTCGAGGACCTTGCGGCCATGATGCGAGTCTTTGAGACTGCCTTGATATTGAATGATGGGACCCCCTCTGCCTCCGAGTTACAGAAGCTGAAGGATGACTATACTGCCCTCGAGAAGGAGAGGGACAAGGTCGCGACTGATCTGCAAAAAGCCCAGGCCAAATGCGAGGACTATGCCAATGCCCTCCGCGAGCTGAATGAGGCCAAGGTTGCACTGAAGGTGACTCAAGAGGAGCGCGATTTCTTTCGGACCAGGATTGAAGAATTGGAAACCGTTGTCCGTCCCGCAGAGAAAGAATCCGCCGAGAAGAAAAGCTTCGTCGACCGTGCGAGCCTGATCGCTAAGATTCGGGAACTTCAGCAAGATAGCCTGGAGGCCCTCGAGATAGGCTTTAAGAATGCAGTGGAGCAGGTCGGTGCTGAGAATCTGGGTGTTCAGCTTGCTCTCGACAGAATCAGCCCGTTCCTTCGTGTGGTCGACAGCAAGTTGGACCTGCCAGAGGAGGAGGACGAGGAGGATGGACGCCAGGTTGAGGACGAGATTGCTGTTTAGTTTTGCTTATTTGGCATGCGTGCCACTCTCTTTTGATCTCGGTTTATCTGGCCTGCGCGCCATTTTTTCTTTGTAATGACTTGTGCTCGGCCTGCGTGCCAGGGGCTTTTTGATACTTTGTAACACTTGTACACTGGGCTTCTGCCCGATTAATCCATTTTTGTTTATCTGCTCGTGTGATGTTTGTATGTTTTCGATTGTGTGTGATTTTATTGCATTTGCTATACTCTGTTGGTTTTTGTCTAAGTAATAGACTTTGGGATTTGCTCGACCTTGATAGTCCCTGACCGCGTGGAGAGCTGGTCGGGTGGTCGGAGACGTATTCCGACCTTCAACGAGGCTAAGAGCTCGGTCGAGGTCTTAGCTTCGTGGCGTGAACTTCCCATCGCGAGCTGGGTGTTCTGCCTAATTGGTACAACGACGGCGGAGCTCGATCGAGGTATCCCCGTCGGATCAAAACTCCTCGCGCACATACAAAGCGGCCTTCGATCATCGTGTTCTGTATAGGGGTGTCGCGCTCGTACCTTAGTGCGTCCCCGTAATCACGATGCTAGTGCGTCGCGGGCAGTGGTTAACTGTAGTATTGTTTGAGCTTCTCAGCGTTCCATGGTCGAGCAAGTTCTTCCCCGTGCAGATTTTCTAGGAAGTAGGCTCCTGTCCCCGTTTTCGCGCGGACGCGGTACGGGCCCTCCCAGTTAGCGGCGAGTTTGCCTTCTCGCGAGTCTTTCTGGTTCCTTCGTAGGACGAGGGTGCCTACCTGAAAATCACGTTTGATGACTTTGTCGTTATAACGCAAAGTTATCTTCTGTTTAAGTGGAGCTTCTCGGAGAGAAGCACCCGAACGTGTCTCCTCGACGAAATCGAGTTCTTCCCTCAGGGCTTCGTCATTCGTGTCCCCGTCGAGGGGGGCTTCTGTCATCCTCGAGGGTTCCCTGATTTCCACGGGGATCAGCGCTTCCGTTCTGTAGGTCAGGCGGAAGGGGGTCTCCCCGATCGTGGAATGTGGGGTCGTTCGGTAGGCCCAGAGGACGTTGTGTAGCTCCTCGACCCACCGTTGTTTGGCTTCTCCTAATTGATGTTTCAGTCCTCGTAGGATTACTCTGTTCGCCGCCTCATCCCATCCGTTCGTTTGAGGGTGCTCGACCGACGTGAAGTGCTGCTTCGTGCCTAGCTTGGAGACAAAGTCTTGGAAGTTCTTGTCGGTGAACTGTGTTCCATTGTCGGTGACAATAGCTTGAGGCACGCCGAATCGGGCGAGGACGTTCCTTTTGTAAAAACACAGTATGTTGAAGGCCGTGATTTTGGCCAATGCTTCGGCCTCAATCCACTTCGTGAAGTAGTCCACCCCGACGATGAGGTATTTGTTTTGATACGACCCCTGGACGAAGGGTCCGAGGATATCCATCCCCCACCATGCAAACGGCCACGGAGAAGACAGTGTTTTGAGCTAGTTGGGAGGAGCAAGGTGCATGTCCCCGTGTCGTTGGCATCTGTCGCATTTCTTGACGTGTTCCTTGGCGTCCTGTTGCATGGTGGGCCAGCAATACCCTACTCGAAGTGCCTTACGGGCTAACGATCGCCCGCCGAGGTGCTGTGCATTGATTCCTTCATGGATTTCCTAGAGGATGTCGGGGACCTTGGTCTCGTCGACGCACCTGAGGAGGGGGATAGCGAACCCTCGCCGATATAGCTTATCCTCGACTATCGTGTATGAGCATGCCCGCCGTTTGACCATTCCGGCTTCCTTGGGATTTTCGGGCAGTTTGCCCGTCGTGAGGTACTCGTACACGGGGGTCATCCAGAAATTGCTGTCACCAATGGCGTTTACGTCTGCCACTGGAGTGGATTTGTCGATGCTCGGCCGAGACAATACTTCTTGTATGACGGATTTGTTCCCGCCTTTCTTCTTTGTGCTTGCCAATTTGGACAAGACATCTGCTCGGGCATTGTGCTCGCGGGGGATGTGAGTTATTTCCGCGGAGGTGAACTTTTTCATCTTTTCTTTCACCAAGGCCAAGTATTCTATGAGGTTGTCGTTCTTGGCCTGGTACTCTCCTCAGACTTATGAGGCCACGAGCTGGGAGTTGTAGCGAGTGATTTTTGGATGTGGTTGTGAAGCACGATCGCTCTGGTACTACAACTCGATTCATTTTTTTATCCTATTAAAGCTGATGAAGGAAGGGAAATAGATGTCTCCAATTAACCCTGCTTGCATACTGAGGTTAAACAATCAAAACTATTGGTTTACAGATGCTACAAAGATTCGGGGTCTCTCCTAGGTTATTTTGTTGACAATGGGTGCTTTAGGCTATCGGTTAGGATGTTAGGACAGATATATGAAAGTAAGGGATTTTGGGTTTTTGTTTAGTGTGCTCGCTAAGATTTTTCTTTCAATCTTATGCCTACGTATTCCCGTTTTTTTCCGAAACAGGGAAATCAGAGCGTTCGTAGTTCCTCCTATTCTATGGGAGAAAATGGTTGTTTTGGTGTCTTGTTCAAAGCCCAAGACGTGAAACGAAAGGTAGTTTGTATCTTGTTCAAAGCCCAAGATGTGAAGCTGAAAGGTCTCAACTTTAGAGAGAATTTGTCATCTCTAAAGAGGGGTTTGTTTGTCACAACCGTTTATAAGGGAGAATTACTTTAACCGGGATATGTGAATCCGGCAATGCCATAATTTCCTTTATAGGAGATTTCCAACCTAAAGGAGAAGACTTTAACTCAGTGTAGAGCAATGCTATCTTTCCTTAGGAATTTCTCATGCTAAAAGAGGGACAGTGGCATGGATGTAGATGATCCAGAGGCTTGCCGCTTACAACAATTAGATGAAGGGGAAGGAGTTGTTGATGTTTGTGTACTATGAACGAGGCACAGTTTTGATGCTAAAAGGTTGATTGGATCAACCAGTGGTTTTCTTATACAATGCCTAAGAGGAGGCTAATATGTGTCTCGTACAAAGCCCAAGAGAGAGGCTAAAAGGTTTTGACTCAACGAGGGAATCTTTTGGTATCTCGTATAAAGCCCGAGATGGAGGCTATTTGACTCAACAAGAGAGTTTTTGTATCTCGTACAAAGCCAGAGATGGAGGCGAAAGGGGTGATTGACTCAACGAGGGAGTCTCTGGTATCTCGTACGAAGCTCGAGATGGAGGCTAAAATTGTTAGCTCCGCAGGGGAGAATCATTGTACAAAGCCCAAGAGGAGGCTATGGTTACTGTTTAAATTGAGTGACAGGTCCAATATGCTGGTTTAAAGAGAAAATCAGTTCTTATATGAGTAACACTGTACTCAGGGATTTGATTCAGGGATATTTTCTGTTCTTTAAGGAAGTGGGAAATCCAAAGGGTATTGAGATTGTCCGAGTCCACAGGGTTTCTTCCTATTTTTGAAGGGGTCACTTGAGAATGTCTTTGAGACTCAAGGATATTAGACTGTCCGTGTCTAGAGTGTCATCTTTTGTACTAGGCTGTAAGAAACAGTAGTAGACTCTTTGAAAGGACTATTCTATGAAGATGACTAGGTTCTGTTCCTATACCTCTGGGAGGTCGTCGGGACAATTTGTACGAAGCCCAAGAGGAGGCTGGAAGCTTTTAAGAAGCCGACGGGTCCTTGTACTTAGCCCAAGAGGAGGATATCATTCCCGGAGGAAGAGATCATTATACGAAGCCTAAGAGGAGGTTGTGAATACTTCTAAGAAGCCGATGGGTCCTTGTACTAAGCCTAAGAGGAGGTGGGGATGCTTTTAGGAAGCCTATGGGTTCTTGTACGATGCCCAAGAGGAGGCCGTTGCTTTTAAGAAGCCGATGGGTCCCCAAACCCGAGAAGTTCAAGACAGGCTATTCACAAGGAATAGATCAAGCCAGGAAAGTTCGAGAATTTGGAAGAAACTCAAGAGATGCCATTCACGGAGAAAAGATCATCTCTCGGGAGTAGAGTTTCTTGACAAGTGCTTTTAAGAAGCCCGTGGCTCCCCAAATCCCGAGAAATTCAAGACAGGCTATTCACGAGGAATAGATCAAGCCAGGAAAGTCCGAGAATTTGGAAGAAACTCAAGAGATGCAATTCACAGAGAAGAGATCATCTCTGGGGAATAGAGTTTCTTTGACAACTTCTACGAGTGACAGTCTATGAAAGGGTTCACCGAGAATGCTGCCTTTCATATCTCCATATTGTTTAACCCCAAGAGGAGGGAAGACTGTGTCTGGTAATCCTATGGGGATCTAGTTTTGACTATTTCTAAGAGTGATCAACGGGCTTAATGCTAGACGTAGTTGTCGGGGAAACTCTAAATATCTATAATATTATTACACAGTTGATATGAGTTTATGAAAGAAGACTTACAGCAAAACAGCCAAACAATACAGTTATATGTATATGAAAGCGGTAAATAAAAGCGTGTAAACACTTACTCGGTTGTAGAGCTTCCATGCTGTTTGGTTAGTTGTTCAACAAAGAAAGATTGAAAACAACAGTATATTCAAAATCAAAGGAGAAAGTGCTTTGAAAAAGAAAGATTTGGGGCTTACAGCTCAAGGAGAGGCCCAGGGTTTTATCAGTGAGCGCACTGTTGAATTTATACAGAGGGACTTATACAAGTGACTGTGGCCCAAAGAATGGTTTTTTGTACAAAGGGATGGGTCTTACACTCTCTCAAGAGGCCCAAAAAGTTTTAAAGAAAAAGAGTGGGGCTTATAACACGAGGGTAGGCCCAGATGATTTTTCGTTTAAAATGGCGATCACGCCGAGATTTTCTTTTAGCGCAGAGGGACTTATACAATAAGTGAGGCCCAAAGTTGTTTTTGGTTAAAAGGGGGTTGGGTCTTACACTCTAATAGAGGTCCAAAAGTTTTGAATGGGTCTTATAGCTCAAGGAGAGGCCCAGATGGTTTATTTTTAAACTGGCGACGATCGTGCTGAATTTAAAAATGTACATGGGGACTTATACAATAAGTGAGGCCCAAAATATTTCTGTACAACTGGGTTGGGTCTTACACTCTAATAGAGGCCCAAAAAGTGTTTGAAAATGATTTGTGAGGGTTGAATTAATCAAAAACCCTAATTTATTTCTAAAATGTATTTTAATTGAATAAAAATTCAATTAAAATGATAAAAAATTGTTTAACATGTGGGAAACAAATTATGATCTTGGATTAATGCTTCAAAAATCAAGTATTGACCTACAAAATAATTAGAAGTCATTAATCTTTACAAAATTAAGAGGAAAAAAATATTTTAAATGTCAAAAACAATTAAAATATTAATTCTTTGCAAAAATATCAATTATATGAAATAAATAATATTTTTGGGATTTTTTGGGAAAATAAAATATTTTAACATTTTTGTGAATTATTAAAAAAAGAATCAACTCAAAATCATTAAAACTCAGAGAGAAATTAATTTTTGAATCAATTAAATAAAAATCACAAAATTCAAATATTCAAATGTTGGAAAATGGCGCCAAGAACAAGGGCAAGAACACGCGCGTGTTCTGAGTTTCCCAGATTTGCATTTTCTATTCAATCTCACTGAATACTTAATCATATCATGCAATCCATATACCAATCAACTCGTTTCAACCTCACGATCATGTCTATGACAATTAATTTCATTTAAATTAAACATAAAATAAGAAATCATGAACAATCCTCAAGAACCCTAGATTCTGCATGAAGGCTGGGATTTTTGATACACGATTCAAACAATGCAATTAATTGAGGGGAAACATTCCATGCATGATTATGAACATATGGCCAAATTATTGTGCAGCAAAAATTGCATGGATCATAGAGTTAGAAGAGCTCATGCTTACCACTTGCAGCTGGTGATCGTGATTTGTGTTGGAGGTGTTACAGATGAGTTGTGATGATCTGCACAGCTTCCCTACACCCTATGGAGTGTGTTTGAATGCTTGGACTTGATTGAATTTGGCTGGATCACTTCATGGCATCTCAACTGCAACTTAGTTAAAACCTTGAGCAATTGACAGGTGATTCTGAGAAATCAGTGTTCCAGTTGTTGTTTAAGTGTTTGATCAACTCATATGTGATGTATATGAGGTGTGTGTGTGATTGGTTTGATTGGAAAAGCTCTCAAACTCAAAACCCGATAGTGACTTGCCTTAGAAGGCAAAATTGGAGTGAAAGAAGAGATTTTGAGGAAAGCATCTGTTTGATGGCTTTGGTGTACTCAAACTGAGCACAAATGAGCTCTATTTATAGTTGAGCAAGTTTGTTTTGGGATCCACAGTGAATGGCAACTGCAGCAGAGGTTTGGCCAATGTTGTCCAATGAAAATCCAAGTCTCCTCTAGCCATTGACTAGAGGTTAGGGCACAGGCTGCTGGTTCCCTTGGTCTTGGATAAGTCTTGACTGAATTCAGTTGCTAAGAGCTCAGTCCATGCCACCTTGATGCTTCCATTGAATACTCCAATCCAAAATTGGAGTCTTGTCCCTATTTTGGCAATTCTAGGTTCAACATGCTATTTCTTGTTCCAAAGACTTTGGAGGCTTGGCTCAGTGATTGTCCCCTTTAGATTCAATCCTCAGAGGTGTCCAAGTGGATAGGAGTGTTTGGATTTGGCTGATTTTGGAAAATCGACCAAAAGTCCAAAAATCTGCCTTGCCTTGGCAGATTTCAGCAAGGCATCTTGCCAATGTCATATCTCATAGCTCAAATTGAATTTCGTAATGTTCTTGGCCATTTTGGAAAGCCCTTACATAATACAACAACTGTTTGAACATGTTTGGTTTTGATATCTTTTGAATCCAAGTGAAAAATCCCCCTACATTTGGAAAAAAGTAAAGGCAGATTCTGACTTAGTGAAATTTTCACTAAGTGTTGGAACAAAGTGACTTTTCTTGATTTTGATCACTCCATAACTCAAAATCCATGAGGAATTTGGACATAGGTCAGTATGAAGCTTTTGTAGAGGGCAATGTGATCTACAAATCAAGCTTTGAATGGGGAACAATGGCCTTGTAGTTTAGGAGTTATGGTCCTCCAAAGTTGGCACATTAGTGTCACTATTTCCATAACTTAGAAATTTTTCTAAGTTTTTATGGTTACCCCTTTTACAAGTTATCCCACTTTCATTGATTTTTCTTGATGAATGATGATTCAAATCATACATTAACATCATTTTAGGGTTAAAAATCCATTTTGGTGAAAAATCTCAAAAAGTCAAAGTTGACTTTTGTGCACACTTGACTTTTTATCAAATGAATTCTAAACTGTGCAATTCTTCAGGAAATCATGCCCTTGACCTAAATCAAACTTGATGGACATGTTCCATGGGTGTCATAGGGTATATTGAATCATGTCTTAGGGTTTGGGAGCATGTCCTGGTCAAAAGTCAAAGTTACAGTTGACTTTTCTCGCGAAACCTTAATTGTGGTGCATATGAAATTGAGACTTGTTGCTCAAGCTTCTTGGATTAATCCATTGTTGCAAATGGATCAATATAGTATATTAGAGACCCTCAAATCATGTCTTGAGGTCTTGGCTCATGATTTGTCCCAAAAGTCAACTTAGGGGTGAATTAGGTCAAGAAACCCTAATTCCTGATTTTTGATGAATGCATCCCCTGAGGTCAAATTGACTTGATGATTGGGTCCATGAGGTTCCATGGGGTATATTAGGTTATGTTTTGAAGCATTGGCTTGTGCCCAGATGAAGAATTTCCATCTGGAGGCCCTGGTTGACCAAAACCCTAATTTGGTGACACTGTCGATCTTGAGACTTGATCCACCTAGAAGGGAGCAGCCTTGTGCTTAATCCTTGAAGTAGGAGTCCTTTTGATCCATTGTGGATATTTTAAAGGCTAGACAAGTTGAAGATCAAGTCATTCCTTGACTGATCCTTTGTCTAATGCTCTGAGAGGGCTTAAAACCCTAATTTTGATTGTAGTGAATGCTCAACAACCCTTGAGGCATTTGATGAGGCATGATGGTTCATCCATATTGTGATGATGATTTGCACAATGATGGGAAATCTTAGTGGTCAAAATTTGGGGTATGACAGATGCCCTTATTTAATCTTCTTGGACTCGAAGGTGTGAATGACGAAGGTATTCGGTCATTCGGGATGCAAGAGGATTAAATATCGGAATACCCGAAATTTTGATGGTGGTTATGAATGGTAGCTTACGCATTCATCTTCTTTTGCTAAGATATGATGCTTAGAAAAGGTAGACTTCCCCTCGATCCTGGTTTCCTACCAAGGAACTGGTCTCAGTTTTCTTTTGAAATAAACCTCCCCTCGATCCTGGTTTCCCACCAAGGAACTGGTCTTAGTTTCTGATTTAAACTTCCCCCCGATCCTGGTTTCCTACCAAGGAACTGGTCTTAGTTTCTGATTTAAACTTCCCCTCGATCCTGGTTTCTTACCAAGGAACTGGTCTTAGTTTCTGATTTAAACTTCCCCTCGATCCTGGTTTCCTACCAAGGAACTGGTCTTAGTTTCTGATTTAAACTTCCCCTCGATCCTGGTTTCCTACCAAGGAACTGGTCTTAGTTTCTGATTTAAACTTTCCCTCGATCCTGGTTTACTACCAAGGAACTGGTCTTAGTTTCTGATTTAAACTTCCCCTCGGTCCTGGTTTCCTACCAAGGAACTGGTCTTAGTTTCTGATTTAAACTTCCCCTCGATCCTGGTTTCCTACCAAGGAACTGGTCTTAGTTTCTTTTGTCAATAAACTTTCTTGACAAGGGACGCTATTTGTAGCGGTTTTCCTCAAACTTCTCGCCGAATTTTCCTGGGGAGATGCCATTTGATGGGAAAAAGAATGATGTCAGACTTGCTGGGGAACCCAATCGTCTGAGTTGTAGAGGTGTACAAACTTCTCTGTTGGAGACGCCATTTATCGACTCTATCTGGGGAAAATGAGTCTCTTGAGAGACTGCTTCCTGTTGGGGTCTTACATCATACTTTTCTCGGGATCTTCCCGGAGAAATGCCATATGATGGGCTCTAATTTTGAGGTGCCGATGACCTTTTCATCAGCGGTCTTTCAGAGAAAGGTAGCTGTAATGCCAAATCTCTGCTTAGAAGGCTTTCTCTGGGGATTTTTCTTTAATCCGGGAAAGCAAGGAGATCATCTTCAATGGCGAAGAGTGACATTTGTAGAAAGCTTCTCTGGCTTTTCAGAGGTTCAAGTTATCAAAGTGGTCGAGTGTTGACTCTAATCCAGCGATACACTGGAGGCGAGATTGCTCAACCGCAACATTTCCTGACGAGGCAATAACTGATAACTCGATTGAGAAGACTGTTATCACTAAGGGACAAGACCGACTAGAGTGAAAGTGATGCAATATGAATATGAATGCAAATCAAATGCATGATGTATGTATATATGATGACAAAACTGACGCGACATACAGACTGACGAGTGAACATGACTGGATACTCGGCCATCGCAGGGCGAAGAAGTACCGTTGGTCAAAAAAGTAGCAATTCTACCTTGCTTAGGAGAGATAGTCCCTGCGGGGAATACCGTTGATTGGGCTTAGGAGATAAGAACTCGGCCGAGGGTATCAGATGGGAAAGCCGCATCTCATAGAGTTGATCCTTCGTTTAGGCGTATTGGCCTAGAAGGAGTACTTTGATTCTGCACTTTGAAATTCAAACGCCTTTGGAGACGTAATCGACGTTCTTTCGATGTTCAATAGTCAAAAGCAATTGCCATCTTTAATTTAAAAGAAGAAAAAGTTTTAACAAGTAAATTCATTTTTGTTTCATTTCAAGAATCGCTAATCATGTTAAAATGCCATTCTGTAAAGCTAAAACAAATAAGAATTGCAAACAAAAGCACAAGGGCTCAAATTTTATTGATAAGATGGAGATCAGCCAAACGCGTGATTCCAAAGAGTATATACAAAGTTTGAAAATGGTAATTTACAGGGAAAAGGGCTACGTTGAAACATAACGACCACTATCCTTCTACCAACTTTGAATTCGGGACATCCTGAGCTTCTGTCGAAGATGACCTTGACTAGAGTTTTCCTCCGATGGATGGTGTAACTGCTGCTGAGGGACTTGCCTCTGTTGAACATAGTTACTTGCCATTATCCCTAATTTTTGCCTAGATTGTACTTTGATGTTTCCAACCCATCGGGATGATTTTTTTTCACGTCTCTAACTTTTGCCTGGACCGCCCTTTCGGGTTTTCAATCCACCGAGACGTTTTTTTTTAGTTTAGTTTAGGCAAAGTATTTCTTGACTACATCAACATTTATGGGGTAGGCAAATTCTTCTCTGTCCATGGTTGCAAGTCTCAAGGCGCCGCCTGAGAAAGCTTTCTTGACCATATAGGGGTCGTCATAATTCGGAGTCCATTTGCCCCGAGGATCAGTGAGAAAAGATTGTATCTTCTTGAGCACGAGGTATCATTTTCCTTCCACTGGGGGTGATAGAATCGGCGGATTCAACATGTATTCCTTGATACTATCGAAGGCAGTTTGGTAGTCAATTGTCCAAACGCAGTCCTGGTTCTTTTTAAGTAATTTGAAAATCGGCGCACATGTCGCGGTCATGAGGAATATGAATCTGGAGATGTAGTTCAAACGTCCCAGAAATCCTCTGACTTGTTTTTTAGTTTTCGGAGAAGGCATTTCTTGAATGGCCTTGACCTTATCAAGATCAACCTCAATTCCTTTCTGGCTGACGATGAACCCTAAGAGTTTCCCTGAACGGACACCGAAGGTCCATTTGTTGGGATTCAAGCGGAGTTTGTATTTTCTCAGACGCTCGAAAATTTTTGACAGGTGGGTCACATGCTCCTCTTCTGTTTTAGATTTTACAATCATATCATCAACATATACCTCGATTTCCTTATGTATCATGTCATGAAACAGAGTAGTCATGGCCCTTTGATAGGTTGCCCCGGCGTTCTTCAAACCGAACGACATTACCTTGTAACAAAAGGTACCCCATGGGGTAATGAACAAAGCTTTCTCCATGTCTTTCGGCGCCATTTTGATCTGGTTATAGCCCGAGAATCCATCCATGAAGGAGAAAACTTTGAACTCTGCTGTACTGTCTACCAGCATGTCAATGTGTGGTAAAGGAAAGTCGTCCTTTGGACTAGCCTTATTCAGATCTCTGTAATCAACACACATTCTGACTTTTCCGTCCTTTTTCGAAACAGGTACGATATTGGATAACCATTGAGGATATTCAGATGTAGCGAGGAAACCCGCGTCAATCTGTTTCTGTACCTCCTCTTTGATTTTGATGGCCATGTCCGGGTGAGTGCGTCTCAACATCTGTTTTACTGGCGGACATTCTGACCTCAACGGTAAGTGATGTTCCACGATGCTGGTATCCAACCCTGGCATCTCCTGATAGGACCAAGCGAATACATCGGGGAATTCTTTGAGAAGCTTTATCAAACCTTCTTTGATAGTCGGACTGAGCAGTGCCCCAATCCTGATTTCTTTTCTCTCTTTTTCTGAACCCAAGTTTACCGTTTCCAACGGCTCTTTGTGAGGTTCAATAGACCTTTCCTCTTGTCTGAGTAATCGGGAGATCTCTTCTGGAATTTCTTCGTTAACTTCCTCTTCAGCCCAAAATACCGGGAACTCAAAGTTGGGAGAAGGCATCGGATCGTATGTTTCAACGGGGTTTAAAACAAGCAATCTGCATGACGTGATGATTCGTTTTTAGAAGAGACAGATAGAATGCAAAAGTGTGTGCAGTGTATTTCTTTTACTGCTTGTTTTTATTTGAATTGTTTTTTAGGATTACCATTTTCTGAGAAAAGCGAAAAGAGAAAACAGCAATAAATGCGGAAATTACAGAACGGCGTTATTTTATTAATGAACAAGTCGATTCGTGAAACTACAACCCTATAAAACAAAACTCTGTCGCTTTGGGCGAAGCGAAGAGGGAAAATTTACAGAAAGCGAGCCCTATCAAAACATCTGTTTCACCTGGGCAGGGTGAAAGGTTAAAGATGACAATTACTTTGACTGGCGAACGACCATCGGAGCATCAACTGCGACCCATTGGCGGCGAACTCCTCGGTGAATCACAAAGTCTGGCACCTTCCTTGATTTGTCTTCAGAAATAATGCTGATTTCTGGTGGAGCAGGATCATTGGAATCTGTCTCCTAAGCAGAATTGTCGTAGGAGAATTCCTCTGTTGTATTTTGCATAGCATTTGTGCTCTCAGCTGTATCTCCCCATCCAGTTGGCTGGATATCTTCAAGCCTGATACGAGAGCTTTCAGGAGCGGTGTACTTGACCATGAAGTCGTATTTTCCACTCGGTTGTCCCAAGGTGTCCCACACTTCTCTAGAACTGGAGGGGTCATCCCTCTCGATGACGTTGACCTCAGGAAAAGCATAGTTGATGAATTCAAGTCCTGCAAACATTGCAAATTCATCGTCATGTTGAGTAGTTTATGAATGACCTGAGTGTTGATCCCATGACATGGTGGGGACACAGGTATTCTGTTCAATAATGCTCAGCTGAGTTTCATTACTCGGCTGACTTTCTTGCCCCGAGTTTCCTGGGTAAGGCTGCCACATTGGCAGGCCATCCATCGGGCCATAGTAATTGTGGTCAAAGTTGTCTTTCATCAGAGTGTCCTCCTCTAATGAATTTGGTGGAGCACGGCATCCTTCCGGATCATAATCTCCGTATATCATTTCGACATCTGACCGTGGTATAAATCTCGGACTCTGTGCGGGAAAGCAGAATGGGGTATGCGTTTCATCCTGAGACATATAACCGTCCTTGTTAAGATAGGACTTCCACTCTTCCTCTGTGTCAGAGGGATCTTCCTCATTGATAGCATGGACTGCTTGAGGGACTGGGTGAAGAAAACCTCCACTGTGGAAGAAATCCTGAATGGGATGAAGACTTTCATCGTTAGTAGCTGTCCGGGTACAGGTTGCAAAAAAACCAAGACCCTTCTTTGTTTTATTGTCAATAGGAATGACAAGCTGTCCCAATCCAGTTGTATCGGTACTCTCGACCGCTTTGATAGCATCTTTGTATGAGGAAATCTAGGTTCCTCCTTGGGATTGATTGTCCTTGCCGACCGACAGTGCTTAGAACTGCGTCCCAATAACCTCCTCGGGTTCTACACAAGTAGATGATGATAAGTTACTCATGAGCAAGGCCTGTTCTCCACAGACTGTGACAAGTTGATCGTTTTGAACGAACTTTAACTTTTGGTGGAGGGTCGAAGTGACCGCTCCAGCCTGATGTATCCAAGGCCTTCCTAATAAACAACTGTACGTTGCCCGGATGTCCATGACCTGGAAAGTGACTTGGAAAGTGTGAGGACCGATAGTTATGGGAAGATCAACTTCGCCGATAACTGTTTTTCTAGATCCATCGAACGCTTTGACGACGACCTCGCTGATTCTCATCGGAGGGCCTTTGAATGATAATTGCATCAAAGTGGACTTTGGCATAACATTCAGGGCTGACCCTGTGTCTACCAGTACGCTGGCTAAAGCATCGTCCTGGCAGTTAACTGTAATGTTGAGCGCCATGTTATGACGGCGACCCTCTTCGGGTAATTCCTCATCACTAAATCCCAAATTATTGCAGGACGTGATGTTAGAGACAATGCTATCGAACTGTCTGATTGTTACATCCTGTTCCACAAAGGCTTGCTCCAAGACTTTCTGTAGAGCCTCCCTGTGGGCTTCTGAACTGAGTAACAGTGATAATACCGAGATCTTTGAAGGAGTCTGTAACAGCTGATCCACAATGTTATATTCACTCCTTTGGATGAGCTTCAGCATCTCATCATTATTTTTCGAAAGGTCGGGATTACTGGATTGACCGACTGATGGATCGGGAACTTCTGTCTGAAGTTCCTTTTCCTTGTTAGGTTCTCCAACTCCTCGGTTGAAGATTCGACCACTCCGTGTTACACGACTAATGTCTGCAATATTCACGACGGAGGGTAATGGAATTTCCTTTCCATTTTCAATTGTCATTGCACCGTATTTGTAAGGGATAGCCTTAGTTGATTCATACGGTAGTGGTCCCGGTAGATAGATGACTATGGGAACCTTCTGATTTTTCTGACCATCATAAGTAATCTCGATCCGTTCCCGGTTGGGAATTCTAGATTCGTCAAGTAGAGGGATGATGGCAAAAATATCCCTGGTCTGGTGACGACCAGAGATTGTGACAGCATCCTCGACTTGATTGGCAAGGTAGCTCGGCGTCCAGTTGATGGGTCCAGAACCCGGATATGGGCGAATCTCTCCACGATCCACCTGACCCTGAAGAGCTGCTCTCACAAGGTAACACCCTTGGTTACTTTCTGAACAGACACTACAACGGTCATAATTGTGTGGTGGCACCTGACCATGCCCACTTTGAATACAATGTAACCTCACTAGGTTAGCTTCCACAGATTGGACATCCTGACTTTGACGTCGAGTAGGATTCCTGTTATTGATACTAATCTGCTGAGTATCTTCATCCATATAGATTAGCATCCACCAGTGATTTAACAAGTACTGAAGTGCCTCCTGGACAAGGGTACAACCTCGATCGTTTTTGCAACCTGCTTTACAGCTTTGATAGTCGTGTGATATTAAGAATCTGAGTCGGACCTGCTCAGCATGTAACTCTACCAGGTTGGTATTCATCACGCGAATATCGAAGATCTGAACCATGTTGATCTGATAAGGGTTCCTATCATGGTAGTCTTGGATCCATCCAAGATCCATCTGACGCTGGAGGGCCTCTTGTATGAAAGAGCATCCCTGTTTGTTTAACGAGCAAGTCAGACAGGAACTGTAATCGTGTCTTGGCAGATTATGATACTGGCTTTGCCTTGAGTGCATTGCCACCATGTTGGCATTCATCGCACGGATGTCGTGGTTCTGAATGACATTTGAATTCGTATAGACCATGTTAACTCCACGAACTCGGTGCTCCTGGATCCATCCGAGATCCATCTGTTCCTGTAGAGCTGTTTGCACCACAGAACATCCTTGATTGTTTTTATAGCAGACATCACACTGGTGATAATTATGAGGTGGCACATGGCCGTACCCACTCTGTCTACAATGCATCTTGACCAAATTGGTTTTCAACAAGAGTACATCGTGAATTTGATAAACGCTGTTAGACTCTCCCTCTATCAAATTGACTGCAGCTTTCTCATGTTGAGGCAGCGGGTTTGTGAGAACATTGGGATTTGTATCTTTGAAAGATAAGAGCCCGCTCCTAACAAGCTTTTGCACGTCGGATTTGAAATTGAGACAATTCTCTATATTATGCCTTGATCCTCCTTGATGATAAGGGCATGTTTGGTCCACCTTAAACCAAAAAGGCGGATTTTCCGGTACTGTAGGAGGAGACTTAGTCTGGATGTGCCCCTTAGCCATTAGTAACGGAAATAGTTCTGCGTACAACATGGGTATAGGATCAAACCCTAATGGTCGTGTTGTACGGTTGTTGTTATATGGAGGACGAGCCTGCTGAAGAGGCTGTTGTGTCCTTTGTTGATTAGGTTGGCTCTGTGCAACCTGAGGCTGATACGTAGGAATAGCCGCAGGGCTGATAGCAGGAGTCACAGCTGCTACCGGTTGATAACGTCGCCTTTGCTTTCCGAGAGAGATATTCCTAATATCCTGCTCTTTTTTCTTAGGGAGAGCACTATCGTATCATTTTGCATTGCTTGATGGTCCAGCGTCTTTTGCCAAACGTCCTTCTCGGACGGCTTCCTCAAGACGAACTCCCATGCCCACCATCTCGGTGAAATCACTGGGCGCACTGGCAACCATTTTTTCATAGTAAAATGGGCTCAAGGTCTTTAAGAAGATCTTTGTCATCTCTTTTTCCTCAAGAGGTGGACAAATTTGGGCGGCAATTTCACGCCATCTCTGAGTGTACTCCTTAAAGGTTTCCTTGTCCTTTTGTGACATTGATCTGAGTTTATCTCTGAACGGTGCCATGTCCAAATTGTATTTGTATTGTTGGACGAAGGCAGCACCAAGATCTCTGAATGTGCTAATCGTAGCACGGTTTAAACCCATGTACCATTTTAATGCGGCACCGGTTAAACTATACTGAAAGTAGTGAATCAGTAGGTCCTGATTCTCCGTCTGAGCTGACATTCGCCGAGCGTACATCACCAGATGACTCTGAGGGCAAGAGTTACCCTTGTATTTTTCAAAGTCGGGAACTTGGAACTTGTGCGGGACTTTCACATTGGGGACCAAGCAGAGGTCTGCAGCGTCCTTTCCAAATAAATTTTGACCTCGAATGGCTTGCAGCTCCTTCTGCATTTCCAAGAACTGTTCCTAGAATTCATCCATTCGGTCAAACATAGTTTCCTTTTTACCAGAAGGTATCTGTGGAATCTGTCCTTCCGGGACAGTGTGCACCACAGGGGGTGGTACCGTGACTACGGCAGTAAATCTTGGCGTTTCCCAAAGTTTGTAACCTTCATGAGTCTTCAGTATGCCTCTGGCATCTTCGCTTTCCCGAAGTTTGTAACCTTCAGGCCCAACGGCTTCTGTTATGATTCCCTGATCTTCAGTGATCGGCGGAACATATCCTTCCGGGATATAGTTAACAGGCATGCCCCAAAGACGATCTTTCGGCATTTGATACCTAGGATCATTCTTCTCTACTATGGGCGTTGAGGTGATCTCTGAGATCATAGTCCTTTGTAGCTGAGCTTCTGCCATGGCTTACATGTCGTTACGAAGCTTTCTCATATCCTATCTCAGAGCGTCGATCTCTTTTTTCAACTCTCTGTTCTCTTCCTCAAGATCATCCATCTTTTTCTGACGATTGGCCCGAGTATTGTACGAATGAGACAGTTTGACTCTAGAACCGAGACACAAACGTGAGATTCGTAGGTAAGAAGAATTCGCGATGTGAGAATGATGAATGCAATGATTATATTAATTGTTTTTTGGTTTAATCAAAATAAACTTCGACAATTAGATTGCAAATATCAAACAGTGGGGAAACCCGTTTTTATTGAATTCAAAGGATTATAGAAATGGAAATACAGTAGATTACAAGGTGCAGAAACAGAAACCTAAGCTAATGGGTCCCGAGTCCTCTCTGAAGAGAAATCGGGTGCTGACTCTGGTATCTTCCTTTTCTTTGACCGGGGCTCTTGGGCCGTTGTCGGGTTGTCATTCCTTTGCCAGGTGAAAGGATCGAGCAAATTCCTTTGGTCATCCTGATTTTCTACAGCATGTTGCTCCAAAATCTCAATCAGAGCCTCCTTATCTTTCAGCAGTTGATGTATTTTGATGCACTCCACGTTGAGGGTACGATATTTGTTCTTCCAAGACCTCCTCTCCCTTTGAACTTTGTTAAGAGTAACTTGGAACTTTTCAGTCTCAGTCATGAAGTACATGACAGACTCCCTCGGTGGAAGAACTCCATGACGAGGATAAGGCATCTTTAGCTTGAGAGCTCTAGTTTGCACCCAGTGGAGATAAGGCTCCACCGAGACACAGTCCGGTTTTCCTAGAGACTCCCGTCCTTTCTTATGAATGTGTTTCCAAGCATGCACTATTTTCGTCTTTAGTGCTCTGTCATTTTCTCCTTCCTTGAAGAAAAGACCTTCCAGATGAACATTCCGGGGAACATGTCTCATCGGGTATCCAAATTGACGACAAACGAGAACTGGATGGTAATTGATTCCTCCCTTAGTTCCTATAAGGGGTACGTTGGGGAAGTTTCCACAATGGTCAATGATCCTGATTCCATCATAAATCCTATTACACCAATCTATGTCAGAGTTGGTGAGAGACATGATCTTCTGCGACCAGCGCAAGGCACTCTTATGATCCCAAAAAGCAGCAGACTTAGGCAAATGGGAGATAAACCATTTGTAAAGCAAAGGTACACAACATGTGATCTCCCCTCCGCTGTACAAATTCCCTAAGTGTACAGAATGATATGCATCTGCGAGCAAAGTCGGCACAGGGCTTCCAATGAGAAAAACCTTAATGGAGTTGATATTGACGAAGTTATTAATGTTGGGCAACAGAAATAACCCGTAGGTGAGTAAAACAAAGATGCTTTCGAAAGCAGTCACGTCCCCTATACTAGCGAAGTACAGAGCTTTCTTTGTCAAGAACTGGGCTGGAAAACCTTGTATGCCACCCTTAGTGGTCATGTGAGTCCTGACCTCAGACTCGTCCAAATGAATTGCTCTTGCAATGGTCTGATTCTTTGGAATTTCTTCTAGTCCAGAAAATGGAGTTTGATCTGTAATGTGTAAATCAATCAGATGAGAATATTCCTCCAGCGTTGGTGCGAGCTGGTAATCCGGGAATATAAAGTAGTGATAAACCGGATCGTAGAATTGAACGAGCTTGTCCATGATTCCCTCAATCACATGGACTCTTAGCAGAGATAGCAAACCTCCGTACTTGGCTCTAAAAGCCTCTTGGTTTGTGATCATCCTCGCCAAACCTCTCAAATCCTCTAGTTTTGGAATACTGAAGGTGTACTTATGAGTTCTCCTTCTACCGAAATCCATTAGCGCAATCCTTTTCTCTGATATTTATAATCACAGTCTTAGTTTAATTTGAAAAACAGAGAGACTAGAAGAGAAATTTTTTTGAATGTTTTAATGTTTTTTAAATGAATGCATGAATACAACACAAAAAAACATAGAAAAAACATGGGGTCAAAGGGTCGTTGTCATGAAGTTAAGGCTCTACCCATCCCCAAAGGTTTATACTAGGGTGATTTTTGCACCTGTACTCAAAATCATCAGCTCCTCCCAGGATAACAAACAACAAGCAGATCGCCAGTGAGCTGTATGAAATCTTAGAGTAAATGTTATTCACCGAGAATAGATCATCAGCCTCAAATGAGGGTAGTATCGCGTGACAACTATTTCCAATAGTTTCCGCACTACAAAAGGGTTGGCTCCTCAGCTTCTCAGACGTCACAATCGGCCCATTGCCTATGAGAGGGAATGAGTTACATTGGTCAGCCTCCACTGAGGTTGATGGTCGACCTCGTCGCCATCACTTATCTTAAGTGTATACTCAATCTTTCCACACGCGGCATCACACGCATTCCCATTAGCAGAAAAATAAACACATATATCAATTAGGAAAAGCAGTATATATATTTGTCCTAATGTCCTAGACCTTTTAAAAAGCTACGAATCTTATGTTCCTGACAGAAAATGGGTTCCCCGACGGAAGCCCCAATCTGTGGTTTTTACACAAAAGAAGAGAAAAAAGGGTAGAAGAGCCCCACAGTGGGCGCCACTTTTAAAGTTTCCACCTAATAGATGGGAAGAGAACAAGATCTCGCTACAAAGGTGTGATAGATCCTAATGACACGTCCCTAGCAGAATCGCAATATCCCCAGCAGAGTCGCCATTTTTCTGTAGTGAGTGATTTTTGGATGTGGTTGCGAAGCACGATCGCTCTGGTACTATAGCTCGATTCATTTTTTATCCTATTAAAACTGATGAAGGAAGGGAAATAGATGTCTCCAATTAACCCTGCTTGCATACTGAGGTTAAACAGTCAAAACTATTGGTTTACAGATGCTACAAAGATTCGGGGTCTCTCCTAAGTTATTTTGTTGACAATGGGTGCTTTAGGCTATCGGTTAGGATGTTAGGACAGATATATGAAAGTATGGGATTTTGGGTTTTTGTTTAGTGTGCTGCTAAGATTTTTCTTTCAATCTTATTCCTACGTATTCCCTTTTTTTTCCGAAACAGGGAAATCAGAGCGTCCGTAGTTCCTCCTATTCTATGGGAGGAAATGTTTGTTTTGGTGTCTTGTTCAAAGCCCAAGACGTGAAGCGAAAGGTAGTTTGTATCTTGTTCAAAGCCCAAGATGTGAAGCTGAAAGGTCTCAACTTTAGAGAGAATTTGTCATCTCTAAAGAGGGGTTTGTTTGTCACAACCGTTTATAAGGGACAATTACTTTAACCGGGATATGTGAATCCGACAATGCCATAATTTCCTTTATAGGAGATTTCCAACCTAAAGGAGAAGACTTTAACTCAGTGTAGAGCAATGCTATCTTTCCTTAGGAATTTCTCATGCTAAAAGAGGGACAGTGGCATTGATGTAGATGATCCAGAGGCTTGCCGCTTACAGCAATTAGATGAAGGGGAAGGAGTTGTTGATGTTTGTGTACTGTGAACGAGGCACAGTTTTGATGCTAAAAGGTTGATTGGATCAACCAGTGGTTTTCTTATACAAAGCCTAAAAGGAGGCTAATATGGGTCTCGTACAAAGCCCGAGAGAGAGGCTAAAAGGTTTTGACTCAACGAGGGAATCTTTTGGTATCTCGTATAAAGCCCGAGATGGAGGCTATTTGACTCAACAAGAGAGCTTTTGTATCTTGTACAAAGCCCGAGATGGAGGCGAAAGGGGTGATTGACTCAATGAGGGAGTCTCTGGTATCTCGTACGAAGCCCGAGATGGAGGCTAAAATTGTTAGCTCCGCAGGGGAGAATCATTGTACAAAGCCCAAGAGGAGGCTATGGTTACTGTTTCAGTTGAGTGACAGGTCCAGTATGCTGGTTTAAAGAGAAAATCAGTTCTTATATGAGTAACACTGTACTCAGGGATTTGATTCAGGGATATTTTCTGTTCTTTGAGGAAGTGGGAAATCCAAAGGGTATTGAGGTTGTCCGAGTCCACGGGGTTCCTTCCTATTTTTGAAGGGGTCACTTGAGAATGTCTTTGAGACTCAAGGATATTAGACTGTCCGTGTCTAGAGTGTCATCTTTTGTACTAGGCTTTGAGAAACAGTAGTAGACTCTTTGAAAGGACTGTTCTATGAAGATGACTAGGTTCTGTTCCTATACCTTTAGGAGGTCGTCGGGACAATTTGTACGAAGCCCAAGAGGAGGCTGGAAGCTTTTAAGAAGCCGACGGGTCCTTGTACTAAGCCCAAGAGGAGGCTATCATTCCCGGAGGAAAAGATCATTATACGAAGCTTAAGAGGAGGCTGTGAATACTTCTAAGAAGCCGATGGGTCCTTGTACTAAGCCCAAGAGGAGGCGGGGATGCTTTTAGGAAGCCTGTGGGTCCTTGTACGATGCCCAAGAGGAGGCCGATACTTTTAAGAAGCCGATGGGTCCCCAAACCCCGAGAAGTTCAAGACAGGCTATTCACGAGGAATAGATCAAGCCAGGAAAGTTCGAGAATTTGGAAGAAACTCAAGAGATGCCATTCACGGAGAAAAGATCATCTCTGGGGAGTAGAGTTTCTTGACAAGTGCTTTTAAGAAGCCTGTGGGTCCCCAAACCCCGAGAAATTTAAGACAGGCTATTCACGAGGAATAGATCAAGCCAAGAAAGTTCGAGAATTTGGAAGAAACTCAAGAGATGCAATTCACAGAGAAGAGATCATCTCTGGGGAATAGAGTTTCTTTGACAACTTCTACGAGTGACAGTCTATGAAAGGGTTCACCGAGAATGCTGCCTTTCATATCTCCATATTATTTAACCCCAAGAGGAGGGAAGACTGTGTCTGGTAATCCTATGGGGATCTAGTTTTAACTATTTCTAAGAGTGATCAACGGGCTTAATGCTAGACGTAGTTGCCGAGGAAACTCTAAATATCTATACTATTATTACACAGTTGATATGAGTTTATGAAAGAAGACTTACAGCGAAACAGCCCCACAATACAGTTATATGTATATGAAAACGATAAATGAAAACGTGTAAACACTTACTCGGTTGTAGAGCTTCCATGCTGTTTGGTTAGTTATTCAACAAAGAAAGATTGAAAACAACAGTATATTCAAAATCAAAGGAGAAAGTGCTTTGAAAAAGAAAGATTTGGGGCTTACATCTCAAGGAGAGGCCCAGGGTTTTATCAGTGAGCGCACTGTTGAATTTATACAGAGGGACTTATACAAGTGACTGTGGCCCAAAGAATGGTTTTTTGTACAAAGGGATGGGTCTTACACTCTCTCAAGAGGCCCAAAAAGTTTTAAAGAAAAAGAGTGGGGCTTATAACGCGAGGGTAGGCCCAGATGATTTTTCGTTTAAAATGGCGATCGCGCCGAGATTTTCTTTTAACGCAGAGGGACTTATACAATAAGTGAGGCCCAAAGTTGTTTTTGGTTAAAAGGGGGTTGGGTCTTACACTCTAATAGAGACCCAAAAGTTTTGAATGGGTCTTATAGCTCAAGGAGAGGCCCAGATGGTTTATTTTTAAACTGGCGACGATCGTGCCGAATTTAAAAATGTACAGAGGGACTTATACAATAAGTGAGGCCCAAAATATTTCTGTACAAGTGGGTTGGGTCTTACACTCTAATAGAGGCCCAAAAAGTGTTTGAAAATGATTTGTGAGGGTTGAATTAATAAAAAACCCTAATTTATTTCCAAAACGTATTTTAATTGAATAAAAATTCAATTAAAATGATCAAAAATTGTTTAACATGTGGGAAACAAATTATGATCTTGGATTAATGCTTCAAAAATCAAGTATTGACCTACAAAATAATTAGAAGTCATTAATCTTTAAAAAATTAAGAGGAAAAAATATTTTAAATGTCAAAAACAATTAAAATATTAATTCTTTGCAAAAATATCAATTATATGAAATAAATAATATTTTTGGGATTTTTTGGGAAAATAAAATATTTTAACATTTTTGTGAATTATTAAAAAAAGAATCAACTCAAAATCATTAAAACTCAGAGAGAAATTAATTTTTGAATCAATTAAATAAAAATCACAAAATTCAAATATTCAAATGTTGGAAAATGGCGCCAAGAACAAGGGCAAGAACACGCGCGTGTTCTGAGTTTCCCAGATTTGCATTTTGTATCCAATCTCACTGAATACTTAATCATATCATGCAATCCACATACCAATCAACTCGTTTCAACCTCACGATCATGTCTATGATAATTAATTTCATTTAAATTAAACATAAAACAAGAAATCATGAACAATCCTCAAGAACCCTAGATTCTGCATGAAGGCTGGGATTTTTGATACACGATTCAAACAATGCAATTAATTGAGGGGAAACATTCCATGCATGATTATGAACATATGGCCAAATTATTGTGCAGCAAAAATTGCATGGATCATAGAGTTAGAAGAGCTCATGCTTACCACTTGCAGCTGGTGATCGTGATTTGTGTTGGAGGTGTTACAGATGAGTTGTGATGATTTGCACAGCTTCCCTACACCCTATGGAGTGTGTTTGAATGCTTGGACTTGATTGAAGTTGGCTGGATCACTTCATGGCATCCCAACTGTAACTTGGTTAAAACCTTGAGCAATTGACTGATGATTATGAGAAATCAGTGTTCCAGTTGTTGTTTAAGTGTTTGATCAGCTCATATGTGATGTATATGAGGTGTGTGTGATTGGTTTGATTGAAAAGCTCTCAAACTCAAAACCCGATAGTGACTTGCCTTAAAAGGCAAAATTGGAGTGAAAGAAGAGATTTTGAGGAAAGCATCTGTTTGATGGCTTTGGTGTACTCAAACTGAGCACAAATGAGCTCTATTTATAGTAGAGCAAGTTTGTTTTGGGATCCACAGTGAATGGCAACTACAGCAGAGGTTTGTCCAATGTTGTCGAATGAAAATCCAAGTCTCCTCTAGCCATTGACTAGAGGTTAGGGCACAGGCTGCTGGTTCCCTTGGTCTTGGATAAGTCTTAACTGAATTCAGTTGCTAAGAGATCAGTCCATGCCACCTTGATGCTTCCATTGAATGCTCCAATCCAAAATTGGAGTCTTGTCCCTATTTTGGCAATTCTAGGTTCAACATGCTATTTCTTGTTCCAAAGACTTTGGAGGCTTGGCTCAGTGATTGTCCCCTTTAGATTCAATCCTCAGCGGTGTCCAAGTGGATAGGAGTGTTTGGATTTGGCTGATTTTGGTAAATCGACCAAAAGTGCAAAAATCTGCCTTGCCTTGGCAGATTTCAGCAAGGCATCTTGCCAATGTCATATCTCATAGCTCAAATTGAATTTGGTAATGTTCTTGGCCATTTTAGGAAGCCCTTACATGATAAAACAACTGTTTGAACATGTTTGGTTTGGATCTCTTTTGAATCCAAGTGAAAAATCCCCCTACATTTGGAAAAAAGTAAAGGCAGATTCTGACTTAGTGAAATTTTCACTAAGTGTTGGAACAAAGTGACTTTTCTTGATTTTGATCACTCCATAACTCAAAATCCATGGGGAATTTGGACATAGGTCAGTATGAAGCTTTTGAAGAGGGCAATGTGATCTACAAATCAAGCTTTGAATGGGGAACAATGACCTTGTGGTTTAGGAGTTATGGTCCTCCAAAGTTGGCACATTAGTGTCACTTTTTCCATAACTTAGAAATTTTTCTAAGTTTTTATGGTTACCCCTTTTACAAGTTATCCCACTTTCATTGATTTTTCTTGATGAATGATGATTCAAATCATACATTAACATCATTTTAGGGTTAAAAATCCATTTGGGTTAAAATCTCAAAAAGTCAAAGTTGACTTTTGTGCACAGTTGACTTTTTATCAGATGAATTCCAAACTGTGCAATTCTTCAGGAAATCATGCCCTTGACCTAAATCAAACTTGATGGACATGTTCCATGGGTGCCATAGGGTATATTGAATCATGTCTTAGGGTTTGGGAGCATGTCCTGGTCAAAAGTCAAAGTTACAGTTGACTTTCCTCGCGAAACCCTAATTGTGGTGCAGATGAAATTGAGACTTGTTGCTCAAGCTTCTTGGATTAATCCATTGTTGCAAATGGATCAATATAGTATATTAGAGACCCTCAAATCATGTCTTGAGGTCTTGGCTCATGATTTGTCCCAAAAGTCAACTTAGGGGTGAATTAGGTCAAGAAACCCTAATTCCTGATTTTTGATGAATGCATCCCCTGGGGTCAAATTGACTTGATGATTGGGTCCATGAGGTTCCATGGGGTATATTAGGTTATGTTTTGAAGCATTGGCTTGTGCCCAGATGAATAATTTCCATCTAGAGGCCCTGGTCGACCAAAACCCTAATTTGGTGACATTGTCGATCTTGAGACTTGATCCACCTAGAAGGGAGCAGCCTTATGCTTAATCCTTGAAGTGGGAGTCCTTTTGATCCATTGTGGATATTTTAGAGGCTAGAAAAGTTGAAGATCAACTCATTCCTTGACTGATCCTTTGTCTAAGGCTCTGAGAGGGCTTAAAACCCTAATTTTGATTGTAGTGAATGCTCAACAACCCTTGAGGCATTTGATGAGGCATGATGGTTCATCCATATTGTGATGATGATTTGCACAATGATGGGAAATCTTAGTGGTCAAAATTTGGGGTATGACAGGAGTCGGTGAAGAGTCTGACCTCCTTGGCGCTGAGGTCCTCGGCTAACTGAAGTCCGGCGAGGAAGGCCTCGTATTCCGCTTGGTTGTTCGACGTCGGGAAAGATAGTTCGAGGGATACCTCGATCAATATGCCTTCCTCATTTTCGAGGATGATGCCCGCCCCACTTCCCTTCGGGTTGGATGCTCCGTCGACATAGATTGTCCATTTCTGGGATCCGTTGGTCGAAGGTTCCTGGACGGTCATCTCCGCCACAAAGTCGGCCAATACCTGAGCCTTCAGGGCTTTCCTCCCTTCGTATTGGATGTCAAACTCGGCGAGTTCGAGCGACCACCTGAGCATCCTCCCCGCCATGTCCGGTCGTCCAAGGAGTTGTCTTATAGGTTGTTCGGTCCTTACGACGACAGTGTGGGCAAGGAAGTAGTGGCGTAGCCTCCTCGCCGCGATAACGAGGGCCAGGGAGACTTTCTCTATCTGCTGATACCTGAGCTCGGGGCCTTGGAGGGCTTTGCTCGTGAAGTAAATTGGCTTCTGCCTGTCCGGGGTTTCCCGAATGAGGACGACGCTGACTGCTTCACTCGTGATCGCAAGATACAAGAAAAGTGTCTCCCCGCCCTTGGGCCATGAGAGGACCGGGGGTTGCGATAAGACTTGTTTTAGGTGGAGGAGCGCCTGCTTGCATTCTTCGCTCCACTCAAACTCCGCTTTTTGTCGAAGAAGTTTGAAAAATGGGAGTGCGTACTGTGCAGACTTGGCGACAAAGCGGGAGAGAGCGGTGAGCATCCCGTTCAATGATTGTATCGACTTCTTTGAGTCCGGAGTAGGGATCTCGGAAAAATCCCTACACTTGTCGGGGTTGGCTTCGATTCCTCGCTCTGTGAGGTAAAAGCCGAGGAGCTTACCTGCCCGAACGCCGAAGGTACATTTGTCGGGATTGAACCTCATGCGGCACCTCCTCGATGTGTCGAACACCTTCTTGAGGTGCGCGGCATGGTCGACTTCTTCCGCTGATTTGACGATCATGTCGTCCATGTAGACCTCGAGCATGTCGCCGATTTCAGCCTGGAAAACCTTATTCATCATCCGTTGGTAGGTCGCACCGGCGTTCTTCAGACCGAAGGGCATCACGTTGTAATAGTAGTTGCCCGACGCGGTCATGAAAGCCGTGTGCTGTTTGTCGACCTTGTCCATGGGAATTTGGTTGTATCCCGAGTACGCGTCCATGAAAGACAGTAGTTTGTAACCTGTAGAATTGTCGACCAGCTGGTCGATGTTAGGCAAGGGATAGCAGTCTTTCGGGCAAGCCCGGTTAAGATCAGTATAATCAACGCACATCCTCCATTTTCCATTATTCTTTTTAACAAGTACAACGTTGCATAGCCAGGTCGTGTACCTGGCCTCCGAAATAAAATTTGCCTCTAGGAGGTCTTTTACAGCTTTTTCAGCAGCCTCCGCTTTTTCGGGAGACTGCTTACGCCTACGTTGAGCTATGACCCTAGCGGCCGGATCTACTGCGAGCTGATGGCAAGCCACCTCGGGGTCGAGGCCAGGCATCTCGGAGGCGCTCCATGCAAAGAGATCAACGTTCTCCCTTAGACATGCCTTCAGCTGCTCCTTCGCCAGGTCGGGGATTCCGGTGCCAATCTTCATGTTACGGTCTGGATCGTCCCCGAGTACCACGAGCTCAAAGTCTCTGTCGGGGATGGGGAGCGTTGGGTGGAGAGGCCGCCCATTGTTTTCCGCCTGGAGGTCGAGGTCTTCTGCCCCGTCTTCATTGGGTTCACCTGGGAACCTGCTGTCGAGTTCGACCATGTTGACGCGCGGGAGAGGTACCTGTTCGGCGTCCGGGGGTGGCTTGGCCACGGTCTTGGGTCTGGTGCCGATGGAACTCATGCCTTTGATGGCGGCGTCGAAGCATCTCCTGGCCGCGTCTATGTCCCCATGCATTGTCACTACTCGTCCCCTGGCCGTGTAGTACTTCATTTTGAGGTGGACTGTCGATGGCACTGCCGTAATCTCGGCCAGGGTGGTCCTCTCGAGGATGCAGTTGTAAAGGGATGGGCATTCGACCACTAGGAAACGGATCTTCACCTGTCGGGCAGTGTCTTCGGCCCCAAATGTAACCATCAGCTCATCGTAACCCCATGGTCTGGAGGTGGTTCCGTTGAAACCCTCAAGATCTGAACCGACGTACGGGGTCAGATGTCTTTCGTCGAGCTGAAGGGTCCCGAACAGATGGGCATACATGATGTTGACCGAACTTCCCTGGTCGACGAGGATCCTTTGTTGGTTGCGGTATAGGGCAAGCAAGCAAAAAGATTTGAAAGTATTTTTCCGGGAATTTATCGTGTCCACAGAGATTGGTTCTACTGAACTTCCGTTCGACAATTTAATTGTTAATGAGTTTGGTTTTGAAATGGTTTAAAGCGTAAAAACAGAAAAGTAAATAAAAACATAAAAACAATTCATTCTTCAACAAGACGAACTTATCAAGCATACATATAATCCACTCGTCACAAACATAAATTTACCGACCAATTATACTCCACCTGCAATACTCGTCAAAATCATCCAGCATCACTCACAACAGTATCTATCTCTGGCACACTGAGCTGAGAGACAACCGTATTACTCTCGTCGTCACTCTCGCGCACGACGCCTCGAAACACGGAAGACATTAAGTTCCGACACCAAAAAGATTATCATCTAAATCTATCTCTAGCATCTAGACAATAGATATCCATCCCTAATCAAGATTCGTGATGTTTATCTCTAACACAACACAAATCCAAACATAAATGCAAAAAGATCAAGGAAGACATCGATAATGATTTGTAAAGCAAATTTCATATAATATTAAGATCAACAAAGATACATATGTTCATAGTAACTATACAATACCCAACAAAAAGAAATTACAAAGAGAAGAGAGAAGAGGAACCAAACATTTCTTCGTTTGTCAACACCAATCGACGCGAGATTCGACTCCGGATCATCCAAATGCAAACTCCAATGATGTTTTCTAAGCTAATCTACAAGAAAAATGAAGTTTGATGGAGTTGGGAGCAAAAAAATACCCAAAACCATCCCTAAAAATGTGTCTTTTACCCATATTTATTGCTGTCATCATTGCAGACTGCGCTCAGCGCGCTCTTTTTAAAGTTAAACTGCCTTACAAGCGTGCTCAGCGCGCTCAGCGGCAACCTGCTGCCTTGAAAAATGTTTCAGCCATAACTTGAGAACCGTAACTATGTTTTTCGCCCGGTTCGAAGCGTTGGAAAGCTTATTCAATTTCCTATCTAAAAATGAATAAATATCAACCAAATTGGTGATTTTTATTATCCTTATTTTGAGCCGTATTCGTTGATGAGTTGCTCAAAATCGTGTGTTTGAAGCCGTGTCTTCGACACTTTATTGCTCATGCTCCAAATACACCTCAATACCTACAAAATGAGTAGAAAACTATCAAACGGTACACAAATACACTAAAACTTGATTATACACTAAATATACACATTTACATACAAAGTGGGGTTTATTCGAACGGTATTTAACAAAAAGTATAGATAAGTGCAACAAAACTTATATACAAAAATAGGTACATTTTGCACTTATCAAATCTCCCCAACTTACATAATTGTTTGTCCTCAAACAAAGCCAACAACTAAAGGAACAAATGCAATAACCAAATAATCATGAATCAACAAGTTTTTACAAACAAAAACAAATGCAATGGTTCAACCGAAAATGGTACACACAAAGTAAATACTTACCACTAAACTTCAACGATAACATAATCACGAAACAAATGCAAAATACAAAAATCATGCTAAACATCCTAAAACAACACAAGTTCAAATGTGAATCACACCTAGAAAAAACAATCATCGGTAGATGAAAAACATAAAATGAGGTACTTTCACTCACACAACAATCTTGCAAACAAAAGACTAAATTATGCATCCATCCAAAAATTCACATTGAACATACAAAGGCACGAATCATAAGGACTTTTCAAGGTTATAATGTGGTCGGGTAAACAAACAAGGGGCAATTCCTAAAGCTAATCGAAACAAAAACATGCCGAAACCTAAGGGAGTGATCAACTCACAAAAGTTCAAACACAAAATTTCAATCAAACTTCTTCCAAAATCCCAAGTATTACACAAAACACAATACTTATTTAGCACAATTATTGAAACTCTTTTTGTTTCCTTTTTCAAGGATTTTCTTTTTCTCCCTTTTTTTTTTCTTTCCTTTTCTTTGTCACATTTTTTTATCTTTTTTTTCTTTTCTTTTTCAATCCTCATAGAATCCAACCAATGAGTACACAATCATTCTCTCCCCAACTTGAATTCAACCACATCATCATGTGAATACTCCCTACTTTCTAAGGCAAGGAAAAAATCCATACAACAACACAAAGTTGAGGTCCAAGAAAAAAAAAATCCATCAAAAATAAGTGAACTAAATACTCATAGACAAGCATTAAGTTCAAATAAAAACATGGATCAAAAAGCTCAAAGGGGTTACAAATTCTCACACACTCACAAGGTGAATTGACTATTTGGCTAGGGTGGTTGTGCTCAAAATGAAAAAATGCCTTGATCCTTTTCATGCATTCATATAAGCAATACAAACAAAAGATTCAACATAATAAAATCCAGTAACACAAAATTGTCGGTACTCCGAGCATATAACAATGGAAGGCTTCCTCACAAAAAGGGTAGGAACTAACGTGATTCACATACGAACAAGTATATAAAAGAATGAATGACATAGAAGTTGTAAAAAGCCTAAGTATCATGAATATGCTAAAGTTTAGAAAGCGATAAATACATACCTTGAACATGTACAAAACTTTAAACACTATCATTACCACGCATTCGCAAGTTGAAATGATAAAAAATGGACAAACACCGAATGCGACTTCAAGCAATCGGGCAAAAATTTGAGTCCAAACAACAACAAAAGAATTAGAAAAATTACTAATAATTACTAATATATAAGGCCTTGGTGGAAGTGGGAAAAAGGGGGAGCCAAGTGAACAATTAAAAGAAATCATTGGCTCAGCACAGCAGAGCGCGCTCAGCGCGCAGGCCCGCGCTGAGCGCGCTACACCAGAACCAGAAAAATCAGTACAGCAACAAGGTTCTGGTGTAGGCTTCCACTTAACACCTACACAATCTCATATACAATGAAAAAGTAATAACGGAACAAAATATGATAAAACACGCTTGTTTTACACCGTAAGCTCGACGCCTATTTTTTATACACATTTCTCCAAGTTGCCTTTTTACACGGTTAGCGCTCACCGACGACGAAACCTAACCAAACACTTAGCAAACGTGAAGAGAAACAAACATATACACTAAATTTACAATTATGCAAAGCATGTAAAATTCACAAATATGGTAAACATATACAAGTATCAATATCAACAAGTGAAAATAGACAATATATACGATATCTATAAAACTCAAAAACAAAGAAACTATCGCAATGCGATCCAATAAAAACATCGATCCCTGGCAACGGCACCATTTTGTTGGTTGCGGTATAGGGCAAGCAAGCAAAAATATTTGGAAGTATTTTTCCGAGAATTTATCGTGTCCACAGAGATCGGTGCTACTGAACTGCCGTTCGACAATTTAATTGTTAATGAGTTTGGTTTTGAAATGGTTTAAAGCGTAAAAACAGAAAAGTAAATAAAAACATAAAAACAATTCATTCTTCAACAAGACGAACTTATCAAGCATACATATAATCCACTCGTCACAAACATAAATTTACCGACCAAGTATACTCCACCTGCAATACTTGTCAAAATCATCCAGCATCACTCACAACAGTGTCCATCTCTAGTACACTGAGCTGAGAGACAACCGTATTACTCTCGTCGTCACTCTCGCGCACGACGCCTCGAAACATGGAAGACATTAAGTTCTGACACCAAAAATATTATCATCTAAATCTATCTCTAGCATCTAGACAATAGATATCCATCCCTAATCAAGATTCGTGATGTTTATCTCTAACACAACACAAATCCAAACATAAATGCAAAAAGATCAAGGAAGACATCGATAATGATTTGTAAAGCAAATTTCATATAATATTAAGATCAACAAAGATACATATGTTCATAGTAACTATACAATACCCAACAAAAAGAAATTACAAAGAGAAGAGAGAAGAGGAACCAAACATTTCTTGGTTTGTCAACACCAATCGACGAGAGATTCGACTCCGGATCATCCAAATGCAAGCTCCAATGATGTTTTCTAAGCTAATCTACAAGAAAAATGAAGTTTGATGGAGTTGGGAGCAAAAAAATACCCAAAACCATCCCTAAAAATGTGTTTTTTACCCATATTTATTGCTGTCATCATCGCAGACCACGCTCAGCGCACTCTTTTTAAAGTTAAACTGCCTTACAAGCGTGCTCAACGCGCTCGGAGCGCGCCCAGCGGGCAACCTGCTGCCTTGAAAAATGTTTCAGCCATAACTTGAGAACCGTAACTCCGTTTTTCGCCCGGTTCGAAGCGTTGGAAAGCTTATTCAATTTCCTATATAACAATGAATAAATATCAACCAAATTGGTGATTTTTATTATCCTTATTTTGAGCCGTATTCGTTGATGAGTTGCTCAAAATCGTGTGTTTGAAGCCGTGTCTTCGACACTTTATTGCTCATGCTCCAAATACACCTCAATACCTACAAAATGAGTAGAAAACTATCAAACGGTACACAAACACACTAAGACTTGATTATACACTAAATATACACATTTACATACAAAGCGGGGTTTATTCGAACGATATTTAACAAAAAGTATAGATAAGTGCAACAAAACTTATATACAAAAATAGGTACATTTTGCACTTATCAACTCTCCCCAACGTACATAATTGTTTGTCCTCAAACAAAGCCAACAACTAAAGGAACAAACGCAATAACCAAAGAATCATGAATCAACAAGTTTTTACAAACAAAAACAAATGCAATGGTTCAACCGAAAATGGTACACACAAAGTAAATACTTACCACTAAACTTCAACGATAACATAATCACGAACCAAATGCATAATACAAAAATCATGCCAAACATCCTAAAACAACACAAGTTCAAATGTGAATCACACCTAGAAAAAACAATCATCGGTAGATGAAAAAAATAAAATGAGGTACTTTCACTCACACAACAATCTTGCAAACAAAAGACTAAATTATGCATCCATCCAAAAATTCACATTGAACATACAAAGGCACGAATCATAAGGACTTTTCAAGGTTATAATGTGGTCGGGTAAACAAACAAGGGGCAATTCCTAAAGCTAATCGAAACAAAAACATGCCGAAACCTAAGGGAGTGATCAACTCACAAAAGTTCAAACACAAAATTTCAATCAAACTTCTTCCAAAATCCCAAGTATTACCCAAAACACAATACTTATTTAGCACAATTATTGAAACTCTTTTTGTTTCCTTTTTCAAGGATTTTCTTTTTCTCCCTTTTTTTTTTCTTTCCTTTTCTTTGTCACATTTTTTTCTCTTTTTTTTCTTTTCTTTTTCAATCCTCATAGAATCCAACCAATGAGTACACAATCATTCTCTCCCCAACTTGAATTCAACCACATCATCATGTGAATACTCCCTACTTTCAAAGCAAGGAAAAAATCCATACAACAACACAAAGTTGAGGTCCAAGAAAAAACAAAATCCATCAAAAATAAGTGAATTAAATACTCATAGACAAGCATTAAGTTCAAATAAAAACATGGATCAAAAAGCTCAAACGGGTTACAAATTCTCACACACTCACAAGGTGAATTGACTATTTGGCTAGGGTGGTTTTGCTCAAAATGAAAAAATGCCTTGATCCTTTTCATGCATTCATATAAGCAATACAAACAAAAGATTCAACATAATAAAATCCAGTAACACAAAATTGTCGGTACTCCGAGCATATAACAATGGAAGGCTTCCTCACAAAAAGGGTAGGAACTAAAGTGATTCACATACGAACAAGCATATAAAAGAATGAATGGCATAGAAGTTGTAAAAAGCCTAAGTATCATGAATATGTTAAAGTATAGAAAGCGATAAATACATACCTTGAACGTGTACAAAACTTTAAACACTATCATTACCACGCATTCGCAAGTTGAAATGATCAAAAATGGACAAACACCAAATGCGACTTCAAGAAATCGGGCAAAAATTTGAGTCCAAACAACAACAAAAGAATTAGAAAAATTACTAATAATTACTAATATATAAGGCCTTGGTGGAAGTTGGAAAAAGGGGGAGCCAAGTGAACAATTAAAAGAAATCATTGGCTCAGCACAGCAGAGCGCGCTCAGCGCGCAGGCCCGCGCTGAGCGCGCTACACCAGAACCAGAAAAATCAGTACAACAACAAGGTTCTGGTGTAGGCTTCAACTTAACACCTACACAATCTCATATACAATGAAAAAGTAATAACGGAACAAAATATGATAAAACACGCTTGTTTTACGCCGTAAGCTCGACGCCTATTATTTATACACATTTCTCCAAGTTGCCTTTTTACACGGTTAGCGCTCACCGACGACGAAACCTAACCAAACACTTAGCAAACGTGAAGAGAAACAAACATATACACTAAATTTACAATTATGCAAAACATGTAAAATTCACAAATATGGTAAGCATATACAAGTATCAATATCAACAAGTGAAAATAGACAATATATACGATATCTACAAAACTCAAAAACAAAGAAACTATCGCAATGCGATCCAATAAAAACATCGATCCCCGGCAACGACGCCATTTTGTTGGTTGCGGTATAGGGCAAGCAAGCAAAAAGATTTGGAAGTATTTTTCCGAGAATTTATCGTGTCCACAGAGATCGGTGCTACTGAACTGCCGTTCGACAATTTAATTGTTAATGAGTTTGGTTTTGAAATGGTTTAAAGCGTAAAAATAGAAAAGTAAATAAAAACATAAAAACAATTCATTCTTCAACAAGACGAACTTATCAAGCATACATATAATCTACTCGTCACAAACATAACTTTACCGACCAAGTATACTCCACCTGCAATACTTGTCAAAATCATCCAGCATCACTCACAACAGTGTCCATCTCTAGTACACTGAGCTGAGAGAGTAACCGTATTACTCTTGTCGTCACTCTCGCGCACGACGCCTCGAAACACGGAAGACATTAAGTTCTGACACCAAAAAGATTATCATCTAAATCTATCTCTAGCATCTAGACAATAGATATCCATCCCTAATCAAGATTCGTGATGTTTATCTCTAACACAACACAAATCCAAACATAAATGCAAAAAGATCAAGGAAGACATCGATAATGATTTGTAAAGCAAATTTCATATAATATTAAGATCAACAAAGATACATATGTTCATAGTAACTATACAATACCCAACAAAAAGAAATTACAAAGAGAAGAGAGAAGAGGAACCAAACATTTCTTGGTTTGTCACACCAATCGACGAGAGATTCGACTCCGGATCATCCAAATGCAAGCTCCAATGATGTTTTCTAAGCTAATCTACAAGAAAAATGAAGTTTGATGGAGTTGGGAGCAAAAAAAATACCCAAAACCATCCCTAAAAATGTGTTTTTTTACCCATATTTATTGCTGTCATCATCGCAGACCATGCTCAGCGCACTCTTTTTAAACTTAAACCGCCTTACAAGCGTGCTCAACGCGCTCGGAGCGCGCCCAGCGGGCAACCTGCTGCCTTGAAAAATGTTTCAGCCATAACTTGAGAACCGTAACTCCGTTTTTCGCCCGGTTCGAAGCGTTGGAAAGATTATTCAATTTCCTATATAACAATGAATAAATATCAACCAAATTGGTGATTTTTATTATCCTTATTTTGAGCCGTATTCGTTGATGAGTTGCTCAAAATCGTGTGTTTGAAGCCGTGTCTTCGACACTTTATTGCTCATGCTCCAAATACACCTCAATACCTACAAAATGAGTAGAAAACTATCAAACGGTACACAAATACACTAAGACTTGATTATACACTAAATATACACATTTACATACAAAGCGGGGTTTATTCGAACGATATTTAACAAAAAGTATAGATAAGTGCAACAAAACTTATATACAAAAATAGGTACATTTTGCACTTATCAACTCTCCCCAACGTACATAATTGTTTGTCCTCAAACAAAGCCAACAACTAAAGGAACAAACGCAATAACCAAAGAATCATGAATCAACAAGTTTTTACAAACAAAAACTAATGCAATGGTTCAACCGAAAATGGTACACAGAAAGTAAATACTTACCACTAAACTTCAACGATAACATAATCACGAAACAAATGCAAAATACAAAAATCATGCCAAACATCCTAAAACAAGACAAGTTCAAATGTGAATCACACCTAGCAAAAACAATCATCGGTAGATGAAAAACATAAAATGAGGTACTTTCACTCACACAACAATCTTGCAAACAAAAGACTAAATTATGCATCCATCCAAAAATTCACATTGAACATACAAAGGCACGAATCACAAGGACTTTTCAAGGTTATAATGTGGTCGGGTAAACAAACAAGGGGCAATTCCTAAAGCTAATCGAAACAAAAACTTGCCGAAACCTAAGGGAGTGATCAACTCACAAAAGTTCAAACACAAAATTTCAATCAAACTTCTTCCGAAATCCCAAGTGTTACACAAAACACAATACTTATTTAGCACAATTATTGAAACTATTTTTGTTTCCTTTTTCAAGGATTTTTTTTTTCTCCCTTTTTTTTTCTTTCCTTTTCTTTGTCACATTTTTTTCTCTTTTTTTTCTTTTCTTTTTCAATCCTCATAGAATCCAACCAATGAGTACACAATCATTCTCTCCCCAATTTGAATTCAACCACATCATCATGTGAATACTCCCTACTTTCTAAGGCAAGGAAAAAATCCATACAACAACACAAAATTGAGGTCCAAGAAAAAACAAAATCCATCAAAAATAAGTGAACTAAATACTCATAGACAAGCATTAAGTTCAAATAAAACATGGATCAAAAAGCTCAAAGGGGTTACAAATTCTCACACACTCACAAGATGAATTGACTATTTGGCTAGGGTGGTTGTGCTCAAAATGAAAAAATGCCTTGATCCTTTTCAAGCATTCATATAAGCAATACAAACAAAAGATTCAACATAATAAAATCCAGTAAAACAAAATTGTCGGTACTCCGAGCATATAACAATGGAAGGCTTCCTCACAAAAAGGGTAGGAACTAACGTGATTCACATACAAACAAGTATATAAAAGAATGAATGGCATAGAAGTTGTAAAAAGCCTAAGTATCATGAATATGCTAAAGTATAGAAAGCGATAAATACATACCTTGAACGTGTACAAAACTTTAAACACTATCATTACCACGCATTCGCAAGTTGAAATGATAAAAAATGGACAAACACCGAATGCGACTTCAAGCAATCGGGCAAAAATTTGAGTCCAAACAACAACAAAAGATTTAGAAAAATTACTAATAATTACTAATATATAAGGCCTTGGTGGAAGTGGAAAAAGGGGGAGCCAAGTGAACAATTAAAAGAAATCATTGGCTCAGCACAGCAGAGCGCGCTCAGCGCGCAGGCCCGCGCTGAACGCGCTACACCAGAACCAGAAAAATCAGTACAACAACAAGGTTCTGGTGTAGGCTTCCACTTAACACCTACACAATCTCATATACAATGAAAAAGTAATAACGGAACAAAAAATGATAAAACACTCTTGTTTTACGCCGTAAGCTCGACGCCTATTATTTATACACATTTCTCCAAGTTGCCTTTTTACACGGTTAGCGCTCACCGACGACGAAACCTAACCAAACACTTAGCAAACGTGAAGAGAAACAAACATATACACTAAATTTACAATTATGCAAAACATGTAAAATTCACAAATATGGTAAGCATATACAAGTATCAATATCAACAAGTGAAAATAGACAATATATACGATATCTACAAAACTCAAAAACAAAGAAACTATCGCAATGCGATCCAATAAAAACATCGATCCCTGGCAACGACGCCATTTTGTTGGTTGCGGTATAGGGCAAGCAAGCAAAAAGATTTGGAAGTATTTTTCCGAGAATTTATCGTGTCCACAGAGATCGGTGCTACTGAACTGCCGTTCGACAATTTAATTGTTAATGAGTTTGGTTTTGAAATGGTTTAAAGCGTAAAAATAGAAAAGTAAATAAAAACATAAAAACAATTCATTCTTCAACAAGACGAACTTATCAAGCATACATATAATCCACTCGTCACAAACATAACTTTACCGACCAAGTATACTCCACCTGCAATACTTGTCAAAATCATCCAGCATCACTCACAACAGTGTCCATCTCGAGTACACTGAGCTGAGAGACAACCGTATTACTCTTGTCGTCACTCTCGCGCACGACGCCTCGAAACACGGAAGACATTAAGTTCTGACACCAAAAAGATTATCATCTAAATCTATCTCTAACATCTAGAAAATAGATATCCATCCCTAATCAAGATTCGTGATGTTTATCTCTAACACAACACAAATCCAAACATAAATGCAAAAAGATCAAGGAAGACATCGATAATGATTTGTAAAGCAAATTTCATATAATATTAAGATCAACAAAGATACATATGTTCATAGTAACTATACAATACCCAACAAAAAGAAATTACAAAGAGAAGAGAGAAGAGGAACCAAACATTTCTTGGTTTGTCAACACCAATCGACGAGAGATTCGACTCCGGATCATCCAAATGCAAGCTCCAATGATGTTTTCTAAGCTAATCTACAAGAAAAATGAAGTTTTATGGAGTTGGGAGCAAAAAAATACCCAAAACCATCCCTAAAAATGTGTTTTTTACCCATATTTATTGCTGTCATCATCGCAGACCACGCTCAGCGCACTCTTTTTAAAGTTAAACCGCCTTACAAGCGTGCTACACGCGCTCGGAGCGCGCCCAGCGGGCAACCTACTGCCTTGAAAAATGTTTCAGCCATAACTTGAGAACCATAACTACGTTTTTTGCCCGGTTCGAAGCGTTGGAAAGCTTATTCAATTTCCTATATAACAATGAATAAATATCAACCAAATTGGTGATTTTTACTATCCTTATTTTGAGCCGTATTCGTTGATGAGTTGCTCAAAATCGTGTGTTTGAAGCCGTGTCTTCGACACTTTATTGCTCATGCTCCAAATACACCTCAATACCTACAAAATGAGTAGAAAACTATCAAACGGTACACAAATACACTAAGACTTGATTATACACTAAATATACACATTTACATACAAAGCGGGGTTTATTCGAACGATATTTAACAAAAAGTATAGATAAGTGCAACAAAACTTATATACAAAAATAGGTACATTTTGCACTTATCAACTCTCCCCAACGTACATAATTGTTTGTCCTCAAACAAAGCCAACAACTAAAGGAACAAACGCAATAACCAAAGAATCATGAATCAACAAGTTTTTACAAACAAAAACTAATGCAATGGTTCAACTGAAAATGGTACACAGAAAGTAAATACTTACCACTAAACTTCAACGATAACATAATCACGAAACAAATGCAAAATACAAAAATCATGCCAAACATCCTAAAACAAGACAAGTTCAAATGTGAATCACACCTAGCAAAAACAATCATCGGTAGATGAAAAACATAAAATGAGGTACTTTCACTCACACAACAATCTTGCAAACAAAAGACTAAATTATGCATCCATCCAAAAATTCACATTGAACATACAAAGGCACGAATCACAAGGACTTTTCAAGGTTATAATGTGGTCGGGTAAACAAACAAGGGGCAATTCCTAAAGCTAATCGAAACAAAAACTTGCCGAAACCTAAGGGAGTGATCAACTCACAAAAGTTCAAACACAAAATTTCAATCAAACTTCTTCCGAAATCCCAAGTGTTACACAAAACACAATACTTATTTAGCACAATTATTGAAACTCTTTTTGTTTCCTTTTTCAAGGATTTTCTTTTTCTCCCTTTTTTTTTCTTTCCTTTTCTTTGTCACATTTTTTTTCTCTTTTTTTTCTTTTCTTTTTCAATCCTCATAGAATCCAACCAATGAGTACACAATCATTCTCTCCCCAACTTGAATTCAACCACATCATCATGTGAACACTCCCTACTTTCTAAGGCAAGGAAAAAATCCATACAACAACACAAAATTGAGGTCCAAGAAAAAACAAAATCCATCAAAAATAAGTGAACTAAATACTTATAGACAAGCATTAAGTTCAAATAAAAACATGGATCAAAAAGCTCAAAGGGGTTACAAATTCTCACACACTCACAAGGTGAATTGACTATTTGGCTAGGGTGGTTGTGCTCAAAATGAAAAAATGCCTTGATCCTTTTCATGCATTCATATAAGCAATACAAACAAAAGATTCAACATAATAAAATCCAGTAAAACAAAATTGTCGGTACTCCGATCATATAACAATGGAAGGCTTCCTCACAAAAAGGGTAGGAACTAACGTGATTCACATACAAACAAGTATATAAAAGAATGAATGGCATAGAAGTTGTAAAAAGCCTAAGTATCATGAATATGCTAAAGTATAGAAAGCGATAAATACATACCTTGAACGTGTACAAAACTTTAAACACTATCATTACCACGCATTCGCAAGTTGAAATGATAAAAAATGGACAAACACCGAATGCGACTTCAAGCAATCGGGCAAAAATTTGAGTCCAAACAACAACAAAAGATTTAGAAAAATTACTAATAATTACTAATATATAAGGCCTTGGTGGAAGTGGGAAAAAGGGGGAGCCAAGTGAACAATTAAAAGAAATCATTGGCTCAGCACAGCAGAGCGCGCTCAGCGCGCAGGCCCGCGCTGAACGCGCTACACCAGAACAAGAAAAATCAGTACAGCAACAAGGTTCTGGTGTAGGCTTCCACTTAACACCTACACAATCTCATATACAATGAAAAAGTAATAACGGAACAAAAAATGATAAAACACGCTTGTTTTACGCCATAAGCTCAACGCCTATTATTTATACACATTTCTCCAAGTTGCCTTTTTACACGGTTAGCGCTCACCGACGACGAAACCTAACCAAACACTTAGCAAACGTGAAGAGAAACAAACATATACACTAAATTTACAATTATGCAAAACATGTAAAATTCACAAATATGGTAAGCATATACAAGTATCAATATCAACAAGTGAAAATAGACAATATATACGATATCTACAAAACTCAAAAACAAAGAAACTATCGCAATGCGATCCAATAAAAACATCGATCCCTGGCAACGACGCCATTTTGTTGGTTGCGGTATAGGGCAAGCAAGCAAAAAGATTTGGAAGTATTTTTTCGAGAATTTATCGTGTCCATAGAGATCGGTGCTACTGAACTGCCGTTCGACAATTTAATTATTAATGAGTTTGGTTTTGAAATGGTTTAAAGCGTAAAAACAGAAAAGTAAATAAAAACATAAAAACAATTCATTCTTCAACAAGACGAACTTATCAAGCATACATATAATCCACTCGTCACAAACATAAATTTACCGACCAAGTATACTCCACCTGCAATACTCGTCAAAATCATCCAGTATCACTCACAACAGTGTCCATCTCTGGCACACTGAGCTGAGAGACAACCGTATTACTCTCGTCGTCACTCTCGCGCACGACGCCTCGAAACACGGAAGACATTAAGTTCCGACACCAAAAAGATTATCATCTAAATGTATCTCTAGCATCTAGACAATAGTTATCCATCCCTAATCAAGATTCGTGATGTTTATCTCTAACACAACACAAATCCAAACATAAATGCAAAAAGATCAAGGAAGACATCGATAATGATTTGTAAAGAAAATTTCATATAATATTAAGATCAACAAAGATACATATGTTCATAGTAACTATACAATACCCAACAAAAAGAAATTACAAAGAGAAGAGAGAAGAGGAACCAAACATTTCCTGGTTTGTCAACACCAATCGACGAGAGATTCGACTCCGGATCATCCAAATGCAAGCTCCAATGATGTTTTCTAAGCTAATCTACAAGAAAAATGAAGTTTGATGGAGTTGGGAGCAAAAAAATACCCAAAACCATCCCTAAAAATGTGTTTTTTACCCATATTTATTGCTGTCATCATCGCAGACCGCGCTCAGTGTAACACCCCCTTTCTATACCCCCAAATAATCAAATAATCATTTAGGCACATCTTAAAAATTTCGTCAGAGTATAATTATAACATGGCATAGAAGAGGCATGTCACATCATACACAATTTTACAACATACAACACCTGCTCAAAACGTGGATATGCAACAGTGGGGTAACTTTGCAACAGAGGAACTTTGTCCTTACACCCACATTTCAATATTTAGAATAAAAGCGGAAAATCTAAACATTAAACCACATTCGAACATATATACAGGGATATATACTTCACCAAGTATTATCCACCAACATGATTCATGTTTACATCAACATTTATCCACAAGATACATGTACAAATGTATCACAAAAGAATAATATACATGCTAGCTACCCGGTGCTACATATCAGAGCCAACCGACCAAAAGAAAGAAGACACGCTCCACAAAAAGACCTCCTGCATACCTACTCTGCAATGCCTCATAGAGCATTATAAAACAACAGAAGGGTGAGAAATATTATCATAATAACAATGTATATAATTATATATATAAACATAAAAATACACATATTCCACATTCTCGCCACAATCCATCACAATTTCTTCCATATACATCACAATGTATATCTACATATCAACCAAGCATATTCATCATGCATACTTTCACAATTCCCAATCATTCCACATAAACATACACAATTATGTTTACTCAACAACACATCATTATAAAGATGATAAATGCAAATCATAGAGACCGACTCACGACTCTATGCAAATGCAACGCGGGTACCGACTCAATCATCTCAAGTTCACTCAGGAACTTCTGCTGGAACCATCGCTCGTTACCAAAGTAACTCCCCGTCGGGCCTACGATGTTAACCCATTGCTCACACCCCACATGGGCACACAATGTTTATGGATCGCTCACACCCCACCTGGGCACACGACCCGATCGCTCACACCCCACATGCGGGCACACGATCTGATTGCTCACACCTCACCTAGGCACACAATCCGATTGCTCACACCTCACATAGGCACACAATCGTTCGTAACCATCGCTCACACCTCACATAGGCACACGATGTTACCACGGATTCTCATTAGAATCGCTCAACACAAGAATGTATTTCATGATGCCTCACATGAAAAATGACACAAAACATTCTTGAAATGCATACATATTCACAATATATTCATGCATTCATCTCATACAATCACATATAATCTATATACATTCACATCAATGCACTATTGTATGATTCACGTTCAAATACACCATCAAAACGGTAAAAGTCGCTAAATAGCACTATTCCCGACTTTCCGACATAATAAAATCGGCCAACAGTTTCCACACCATCATAATCATAAAGTACAGCTCAATAGCTTTCCAACGATATAAAGAACGCCTAAATCGGAGTTACGGTTCGAAAATTATGAATTTTGTAAAAAAAAGAAATTATTTTTCAAAAACAGAACAACCGCCCGGCGAAGCATGCTCACCGCCCGGCGAAACGTGCTTCCCCTCTGCCCCAAAATAATTCAAAGAGGCAGAAGCTTGGCACCTCTGCGTCTCTCGAACCGCCCAGCGAAAAGGATGCATCGCCCGGCGCTCAGGACCTTTCGCCCGGCGCTCAGCACCAGAAGCAGAAAAATTCTGCTGCGTGAACATTGTTCCACACCTCCAATTTTTCCCATTTTCTTCCCCAAATCATTTTCAACAGCAAAACAATTACTAGCAGTGGTTCATACACACATATAGATCATACAACACAATTTATATCGATTTCTATCCGCGAAAACATCGATTTCTACCATTTTCTACACAAATGGGTTTAGTTCCAAAACTCATGAAAATCAACAAAATCAACAATACAATCATACATAATCATACACATTGCTAAGATAACAACATTTCACACCCTTACCCGGATTCCAACTTGCTATGTGATTGATCTTGATGAATTTTCCTAGTTTTCCTCTTTTCCTCTTCTTTTCTCTTCCTCCTCTTTCTTTCTCTTCTTCTTTTCTCTAATTCCCTTTTCTTACTATTTTTCCTTTCTATCTCTTTTCTTTCTATTTCTTTCTTTTCTATTTCTTTCTCTCATTTTCCAAACAATCAATTAATTCATTTTTCTCACCGATTCTAATTCCACTTAATTTCTAATTTATCATTAATTGAGAAAAGTCTAAAATACTCTCCATTCTAATTTCCCCAAAAACTCTCAAAACGGTAAAATAACATTTAACACACCAAATTCACAATTAAAATAATTTATCATCCAATAAAAATAAAAGACTCCACATAATTGGGAAATAATCAAAATCGGGCCGTTACACTCAGCGCACTCTTTTTAAAGTTAAACCGCCTTACAAGCGCGCTCAGCGCGCTCGGAGCGCGCTCAGCGGGCAACTTGCTGCCTTGAAAAATGTTTCAGCCATAACTTGAGAACCGTAACTCCGTTTTTCGCCCGGTTCGAAGCGTTGGAAAGCTTATTCAATTTCCTATCTAACAATGAATAAATATCAACCAAATTGGTGATTTTTATTATCCTCATTTTGAGCCGTATTCGTTGATGAGTTGCTCAAAATCGTGTGTTTGAAGCCGTGTCTTCGACACTTTATTGCTCATGCTCCAAATACACCTCAATACCTACAAAATGAGTAGATAACTATCAAACGGTACACAAATACACTAAAACTTGATTATACACTAAATATACACATTTACATACAAAGTGGGGTTTATTCGAATGATATTTAACAAAAAGTATAGATAAGTGCAACAAAACTTATATACAAAAATAGGTACATTTTGCACTTATCAACTCTCCCCAACTTACATAATTATTTGTCCTCAAACAAAGCCAACAACTAAAGGAACAAACGCAATAACCAAAGAATCATGAATCAACAAGTTTTTACAAACAAAAACAAATGCAATGGTTCAACCGAAAATGGTACACACAAAGTAAATACTTACCACTAAACTTCAACGATAACATAATCACGAAACAAATGCAAAATACAAAAATCATGCCAAACATCCTCAAACAACACAAGTTCAAATGTGAATCACACCTAGCAAAAACAATCATCGGTAGATGAAAAACATAAAATGAGGTACTTTCACTCACACAACAATCTTGCAAACAAAAGACTAAATTATGCATCCATCAAAAAATTCACATTGAACATACAAAGGCACGAACCACAAGGACTTTTCAAGGTTATAATATGGTCGGGTAAACAAACAAGGGGCAATTCCTAAAGCTAATCGAAACAAAAACTTGCCGAAACCTAAGGGAGTGATCAACTCACAAAAGTTCAAACACAAAATTTCAATCAAACTTCTTCCGAAATCCCAAGTGTTACACAAAATACAATACTTATTTAGCACAATTATTGAAACTCTTTTTGTTTCCTTTTTCAAGGATTTTCTTTTTCTCCCTTTTTTTTTCTTTCCTTTTCTTTGTCACATTTTTTTCTCTTTTTTTTTCTTTTCTTTTTCAATCCTCATAGAATCCAACCAATGAGTACACAATCATTCTCTCCCCAACTTGAATTCAACCACATCATCATGTGAATACTCCCTACTTTCTAAGGCAAGGAAAAAATCCATACAACAACACAAAGTTGAGGTCCAAGAAAAAACAAAATCCATCAAAAATAAGTGAACTAAATACTCATAGACAAGCATTAAGTTCAAATAAAAACATGGATCAAAAAGCTCAAAGGGGTTACAAATTCTCACACACTCACAAGGTGAATTGACTATTTGGCTAGGGTGGTTGTGCTCAAAATGAAAAAATGCCTTGATCCTTTTCATGCATTCATATAAGCAATACAAACAAAAGATTCAACATAATAATATCCAGTAAAACAAAATTGTCGGTACTCCGAGCATATAACAATGGAAGGCTTCCTCACAAAAAGGGTAGGAACTAACGTGATTCACATACGAACAAGTATATAAAAGAATGAATGGCATAGAAGTTGTAAAAAGCCTAAGTATCATGAATATGCTAAAGTATAGAAAGCGATAAATACATACCTTGAACGTGTACAAAACTTTAAACACTATCATTACCACGCATTCGCAAGTTGAAATGATAAAAAATGGACGAACACCGAATGCGACTTCAAGCAATCGGGCAAAAATTTGAGTCCAAACAACAACAAAAGAATTAGAAAAATTACTAATAATTACTAATATATAAGGCCTTGGTGGAAGTGGGAAAAGGGGGAGCCAAGTGAACAATTAAAAGAAATCATTGGCTCAGCACAGCAGAGCGCGCTCAGCGCGCAGGCCCGCACTGAGCGCGCTACACCAGAACCAGAAAAATCAGTACAACAACAAGGTTCTGGTGTAGGCTTCCACTTAACACCTACACAATCTCATATACAATGAAAAAGTAATAACGGAACAAAAAATGATAAAACACGCTTGTTTTACGCCGTAAGCTCGACGCCGATTATTTATACACATTTCTCCAAGTTGCCTTTTTACACGGTTAGCGCTCACCGACGACGAAACCTAACCAAACACTTAGCAAACGTGAAGAGAAACAAACATATACACTAAATTTACAATTATGCAAAACATGTAAAATTCACAAATATGGTAAGCATATACAAGTATCAATATCAACAAGTGAAAATAGACAATATATACGATATCTACAAAACTCAAAAACAAAGAAACTATCGCAATGCGATCCAATAAAAACATCGATCCCTGGCAACGACGCCATTTTGTTGGTTGCGGTATAGGGCAAGCAAGCAAAAAGATTTGGAAGTATTTTTCCGAGAATTTATCGTGTCCACAGAGATCGGTGCTACTGAACTGCCGTTCGACAATTTAATTGTTAATGAGTTTGGTTTTGAAATGGTTTAAAGCGTAAAAACAGAAAAGTAAATAAAAACATAAAAACAATTCATTCTTCAACAAGACGAACTTATCAAGCATACATATAATCCACTCGTCACAAACATAAATTTACCGACCAAGTATACTCCACCTGCAATACTCGTCAAAATCATCCAGCATCACTCACAACAGTGTTCATCTCTGGCACACTGAGCTGAGAGACAACCGTATTACTCTCGTCGTCACTCTCGCGCACGACGCCTCGAAACACGGAAAACATTAAGTTCCGACACCAAAAAGATTATCCTCTAAATCTATCTCTAGCATCTAGACAATAGATATCCATCCCTAATCAAGATTCGTGATGTTTATCTCTAACACAACACAAATCCAAACATAAATGCAAAAAGATCAAGGAAGACATCGATAATGATTTGTAAAGCAAATTTCATATAATATTAAGATCAACAAAGATACATATGTTCATAGTAACTATACAATACCCAACAAAAAGAAATTACAAAGAGAAGAGAGAAGAGGAACCAAACATTTCTTGGTTTGTCAACACCAATCGACGAGAGATTCGACTCCGGATCATCCAAATGCAAGCTCCAATGATGTTTTCTAAGCTAATCTACAAGAAAAATGAAGTTTGATGGAGTTGGGAGCAAAAAAATACCCAAAACCATCCCTAAAAATGTGTTTTTTACCCATATTTATTGCTGTCATCATCGCAGACCGCGCTCAGCGCACTCTTTTTAAAGTTAAACCGCCTTACAAGCGCGCTCGGAGCGCGCTCAGCGGGCAACCTGCTGCCTTGAAAAATGTTTCAGCCATAACTTGAGAACCGTAACTCCGTTTTTCGCCCGGTTCGAAGCGTTGGAAAGCTTATTCAATTTCCTATCTAACAATGAATAAATATCAACCAAATTGGTGATTTTTATTATCCTCATTTTGAGCCGTATTCGTTGATGAGTTGCTCAAAATCGTGTGTTTGAAGCCGTGTCTTCGACACTTTATTGCTCATGCTCCAAATACACCTCAATACCTACAAAATGAGTAGATAACTATCAAACGGTACACAAATACACTAAAACTTGATTATACACTAAATATACACATTTACATACAAAGTGGGGTTTATTCGAACGATATTTAACAAAAAGTATAGATAAGTGCAACAAAACTTATATACAAAAATAGGTACATTTTGCACTTATCAACTCTCCCCAACTTACATAATTATTTGTCCTCAAACAAAGCCAACAACTAAAGGAACAAACGCAATAACCAAAGAATCATGAATCAACAAGTTTTTACAAACAAAAACAAATGCAATGGTTCAACCGAAAATGGTACACACAAAGTAAATACTTACCACTAAACTTCAACGATAACATAATCACGAAACAAATGCAAAATACAAAAATCATGCCAAACATCCTCAAACAACACAAGTTCAAATGTGAATCACACCTAGCAAAAACAATCATCGGTAGATGAAAAACATAAAATGAGGTACTTTCACTCACACAACAATCTTGCAAACAAAAGACTAAATTATGCATCCATCAAAAAATTCACATTGAACATACAAAGGCACGAACCACAAGGACTTTTCAAGGTTATAATATGGTCGGGTAAACAAACAAGGGGCAATTCCTAAAGCTAATCGAAACAAAAACTTGCCGAAACCTAAGGGAGTGATCAACTCACAAAAGTTCAAACACAAAATTTCAATCAAACTTCTTCCGAAATCCCAAGTGTTACACAAAATACAATACTTATTTAGCACAATTATTGAAACTCTTTTTGTTTCCTTTTTCAAGGATTTTCTTTTTCTCCCTTTTTTTTTCTTTCCATTTCTTTGTCACATTTTTTTCTCTTTTTTTTTTCTTTTCTTTTTCAATCCTCATAGAATCCAACCAATGAGTACACAATCATTCTCTCCCCAACTTGAATTCAACCACATCATCATGTGAATACTCCCTACTTTCTAAGGCAAGGAAAAAATCCATACAACAACACAAAGTTGAGGTCCAAGAAAAAACAAAATCCATCAAAAATAAGTGAACTAAATACTCATAGACAAGCATTAAGTTCAAATAAAAACATGGATCAAAAAGCTCAAAGGGGTTACAAATTCTCACACACTCACAAGGTGAATTGACTATTTGGCTAGGGTGGTTGTGCTCAAAATGAAAAAATGCCTTGATCCTTTTCATGCATTCATATAAGCAATACAAACAAAAGATTCAACATAATAAAATCCAGTAAAACAAAATTGTCGGTACTCCGAGCATATAACAATGGAAGGCTTCCTCACAAAAAGGGTAGGAACTAACGTGATTCACATACGAACAAGTATATAAAAGAATGAATGGCATAGAAGTTGTAAAAAGCCTAAGTATCATGAATATGCTAAAGTATAGAAAGCGATAAATACATACCTTGAACGTGTACAAAACTTTAAACACTATCATTACCACGCATTCGCAAGTTGAAATGATAAAAAATGGACGAACACCGAATGCGAGTTCAAGCAATCGGGCAAAAATTTGAGTCCAAACAACAACAAAAGAATTAGAAAAATTACTAATAATTACTAATATATAAGGCCTTGGTGGAAGTGGGAAAAAGGGGGAGCCAAGTGAACAATTAAAAGAAATCATTGGCTCAGCACAGCAGAGCGCGCTCAGCGCGCAGGCCCGCACTGAGCGCGCTACACCAGAACCAGAAAAATCAGTACAACAACAAGGTTCTGGTGTAGGCTTCCACTTAACACCTACACAATCTCATATACAATGAAAAAGTAATAACGGAACAAAAAATGATAAAACACGCTTGTTTTACGCCGTAAGCTCGACGCCGATTATTTATACACATTTCTCCAAGTTGCCTTTTTACACGGTTAGCGCTCACCGACGACGAAACCTAACCAAACATTTAGCAAACGTGAAGAGAAACAAACATATACACTAAATTTACAATTATGCAAAACATGTAAAATTCACAAATATGGTAAGCATATACAAGTATCAATATCAACAAGTGAAAATAGACAATATATACGATATCTACAAAACTCAAAAACAAAGAAACTATCGCAATGAGATCCAATAAAAACATCGATCCCTGGCAACGACGCCATTTTGTTGGTTGCGGTATAGGGCAAGCAAGCAAAAAGATTTGGAAGTATTTTTCCAAGAATTTATCGTGTCCACAGAGATCGGTGCTACTGAACTGCCGTTCGACAATTTAATTGTTAATGAGTTTGGTTTTGAAATGGTTTAAAGCGTAAAAACAGAAAAGTAAATAAAAACATAAAAACAATTCATTCTTCAACAAGACGAACTTATCAAGCATACATATAATCCACTCGTCACAAACATAAATTTACCGACCAAGTATACTCCACCTGCAATACTCGTCAAAATCATCCAGCATCACTCACAACAGTGTTCATCTCTGGCACACTGAGCTGAGAGACAACCGTATTACTCTCGTCGTCACTCTCGCGCACGACGCCTCGAAACACGGAAAACATTAAGTTCCGACACCAAAAAGATTATCCTCTAAATCTATCTCTAGCATCTAGACAATAGATATCCATCCCTAATCAAGATTCGTGATGTTTATCTCTAACACAACACAAATCCAAACATAAATGCAAAAAGATCAAGGAAGACATCGATAATGATTTGTAAAGCAAATTTCATATAATATTAAGATCAACAAAGATACATATGTTCATAGTAACTATACAATACCCAACAAAAAGAAATTACAAAGAGAAGAGAGAAGAGGAACCAAACATTTCTTGGTTTGTCAACACCAATCGACGAGAGATTCGACTCCGGATCATCCAAATGCAAGCTCCAATGATGTTTTCTAAGCTAATCTACAAGAAAAATGAAGTTTGATGGAGTTGGGAGCAAAAAAATACCCAAAACCATCCCTAAAAATGTGTTTTTTACCCATATTTATTGCTGTCATCATCGCAGACCGCGCTCAGCGCACTCTTTTTAAAGTTAAACCGCCTTACAAGCGCGCTCGGAGCGCGCTCAGCGGGCAACCTGCTGCCTTGAAAAATGTTTCAGCCATAACTTGAGAACCGTAACTCCGTTTTTTGCCCGGTTCGAAGCGTTGGAAAGCTTATTCAATTTCCTATCTAACAATGAATAAATATCAACCAAATTGGTGATTTTTATTATCCTCATTTTGAGCCGTATTCGTTGATGAGTTGCTCAAAATCGTGTGTTTGAAGCCGTGTCTTCGACACTTTATTGCTCATGCTCCAAATACACCTCAATACCTACAAAATGAGTAGATAACTATCAAACGGTACACAAATACACTAAAACTTGATTATACACTAAATATACACATTTACATACAAAGTGGGGTTTATTCGAACGATATTTAACAAAAAGTATAGATAAGTGCAACAAAACTTATATACAAAAATAGGTACATTTTGCACTTATCAACTCTCCCCAACTTACATAATTATTTGTCCTCAAACAAAGCCAACAACTAAAGGAACAAACGCAATAACCAAAGAATCATGAATCAACAAGTTTTTACAAACAAAAACAAATGCAATGGTTCAACCGAAAATGGTACACACAAAGTAAATACTTACCACTAAACTTCAACGATAACATAATCACGAAACAAATGCAAAATACAAAAATCATGCCAAACATCCTCAAACAACACAAGTTCAAATGTGAATCACACCTAGCAAAAACAATCATCGGTAGATGAAAAACATAAAATGAGGTACTTTCACTCACACAACAATCTTGCAAACAAAAGACTAAATTATGCATCCATCAAAAAATTCACATTGAACATACAAAGGTACGAACCACAAGGACTTTTCAAGGTTATAATATGGTCGGGTAAACAAACAAGGGGCAATTCCTAAAGCTAATCGAAACAAAAACTTGCCGAAACCTAAGGGAGTGATCAACTCACAAAAGTTCAAACACAAAATTTCAATCAAACTTCTTCCGAAATCCCAAGTGTTACACAAAATACAATACTTATTTAGCACAATTATTGAAACTCTTTTTGTTTCCTTTTTCAAGGATTTTCTTTTTCTCCCTTTTTTTTTCTTTCCTTTTCTTTGTCACATTTTTTTCTCTTTTTTTTTCTTTTCTTTTTCAATCCTCATAGAATCCAACCAATGAGTACACAATCATTCTCTCCCCAACTTGAATTCAACCACATCATCATGTGAATACTCCCTACTTTCTAAGGCAAGGAAAAAATCCATACAACAACACAAAGTTGAGGTCCAAGAAAAAACAAAATCCATCAAAAATAAGTGAACTAAATACTCATAGACAAGCATTAAGTTCAAATAAAAACATGGATCAAAAAGCTCAAAGGGGTTACAAATTCTCACACACTCACAAGGTGAATTGACTATTTGGCTAGGGTGGTTGTGCTCAAAATGAAAAAATGCCTTGATCCTTTTCATGCATTCATATAAGCAATACAAACAAAAGATTCAACATAATAAAATCCAGTAAAACAAAATTGTCGGTACTCCGAGCATATAACAATGGAAGGCTTCCTCACAAAAAGGGTAGGAACTAACGTGATTCACATACGAACAAGTATATAAAAGAATGAATGGCATAGAAGTTGTAAAAAGCCTAAGTATCATGAATATGCTAAAGTATAGAAAGCGATAAATACATACCTTGAACGTGTACAAAACTTTAAACACTATCATTACCACGCATTCGCAAGTTGAAATGATAAAAAATGGACGAACACCGAATGCGACTTCAAGCAATCGGGCAAAAATTTGAGTCCAAACAACAACAAAAGAATTAGAAAAATTACTAATAATTACTAATATATAAGGCCTTGGTGGAAGTGGGAAAAAGGGGGAGCCAAGTGAACAATTAAAAGAAATCATTGGCTCAGCACAGCAGAGCGCGCTCAGCGCGCAGGCCCGCACTGAGCGCGCTACACCAGAACCAGAAAAATCAGTACAACAACAAGGTTCTGGTGTAGGCTTCCACTTAACACCTACACAATCTCATATACAATGAAAAAGTAATAACGGAACAAAAAATGATAAAACACGCTTGTTTTACGCCGTAAGCTCGACGCCGATTATTTATACACATTTCTACAAGTTGCCTATTTACACGGTTAGCGCTCACCGACGACGAAACCTAACCAAACACTTAGCAAACGTGAAGAGAAACAAACATATACACTAAATTTACAATTATGCAAAACATGTAAAATTCACAAATATGGTAAGCATATACAAGTATCAATATCAACAAGTGAAAATAGACAATATATACGATATCTACAAAACTCAAAAACAAAGAAACTATCGCAATGCGATCCAATAAAAACATCGATCCCCGGCAACGACGCCATTTTGTTGGTTGCGGTATAGGGCAAGCAAGCAAAAAGATTTGGAAGTATTTTTCCGAGAATTTATCGTGTCCACAGAGATCGGTGCTACTGAACTGCCGTTCGACAATTTAATTGTTAATGAGTTTGGTTTTGAAATGGTTTAAAGCGTAAAAACAGAAAAGTAAATAAAAACATAAAAACAATTCATTCTTCAACAAGACGAACTTATCAAGCATACATATAATCCACTCGTCACAAACATAAATTTACCGACCAAGTATACTCCACCTGCAATACTCGTCAAAATCATCCAGCATCACTCACAACAGTGTTCATCTCTGGCACACTGAGCTGAGAGACAACCGTATTACTCTCGTCGTCACTCTCGCGCACGACGCCTCGAAACACGGAAAACATTAAGTTCCGACACCAAAAAGATTATCCTCTAAATCTATCTCTAGCATCTAGACAATAGATATCCATCCCTAATCAAGATTCGTGATGTTTATCTCTAACACAACACAAATCCAAACATAAATGCAAAAAGATCAAGGAAGACATCGATAATGATTTGTAAAGCAAATTTCATATAATATTAAGATCAACAAAGATACATATGTTCATAGTAACTATACAATACCCAACAAAAAGAAATTACAAAGAGAAGAGAGAAGAGGAACCAAACATTTCTTGGTTTGTCAACACCAATCGACGAGAGATTCGACTCCGGATCATCCAAATGCAAGCTCCAATGATGTTTTCTAAGCTAATCTACAAGAAAAATGAAGTTTGATGGAGTTGGGAGCAAAAAAATACCCAAAACCATCCCTAAAAATGTGTTTTTTACCCATATTTATTGCTGTCATCATCGCAGACCGCGCTCAGCGCACTCTTTTTAAAGTTAAACCGCCTTACAAGCGCGCTCGGAGCGCGCTCAGCGGGCAACCTGCTGCCTTGAAAAATGTTTCAGCCATAACTTGAGAACCGTAACTCCGTTTTTCGCCCGGTTCGAAGCGTTGGAACGCTTATTCAATTTCCTATCTAACAATGAATAAATATCAACCAAATTGGTGATTTTTATTATCCTCATTTTGAGCCGTATTCGTTGATGAGTTGCTCAAAATCGTGTGTTTGAAGCCGTGTCTTCGACACTTTATTGCTCATGCTCCAAATACACCTCAATACCTACAAAATGAGTAGATAACTATCAAACGGTACACAAATACACTAAAACTTGATTATACACTAAATATACACATTTACATACAAAGTGGGGTTTATTCGAACGATATTTAACAAAAAGTATAGATAAGTGCAACAAAACTTATATACAAAAATAGGTACATTTTGCACTTATCAACTCTCCCCAACTTACATAATTATTTGTCCTCAAACAAAGCCAACAACTAAAGGAACAAACGCAATAACCAAAGAATCATGAATCAACAAGTTTTTACAAACAAAAACAAATGCAATGGTTCAACCAAAAATGGTACACACAAAGTAAATACTTACCACTAAACTTCAACGATAACATAATCACGAAACAAATGCAAAATACAAAAATCATGCCAAACATCCTCAAACAACACAAGTTCAAATGTGAATCACACCTAGCAAAAACAATCATCGGTAGATGAAAAACATAAAATGAGGTACTTTCACTCACACAACAATCTTGCAAACAAAAGACTAAATTATGCATCCATCAAAAAATTCACATTGAACATACAAAGGCACGAACCACAAGGACTTTTCAAGGTTATAATATGGTCGGGTAAACAAACAAGGGGCAATTCCTAAAGCTAATCGAAACAAAAACTTGCCGAAACCTAAGGGAATGATCAACTCACAAAAGTTCAAACACAAAATTTCAATCAAACTTCTTCCGAAATCCCAAGTGTTACACAAAATACAATACTTATTTAGCACAATTATTGAAACTCTTTTTGTTTCCTTTTTCAAGGATTTTCTTTTTCTCCCTTTTTTTTTCTTTCCTTTTCTTTGTCACATTTTTTTCTCTTTTTTTTTCTTTTCATTTTCAATCCTCATAGAATCCAACCAATGAGTACACAATCATTCTCTCCCCAACTTGAATTCAACCACATCATCATGTGAATACTCCCTACTTTCTAAGGCAAGGAAAAAATCCATACAACAACACAAAGTTGAGGTCCAAGAAAAAACAAAATCCATCAAAAATAAGTGAACTAAATACTCATAGACAAGCATTAAGTTCAAATAAAAACATGGATCAAAAAGCTCAAAGGGGTTACAAATTCTCACACACTCACAAGGTGAATTGACTATTTGGCTAGGGTGGTTGTGCTCAAAATGAAAAAATGCCTTGATCCTTTTCATGCATTCATATAAGCAATACAAACAAAAGATTCAACATAATAAAATCCAGTAAAACAAAATTGTCGGTACTCCGAGCATATAACAATGGAAGGCTTCCTCACAAAAAGGGTAGGAACTAACGTGATTCACATACGAACAAGTATATAAAAGAATGAATGGCATAGAAGTTGTAAAAAGCCTAAGTATCATGAATATGCAAAAGTATAGAAAGCGATAAATACATACCTTGAACGTGTACAAAACTTTAAACACTATCATTACCACGCATTCGCAAGTTGAAATGATAAAAAATGGACGAACACCGAATGCGACTTCAAGCAATCGGGCAAAAATTTGAGTCCAAACAACAACAAAAGAATTAGAAAAATTACTAATAATTACTAATATATAAGGCCTTGGTGGAAGTGGGAAAAAGGGGGAGCCAAGTGAACAATTAAAAGAAATCATTGGCTCAGCACAGCAGAGCGCGCTCAGCGCGCAGGCCCGCACTGAGCGCGCTACACCAGAACCAGAAAAATCAGTACAACAACAAGGTTCTGGTGTAGGCTTCCACTTAACACCTACACAATCTCATATACAATGAAAAAGTAATAACGGAACAAAAAATGATAAAACACGCTTGTTTTACGCCGTAAGCTCGACGCCTATTATTTATACACATTTCTCCAAGTTGCCTTTTTACATGGTTAGCGCTCACCGACGACGAAACCTAACCAAACACTTAGCAAACGTGAAGAGAAACAAACATATACACTAAATTTACAATTATGCAAAACATGTAAAATTCACAAATATGGTAAGCATATACAAGTATCAATATCAACAAGTGAAAATAGACAATATATACGATATCTACAAAACTCAAAAACAAAGAAACTATCGCAATGCGATCCAATAAAAACATCGATCCCTGGCAACGACGCCATTTTGTTGGTTGCGGTATAGGGCAAGCAAGCAAAAAGATTTGGAAGTATTTTTCCGAGAATATATCGTGTCCACAAAGATCGGTGCTACTGAACTGCCGTTCGACAATTTAATTGTTAATGAGTTTGGTTTTGAAATGGTTTAAAGCGTAAAAACAGAAAAGTAAATAAAAACATAAAAACAATTCATTCTTCAACAAGACGAACTTATCAAGCATACATATAATCCACTCGTCACAAACATAAATTTACCGACCAAGTATACTCCACCTGCAATACTCGTCAAAATCATCCAGCATCACTCACAACAGTGTTCATCTCTGGCACACTGAGCTGAGAGACAACCGTATTACTCTCGTCGTCACTCTCGCGCACGACGCCTCGAAACACGGAAAACATTAAGTTCCGACACCAAAAAGATTATCCTCTAAATCTATCTCTAGCATCTAGACAATAGATATCCATCCCTAATCAAGATTCGTGATGTTTATCTCTAACACAACACAAATCCAAACATAAATGCAAAAAGATCAAGGAAGACATCGATAATGATTTGTAAAGCAAATTTCATATAATATTAAGATCAACAAAGATACATATGTTCATAGTAACTATACAATACCCAACAAAAAGAAATTACAAAGAGAAGAGAGAAGAGGAACCAAACATTTCTTGGTTTGTCAACACCAATCGACGAGAGATTCGACTCCGGATCATCCAAATGCAAGCTCCAATGATGTTTTCTAAGCTAATCTACAAGAAAAATGAAGTTTGATGGAGTTGGGAGCAAAAAAATACCCAAAACCATCCCTAAAAATGTGTTTTTTACCCATATTTATTGCTGTCATCATCGCAGACCGCGCTCAGCGCACTCTTTTTAAAGTTAAACCGCCTTACAAGCGCGCTCGGAGCGCGCTCAGCGGGCAACCTGCTGCCTTGAAAAATGTTTCAGCCATAACTTGAGAACCGTAACTCCGTTTTTCGCCCGGTTCGAAGCGTTGGAAAGCTTATTCAATTTCCTATCTAACAATGAATAAATATCAACCAAATTGGTGATTTTTATTATCCTCATTTTGAGCCGTATTCGTTGATGAGTTGTTCAAAATCGTGTGTTTGAAGCCGTGTCTTCGACACTTTATTGCTCATGCTCCAAATACACCTCAATACCTACAAAATGAGTAGATAACTATCAAACGGTACACAAATACACTAAAACTTGATTATACACTAAATATACACATTTACATACAAAGTGGGGTTTATTCGAACGATATTTAACAAAAAGTATAGATAAGTGCAACAAAACTTATATACAAAAATAGGTACATTTTGCACTTATCAACTCTCCCCAACTTACATAATTATTTGTCCTCAAACAAAGCCAACAACTAAAGGAACAAACGCAATAACCAAAGAATCATGAATCAACAAGTTTTTACAAACAAAAACAAATGCAATGGTTCAACCGAAAATGGTACACACAAAGTAAATACTTACCACTAAACTTCAACGATAACATAATCACGAAACAAATGCAAAATACAAAAATCATGCCAAACATCCTCAAACAACACAAGTTCAAATGTGAATCACACCTAGCAAAAACAATCATCGGTAGATGAAAAACATAAAATGAGGTACTTTCACTCACACAACAATCTTGCAAACAAAAGACTAAATTATGCATCCATCAAAAAATTCACATTGAACATACAAAGGCACGAACCACAAGGACTTTTCAAGGTTATAATATGGTCGGGTAAACAAACAAGGGGCAATTCCTAAAGCTAATCGAAACAAAAACTTGCCGAAACCTAAGGGAGTGATCAACTCACAAAAGTTCAAACACAAAATTTCAATCAAACTTCTTCCGAAATCCCAAGTGTTACACAAAATACAATACTTATTTAGCACAATTATTGAAACTCTTTTTGTTTCCTTTTTCAAGGATTTTCTTTTTCTCCCTTTTTTTTTCTTTCCTTTTCTTTGTCACATTTTTTTCTCTTTTTTTTTCTTTTCTTTTTCAATCCTCATAGAATCCAACCAATGAGTACACAATCATTCTCTCCCCAACTTGAATTCAACCACATCATCATGTGAATACTCCCTACTTTCTAAGGCAAGGAAAAAATCCATACAACAACACAAAGTTGAGGTCCAAGAAAAAACAAAATCCATCAAAAATAAGTGAACTAAATACTCATAGACAAGCATTAAGTTCAAATAAAAACATGGATCAAAAAGCTCAAAGGGGTTACAAATTCTCACACACTCACAAGGTGAATTGACTATTTGGCTAGGGTGGTTGTGCTCAAAATGAAAAAATGCCTTGATCCTTTTCATGCATTCATATAAGCAATACAAACAAAAGATTCAACATAATAAAATCCAGTAAAACAAAATTGTCGGTACTCCGAGCATATAACAATGGAAGGCTTCCTCACAAAAAGGGTAGGAACTAACGTGATTCACATACGAACAAGTATATAAAAGAATGAATGGCATAGAAGTTGTAAAAAGCCTAAGTATCATGAATATGCTAAAGTATAGAAAGCGATAAATACATACCTTGAACGTGTACAAAACTTTAAACACTATCATTACCACGCATTCGCAAGTTGAAATGATAAAAAATGGACGAACACCGAATGCGAGTTCAAGCAATCGGGCAAAAATTTGAGTCCAAACAACAACAAAAGAATTAGAAAAATTACTAATAATTACTAATATATAAGGCCTTGGTGGAAGTGGGAAAAAGGGGGAGCCAAGTGAACAATTAAAAGAAATCATTGGCTCAGCACAGCAGAGCGCGCTCAGCGCGCAGGCCCGCACTGAGCGCGCTACACCAGAACCAGAAAAATCAGTACAACAACAAGGTTCTGGTGTAGGCTTCCACTTAACACCTACACAATCTCATATACAATGAAAAAGTAATAACGGAACAAAAAATGATAAAACACGCTTGTTTTACGCCGTAAGCTCGACGCCGATTATTTATACACATTTCTCCAAGTTGCCTTTTTACACGGTTAGCGCTCAACGACGACGAAACCTAACCAAACACTTAGCAAACGTGAAGAGAAACAAACATATACACTAAATTTACAATTATGCAAAACATGTAAAATTCACAAATATGGTAAGCATATACAAGTATCAATATCAACAAGTGAAAATAGACAATATATACGATATCTACAAAACTCAAAAACAAAGAAACTATCGCAATGCGATCCAATAAAAACATCGATCCCCGGCAACGACGTCATTTTGTTGGTTGCGGTATAGGGCAAGCAAGCAAAAAGATTTGGAAGTATTTTTCCGAGAATTTATCGTGTCCACAGAGATCGGTGCTACTGAACTGCCGTTCGACAATTTAATTGTTAATGAGTTTGGTTTTGAAATGGTTTAAAGCGTAAAAACAGAAAAGTAAATAAAAACATAAAAACAATTCATTCTTCAACAAGACGAACTTATCAAGCATACATATAATCCACTCGTCACAAACATAAATTTACCGACCAAGTATACTCCACCTGCAATACTCGTCAAAATCATCCAGCATCACTCACAACAGTGTTCATCTCTGGCACACTGAGCTGAGAGACAACCGTATTACTCTCGTCGTCACTCTCGCGCACGACGCCTCGAAACACGGAAAACATTAAGTTCCGACACCAAAAAGATTATCCTCTAAATCTATCTCTAGCATCTAGACAATAGATATCCATCCCTAATCAAGATTCGTGATGTTTATCTCTAACACAACACAAATCCAAACATAAATGCAAAAAGATCAAGGAAGACATCGATAATGATTTGTAAAGCAAATTTCATATAATATTAAGATCAACAAAGATACATATGTTCATAGTAACTATACAATACCCAACAAAAAGAAATTACAAAGAGAAGAGAGAAGAGGAACCAAACATTTCATGGTTTGTCAACACCAATCGACGAGAGATTCGACTCCGGATCATCCAAATGCAAGCTCCAATGATGTTTTCTAAGCTAATCTACAAGAAAAATGAAGTTTGATGGAGTTGGGAGCAAAAAAATACCCAAAACCATCCCTAAAAATGTGTTTTTTACCCATATTTATTGCTGTCATCATCGCAGACCGCGCTCAGCGCACTCTTTTTAAAGTTAAACCGCCTTACAAGCGCGCTCGGAGCGCGCTCAGCGGGCAACCTGCTGCCTTGAAAAATGTTTCAACCATAACTTGAGAACCGTAACTCCGTTTTTCGCCCGGTTCGAAGCGTTGGAAAGCTTATTCAATTTCCTATCTAACAATGAATAAATATCAACCAAATTGGTGATTTTTATTATCCTCATTTTGAGCCGTATTCGTTGATGAGTTGCTCAAAATCGTGTGTTTGAAGCCGTGTCTTCGACACTTTATTGCTCATGCTCCCAATACACCTCAATACCTACAAAATGAGTAGATAACTATCAAACGGTACACAAATACACTAAAACTTGATTATACACTAAAATTACACATTTACATACAAAGTGGGGTTTATTCGAACGATATTTAACAAAAAGTATAGATAAGTGCAACAAAACTTATATACAAAAATAGGTACATTTTGCACTTATCAACTCTCCCCAACTTACATAATTATTTGTCCTCAAACAAAGCCAACAACTAAAGGAACAAACGCAATAACCAAAGAATCATGAATCAACAAGTTTTTACAAACAAAAACAAATGCAATGGTTCAACCGAAAATGGTACACACAAAGTAAATACTTACCACTAAACTTCAACGATAACATAATCACGAAACAAATGCAAAATACAAAAATCATGCCAAACATCCTCAAACAACACAAGTTCAAATGTGAATCACACCTAGCAAAAACAATCATCGGTAGATGAAAAACATAAAATGAGGTACTTTCACTCACACAACAATCTTGCAAACAAAAGACTAAATTATGCATCCATCAAAAAATTCACATTGAACATACAAAGGCACGAACCACAAGGACTTTTCAAGGTTATAATATGGTCGGGTAAACAAACAAGGGGTAATTCCTAAAGCTAATCGAAACAAAAACTTGCCGAAACCTAAGGGAGTGATCAACTCACAAAAGTTCAAACACAAAATTTCAATCAAACTTCTTCCGAAATCCCAAGTGTTACACAAAATACAATACTTATTTAGCACAATTATTGAAACTCTTTTTGTTTCCTTTTTCAAGGATTTTCTTTTTCTCCCTTTTTTTTCCTTTCCTTTTCTTTGTCACATTTTTTTCTCTTTTTTTTCTTTTCTTTTTCAATCCTCATAGAATCCAACCAATGAGTACACAATCATTCTCTCCCCAACTTGAATTCAACCACATCATCATGTGAATACTCCCTACTTTCTAAGGCAAGGAAAAAATCCATACAACAACACAAAGTTGAGGTCCAAGAAAAAACAAAATCCATCAAAAATAAGTGAACTAAATACTCATAGACAAGCATTAAGTTCAAATAAAAACATGGATCAAAAAGCTCAAAGGGGTTACAAATTCTCACACACTCACAAGGTGAATTGACTATTTGGCTAGGGTGGTTGTGCTCGAAATGAAAAATGCCTTAATCCTTTTCATGCATTCATATAAGCAATACAAACAAAAGATTCAACATAATAAAATCCAGTAAAACAAAATTGTCGGTACTCCGAGCATATAACAATGGAAGGCTTCCTCACAAAAAGGGTAGGAACTAACGTGATTCACATACGAACAAGTATATAAAAGAATGAATGGCATAGAAGTTGTAAAAAGCCTAAGTATCATGAATATGCTAAAGTATAGAAAGCGATAAATACATACCTTGAACGTGTACAAAACTTTAAACACTATCATTACCACGCATTCGCAAGTTGAAATGATAAAAAATGGACGAACACCGAATGCGACTTCAAGCAATCGGGCAAAAATTTGAGTCCAAACAACAACAAAAGAATTAGAAAAATTACTAATAATTACTAATATATAAGGCCTTGGTGGAAGTGGGAAAAAGGGGGAGCCAATTGAACAATTAAAAGAAATCATTGGCTCAGCACAGCAGAGCGCGCTCAGCGCGCAGGCCCGCACTGAGCGCGCTACACCAGAACCAGAAAAATCAGTACAACAACAAGGTTCTGGTGTAGGCTTCCACTTAACACCTACACAATCTCATATACAATGAAAAAGTAATAACGGAACAAAAAATGATAAAACACGCTTGTTTTACGCCGTAAGCTCGACGCCTATTATTTATACACATTTCTCCAAGTTGCCTTTTTACACGGTTAGCGCTCACCGACGACGAAACCTAACCAAACACTTAGCAAACGTGAAGAGAAACAAACATATACACTAAATTTACAATTATGCAAAACATGTAAAATTCACAAATATGGTAAGCATATACAAGTATCAATATCAACAAGTGAAAATAGACAATATATACGATATCTACAAAACTCAAAAACAAAGAAACTATCGCAATGCGATCCAATAAAAACATCGATCCCTGGCAACGACGCCATTTTGTTGGTTGCGGTATAGGGCAAGCAAGCAAAAAGATTTGGAAGTATTTTTCCGAGAATTTATCGTGTCCACAGAGATCGGTGCTACTGAACTGCCGTTCGACAATTTAATTGTTAATGAGTTTGGTTTTGAAATGGTTTAAAGCGTAAAAACAGAAAAGTAAATAAAAACATAAAAACAATTCATTCTTCAACAAGACGAACTTATCAAGCATACATATAATCCACTCGTCACAAACATAAATTTACCGACCAAGTATACTCCACCTGCAATACTCGTCAAAATCATCCAGCATCACTCACAACAGTGTTCATCTCTGGCACACTGAGCTGAGAGACAACCGTATTACTCTCGTCATCACTCTCGCGCACGACGCCTCGAAACACGGAAAACATTAAGTTCCGACACCAAAAAGATTATCCTCTAAATCTATCTCTAGCATCTAGACAATAGATATCCATCCCTAATCAAGATTCGTGATGTTTATCTCTAACACAACACAAATCCAAACATAAATGCAAAAAGATCAAGGAAGACATCGATAATGATTTGTAAAGCAAATTTCATATAATATTAAGATCAACAAAGATACATATGTTCATAGTAACTATACAATACCCAACAAAAAGAAATTACAAAGAGAAGAGAGAAGAGGAACCAAACATTTCTTGGTTTGTCAACACCAATCGACGAGAGATTCGACTCCGGATCATCCAAATGCAAGCTCCAATGATGTTTTCTAAGCTAATCTACAAGAAAAATGAAGTTTGATGGAGTTGGGAGCAAAAAAATACCCAAAACCATCCCTAAAAATGTGTTTTTTACCCATATTTATTGCTGTCATCATCGCAGATCGCGCTCAGCGCACTCTTTTTAAAGTTAAACCGCCTTACAAGCGCGCTCGGAGCGCGCTCAGCGGGCAACCTGCTGCCTTGAAAAATGTTTCAGCCATAACTTGAGAACCGTAACTCCGTTTTTCGCCCGGTTCGAAGCGTTGGAAAGCTTATTCAATTTCCTATCTAACAATGAATAAATATCAACCAAATTGGTGATTTTTATTATCCTCATTTTGAGCCGTATTCGTTGATGAGTTGCTCAAAATCGTGTGTTTGAAGCCGTGTCTTCGACACTTTATTGCTCATGCTCCAAATACACCTCAATACCTACAAAATGAGTAGATAACTATCAAACGGTACACAAATACACTAAAACTTGATTATACACTAAATATACACATTTACATACAAAGTGGGGTTTATTCGAACGATATTTAACAAAAAGTATAGATAAGTGCAACAAAACTTATATACAAAAATAGGTACATTTTGCACTTATCAACTCTCCCCAACTTACATAATTATTTGTCCTCAAACAAAGCCAACAACTAAAGGAACAAACGCAATAACCAAAGAATCATGAATCAACAAGTTTTTACAAACAAAAACAAATGCAATGGTTCAACCGAAAATGGTACACACAAAGTAAATACTTACCACTAAACTTCAACGATAACATAATCACGAAACAAATGCAAAATACAAAAATCATGCCAAACATCCTCAAACAACACAAGTTCAAATGTGAATCACACCTAGCAAAAACAATCATCGGTAGATGAAAAACATAAAATGAGGTACTTTCACTCACACAACAATCTTGCAAACAAAAGACTAAATTATGCATCCATCAAAAAATTCACATTGAACATACAAAGGCACGAACCACAAGGACTTTTCAAGGTTATAATATGGTCGGGTAAACAAACAAGGGGCAATTCCTAAAGCTAATCGAAACAAAAACTTGCCGAAACCTAAGGGAGTGATCAACTCACAAAAGTTCAAACACAAAATTTCAATCAAACTTCTTCCGAAATCCCAAGTGTTACACAAAATACAATACTTATTTAGCACAATTATTGAAACTCTTTTTGTTTCCTTTTTCAAGGATTTTCTTTTTCTCCCTTTTTTTTCCTTTCCTTTTCTTTGTCACATTTTTTTCTCTTTTTTTTCTTTTCTTTTTCAATCCTCATAGAATCCAACCAATGAGTACACAATCATTCTCTCCCCAACTTGAATTCAACCACATCATCATGTGAATACTCCCTACTTTCTAAGGCAAGGAAAAAATCCATACAACAACACAAAATTGAGGTCCAAGAAAAAACAAAATCCATCAAAAATAAGTGAACTAAATACTCATAGACAAGCATTAAGTTCAAATAAAAACATGGATCAAAAAGCTCAAAGGGGTTACAAATTCTCACACACTCACAAGGTGAATTGACTATTTGGCTAGGGTGGTTGTGCTCAAAATGAAAAATGCCTTAATCCTTTTCATGCATTCATATAAGCAATACAAACAAAAGATTCAACATAATAAAATCCAGTAAAACAAAATTGTCGGTACTCCGAGCATATAACAATGGAAGGCTTCCTCACAAAAAGGGTAGGAACTAACGTGATTCACATACGAACAAGTATATAAAAGAATGAATGGCATAGAAGTTGTAAAAAGCCTAAGTATCATGAATATGCCAAAGTATAGAAAGCGATAAATACATACCTTGAACGTGTACAAAACTTTAAACACTATCATTACCACGCATTCGCAAGTTGAAATGATAAAAAATGGACGAACACCGAATGCGAGTTCAAGCAATCGGGCAAAAATTTGAGTCCAAACAACAACAAAAGAATTAGAAAAATTACTAATAATTACTAATATATAAGGCCTTGGTGGAAGTGGGAAAAAGGGGGAGCCAAGTGAACAATTAAAAGAAATCATTGGCTCAGCACAGCAGAGCGCACTCAGCGCGTAGGCCCGCACTGAGCGCGCTACACCAGAACCAGAAAAATCAGTACAACAACAAGGTTCTGGTGTAGGCTTCCACTTAACACCTACACAATCTCATATACAATGAAAAAGTAATAACGGAACAAAAAATGATAAAACACGCTTGTTTTACGCCGTAAGCTCGACGCCTATTATTTATACACATTTCTCCAAGTTGCCTTGTACACGGTTAGCGCTCACCGACGACGAAACCTAACCAAACACTTAGCAAACGTGAAGAGAAACAAACATATACACTAAATTTACAATTATGCAAAACATGTAAAATTCACAAATATGGTAAGCATATACAAGTATCAATATCAACAAGTGAAAATAGACAATATATACGATATCTACAAAACTCAAAAACAAAGAAACTATCGCAATGCGATCCAATAAAAACATCGATCCCTGGCAACGACGCCATTTTGTTGGTTGCGGTATAGGGCAAGCAAGCAAATAGATTTGGAAGTATTTTTCCGAGAATTTATCGTGTCCACAGAGATCGGTGCTACTGAACTGCCGTTCGACAATTTAATTGTTAATGAGTTTGGTTTTGAAATGGTTTAAAGCGTAAAAACAGAAAAGTAAATAAAAACATAAAAACAATTCATTCTTCAACAAGACGAACTTATCAAGCATACATATAATCCACTCGTCACAAACATAAATTTACCGACCAAGTATACTCCACCTGCAATACTCGTCAAAATCATCCAGCATCACTCACAACAGCGTTCATCTCTGGCACACTGAGCTGAGAGACAACCGTATTACTCTCGTCGTCACTCTCGCGCACGACGCCTCGAAACACAGAAGACATTAAGTTCCGACACCAAAAAGATTATCATCTAAATCTATCTCTAGCATCTAGACAATAGATATCCATCCCTAATCAAGATTCGTGATGTTTATCTCTAACAGAACACAAATCCAAACATAAATGCAAAAAGATCAAGGAAGACATCGATAATGATTTGTAAAGCAAATTTCATATAATATTAAGATCAACAAAGATACATATGTTCATAGTAACTATACAATACCCAACAAAAAGAAATTACAAAGAGAAGAGAGAAGAGGAACCAAACATTTCTTGGTTTGTCAACACCAATCGACGAGAGATTCGACTCCGGATCATCCAAATGCAAGCTCCAATGATGTTTTCTAAGCTAATCTACAAGAAAAATGAAGTTTGATGGAGTTGGGAGCAAAAAAATACCCAAAACCATCCCTAAAAATGTGTTTTTTACCCATATTTATTGCTGTCATCATCGCAGACCGCGCTCAGCGCACTCTTTTTAAAGTTAAACCGCCTTACAAGCGTGCTCGGAGCGCGCTCAGCGGGCAACCTGCTGCCTTGAAAAATGTTTCAGCCATAACTTGAGAACCGTAACTCCGTTTTTCGCCCGGTTCGAAGCGTTGGAAAGCTTATTCAATTTCCTATCTAACAATGAATAAATATCAACCAAATTGGTGATTTTTATTATCCTCATTTTGAGCCGTATTTGTTGATGAGTTGCTCAAAATCGTGTGTTTGAAGCCATGTCTTCGACACTTTATTGCTCATGCTCCAAATACACCTCAATACCTACAAAATGAGTAGATAACTATCAAACGGTACACAAATACACTAAAACTTGATTATACACTAAATATACACATTTACATACAAAGTGGGGTTTATTCGAACGATATTTAACAAAAAGTATAGATAAGTGCAACAAAACTTATATACAAAAATAGGTACATTTTGCACTTATCAACTCTCCCCAACTTACATAATTATTTGTCCTCAAACAAAGCCAACAACTAAAGGAACAAACGCAATAACCAAAGAATCATGAATCAACAAGTTTTTACAAACAAAAACAAATGCAATGGTTCAACCGAAAATGGTACACACAAAGTAAATACTTACCACTAAACTTCAACGATAACATAATCACGAAACAAATGCAAAATACAAAAATCATGCCAAACATCCTCAAACAACACAAGTTCAAAAGTGAATCACACCTAGCAAAAACAATCATCGGTAGATGAAAAACATAAAATGAGGTACTTTCACTCACACAACAATCTTGCAAACAAAAGACTAAATTATGCATCCATCAAAAAATTCACATTGAACATACAAAGGCACGAACCACAAGGACTTTTCAAGGTTATAATATGGTCGGGTAAACAAACAAGGGGCAATTCCTAAAGCTAATCGAAACAAAAACTTGCCGAAACCTAAGGGAGTGATCAACTCACAAAAGTTCAAACACAAAATTTCAATCAAACTTCTTCCGAAATCCCAAGTGTTACACAAAATACAATACTTATTTAGCACAATTATTGAAACTCTTTTTGTTTCCTTTTTCAAGGATTTTCTTTTTCTCCCTTTTTTTTTCTTTCCTTTTCTTTGTCACATTTTTTTCTCTTTTTTTTCTTTTCTTTTTCAATCCTCATAGAATCCAACCAATAAGTACACAATCATTCTCTCCCCAACTTGAATTCAACCACATCATCATGTGAATACTCCCTACTTTCTAAGGCAAGGAAAAAATCCATACAACAACACAAAGTTGAGGTCCAAGAAAAAACAAAATCCATCAAAAATAAGTGAACTAAATACTCATAGACAAGCATTAAGTTCAAATAAAAACATGGATCAAAAAGCTCAAAGGGGTTACAAATTCTCACACACTCACAAGGTGAATTGACTATTTGGCTAGGGTGGTTGTGCTCAAAATGAAAAAATGCCTTGATCCTTTTCATGCATTCATATAAGCAATACAAACAAAAGATTCAACATAATAAAATCCAGTAAAACAAAATTGTCGGTACTCCGAGCATATAACAATGGAAGGCTTCCTCACAAAAAGGGTAGGAACTAACGTGATTCACATACGAACAAGTATATAAAAGAATGAATGGCATAGAAGTTGTAAAAAGCCTAAGTATCATGAATATGCTAAAGTATAGAAAGCGATAAATACATACCTTGAACGTGTACAAAACTTTAAACACTATCATTACCACGCATTCGCAAGTTGAAATGATAAAAAATGGACAAACACCGAATGCGACTTCAAGCAATCGGGCAAAAATTTGAGTCCAAACAACAACAAAAGAATTAGAAAAATTACTAATAATTACTAATATATAAGGCCTTGGTGGAAGTGGGAAAAAGGGGGAGCCAAGTGAACAATTAAAAGAAATCATTGGCTCAGCACAGCAGAGCGCGCTCAGCGCGCAGGCCCGTACTGAGCGCGCTACACCAGAACCAGAAAAATCAGTACAACAACAAGGTTCTGGTGTAGGCTTCCACTTAACACCTACACAATCTCATATACAATGAAAAAGTAATAACGGAACAAAAAATGATAAAACACGCTTGTTTTACGCCGTAAGCTCGACGCCTATTATTTATACACATTTCTCCAAGTTGCCTTTTTACACGGTTAGCGCTCACCGACGACGAAACCTAACCAAACACTTAGCAAACGTGAAGAGAAACAAACATATACACTAAATTTACAATTATGCAAAACATGTAAAATTCACAAATATGGTAAGCAAATACAAGTATCAATATCAACAAGTGAAAATAGACAATATATACGATATCTACAAAACTCAAAAACAAAGAAACTATCGCAATGCGATCCAATAAAAACATCGATCCCTGGCAACGACGCCATTTTGTTGGTTGCGGTATAGGGCAAGCAAGCAAAAAGATTTGGAAGTATTTTTCCGAGAATTTATCGTGTCCACAGAGATCGGTGCTACTGAACTGCCGTTCGACAATTTAATTGTTAATGAGTTTGGTTTTGAAATGGTTTAAAGCGTAAAAACAGAAAAGTAAATAAAAACATAAAAACAATTCATTCTTCAACAAGACGAACTTATCAAGCATACATATAATCCACTCGTCACAAACATAAATTTACCGACCAAGTATACTCCACCTGCAATACTCGTCAAAATCATCCAGCATCACTCACAACAGCGTTCATCTCTGGCACACTGAGTTGAGAGACAACCGTATTACTCTCGTCGTCACTCTCGCGCACGACGCCTCGAAACACAGAAGACATTAAGTTCCGACACCAAAAAGATTATCATCTAAATCTATCTCTAGCATCTAGACAATAGATATCCATCCCTAATCAAGATTCGAGATGTTTATCTCTAACACAACACAAATCCAAACATAAATGCAAAAAGATCAAGGAAGACATCGATAATGATTTGTAAAGCAAATTTCATATAATATTAAGATCAACAAAGATACATATGTTCATAGTAACTATACAATACCCAACAAAAAGAAATTACAAAGAGAAGAGAGAAGAGGAACCAAACATTTCTTGGTTTGTCAACACCAATCGACGAGAGATTCGACTCCGGATCATCCAAATGCAAGCTCCAATGATGTTTTCTAAGCTAATCTACAAGAAAAATGAAGTTTGATGGAGTTGGGAGCAAAAAAATACCCAAAACCATCCCTAAAAATGTGTTTTTTACCCATATTTATTGCTGTCATCATCGCAGACCGCGCTCAGCGCACTCTTTTTAAAGTTAAACCGCCTTACAAGCGTGCTCGGAGCGCACTCAGCGGGCAACCTGCTGCCTTGAAAAATGTTTCAGCCATAACTTGAGAACCGTAACTCCGTTTTTTCGCCCGGTTCGAAGCGTTGGAAAGCTTATTCAATTTCCTATCTAACAATGAATAAATATCAACCAAATTGGTGATTTTTATTATCCTCATTTTGAGCCGTATTTGTTGATGAGTTGCTCAAAATCGTGTGTTTGAAGCCGTGTCTTCGACACTTTATTGCTCATGCTCCAAATACACCTCAATACCTACAAAATGAGTAGATAACTATCAAACGGTACACAAATACACTAAAACTTGATTATACACTAAATATACACATTTACATACAAAGTGGGGTTTATTCGAACGATATTTAACAAAAAGTATAGATAAGTGCAACAAAACTTATATACAAAAATAGGTACATTTTGCACTTATCAACTCTCCCCAACTTACATAATTATTTGTCCTCAAACAAAGCCAACAACTAAAGGAACAAACGCAATAACCAAAGAATCATGAATCAACAAGTTTTTACAAACAAAAACAAATGCAATGGTTCAACCGAAAATGGTACACACAAAGTAAATACTTACCACTAAACTTCAACGATAACATAATCACGAAACAAATGCAAAATACAAAAATCATGCCAAACATCCTCAAACAACACAAGTTCAAATGTGAATCACACCTAGCAAAAACAATCATCGGTAGATGAAAAACATAAAATGAGGTACTTTCACTCACACAACAATCTTGCAAACAAAAGACTAAATTATGCATCCATCAAAAAATTCACATTGAACATACAAAGGCACGAACCACAAGGACTTTTCAAGGTTATAATATGGTCGGGTAAACAAACAAGGGGCAATTCCTAAAGCTAATCGAAACAAAAACTTGCCGAAACCTAAGGGAGTGATCAACTCACAAAAGTTCAAACACAAAATTTCAATCAAACTTCTTCCGAAATCCCAAGTGTTACACAAAATACAATACTTATTTAGCACAATTATTGAAACTCTTTTTGTTTCCTTTTTCAAGGATTTTCTTTTTCTCCCTTTTTTTTTCTTTCCTTTTCTTTGTCACATTTTTTTCTCTTTTTTTTCTTTTCTTTTTCAATCCTCATAGAATCCAACCAATAAGTACACAATCATTCTCTCCCCAACTTGAATTCAACCACATCATCATGTGAATACTCCCTACTTTCTAAGGCAAGGAAAAAATCCATACAACAACACAAAGTTGAGGTCGAAGAAAAAACAAGATCCATCAAAAATAAGTGAACTAAATACTCATAGACAAGCATTAAGTTCAAATAAAAACATGGATCAAAAAGCTCAAAGGGGTTACAAATTCTCACACACTCACAAGGTGAATTGACTATTTGGCTAGGGTGGTTGTGCTCAAAATGAAAAAATGCCTTGATCCTTTTCATGCATTCATATAAGCAATACAAACAAAAGATTCAACATAATAAAATCCAGTAAAACAAAATTGTCGGTACTCCGAGCATATAACAATGGAAGGCTTCCTCACAAAAAGGGTAGGAACTAACGTGATTCACATACGAACAAGTATATAAAAGAATGAATGGCATAGAAGTTGTAAAAAGCCTAAGTATCATGAATATGCTAAAGTATAGAAAGCGATAAATACATACCTTGAACGTGTACAAAACTTTAAACACTATCATTACCACGCATTCGCAAGTTGAAATGATAAAAAATGGACAAACACCGAATGCGACTTCAAGCAATCGGGAAAAAATTTGAGTCCAAACAACAACAAAAGAATTAGAAAAATTACTAATAATTACTAATATATAAGGCCTTGGTGGAAGTGGGAAAAAGGGGGAGCCAAGTGAACAATTAAAAGAAATCATTGGCTCAGCACAGCAGAGCGCGCTCAGCGCGCAGGCCCGTACTGAGCGCGCTACACCAGAACCAGAAAAATCAGTACAACAACAAGGTTCTGGTGTAGGCTTCCACTTAACACCTACACAATCTCATATACAATGAAAAAGTAATAACGGAACAAAAAATGATAAAACACGCTTGTTTTACGCCGTAAGCTCGACGCCTATTATTTATACACATTTCTCCAAGTTGCCTTTTTACACGGTTAGCGCTCACCGACGACGAAACCTAACCAAACACTTAGCAAACGTGAAGAGAAACAAACATATACACTAAATTTACAATTATGCAAAACATGTAAAATTCACAAATATGGTAAGCAAATACAAGTATCAATATCAACAAGTGAAAATAGACAATATATACGATATCTACAAAACTCAAAAACAAAGAAACTATCGCAATGCGATCCAATAAAAACATCGATCCCTGGCAACGACGCCATTTTGTTGGTTGCGGTATAGGGCAAGCAAGCAAAAAGATTTGGAAGTATTTTTCCGAGAATTTATCGTGTCCACAGAGATCTGTGCTACTGAACTGCCGTTCGACAATTTAATTGTTAATGAGTTTGGTTTTGAAATGGTTTAAAGCGTAAAAACAGAAAAGTAAATAAAAACATAAAAACAATTCATTCTTCAACAAGACGAACTTATCAAGCATACATATAATCCACTCGTCACAAACATAAATTTACCGACCAAGTATACTCCACCTGCAATACTCGTCAAAATCATCCAGCATCACTCACAACAGCGTTCATCTCTGGCACACTGAGTTGAGAGACAACCGTATTACTCTCGTCGTCACTCTCGCGCACGACGCCTCGAAACACGGAAGACATTAAGTTCCGACACCAAAAAGATTATCATCTAAATCTATCTCTAGCATCTAGACAATAGATATCCATCCCTAATCAAGATTCGAGATGTTTATCTCTAACACAACACAAATCCAAACATAAATGCAAAAAGATCAAGGAAGACATCGATAATGATTTGTAAAGCAAATTTCATATAATATTAAGATCAACAAAGATACATATGTTCATAGTAACTATACAATACCCAACAAAAAGAAATTACAAAGAGAAGAGAGAAGAGGAACCAAACATTTCTTGGTTTGTCAACACCAATCGACGAGAGATTCGACTCCGGATCATCCAAATGCAAGCTCCAATGATGTTTTCTAAGCTAATCTACAAGAAAAATGAAGTTTGATGGAGTTGGGAGCAAAAAAATACCCAAAACCATCCCTAAAAATGTGTTTTTTACCCATATTTATTGCTGTCATCATCGCAGACCGCGCTCAGCGCACTCTTTTTAAAGTTAAACTGCCTTACAAGCGTGCTCGGAGCGCACTCAGCGGGCAACCTGCTGCCTTGAAAAATGTTTCAGCCATAACTTGAGAACCGTAACTCCGTTTTTCGCCCGGTTCGAAGCGTTGGAAAGCTTATTCAATTTCCTATCTAACAATGAATAAATATCAACCAAATTGGTGATTTTTATTATCCTCATTTTGAGCCGTATTTGTTGATGAGTTGCTCAAAATCGTGTGTTTGAAGCCGTGTCTTCGACACTTTATTGCTCATGCTCCAAATACACCTCAATACCTACAAAATGAGTAGATAACTATCAAACGGTACACAAATACACTAAAACTTGATTATACACTAAATATACACATTTACATACAAAGTGGGGTTTATTCGAACGATATTTAACAAAAAGTATAGATAAGTGCAACAAAACTTATATACAAAAATAGGTACATTTTGCACTTATCAACTCTCCCCAACTTACATAATTATTTGTCCTCAAACAAAGCCAACAACTAAAGGAACAAACGCAATAACCAAAGAATCATGAATCAACAAGTTTTTACAAACAAAAACAAATGCAATGGTTCAACCGAAAATGGTACACACAAAGTAAATACTTACCACTAAACTTCAACGATAACATAATCACGAAACAAATGCAAAATACAAAAATCATGCCAAACATCCTCAAACAACACAAGTTCAAATGTGAATCACACCTAGCAAAAACAATCATCGGTAGATGAAAAACATAAAATGAGGTACTTTCACTCACACAACAATCTTGCAAACAAAAGACTAAATTATGCATCCATCAAAAAATTCACATTGAACATACAAAGGCACGAACCACAAGGACTTTTCAAGGTTATAATATGGTCGGGTAAACAAACAAGGGGCAATTCCTAAAGCTAATCGAAACAAAAACTTGCCGAAACCTAAGGGAGTGATCAACTCACAAAAGTTCAAACACAAAATTTCAATCAAACTTCTTCCGAAATCCCAAGTGTTACACAAAATACAATACTTATTTAGCACAATTATTGAAACTCTTTTTGTTTCCTTTTTCAAGGATTTTCTTTTTCTCCCTTTTTTTTTCTTTCCTTTTCTTTGTCACATTTTTTTCTCTTTTTTTTCTTTTCTTTTTCAATCCTCATAGAATCCAACCAATAAGTACACAATCATTCTCTCCCCAACTTGAATTCAACCACATCATCATGTGAATACTCCCTACTTTCTAAGGCAAGGAAAAAATCCATACAACAACACAAAGTTGAGGTCGAAGAAAAAACAAGATCCATCAAAAATAAGTGAACTAAATACTCATAGACAAGCATTAAGTTCAAATAAAAACATGGATCAAAAAGCTCAAAGGGGTTACAAATTCTCACACACTCACAAGGTGAATTGACTATTTGGCTAGGGTGGTTGTGCTCAAAATGAAAAAATGCCTTGATCCTTTTCATGCATTCATATAAGCAATACAAACAAAAGATTCAACATAATAAAATCCAGTAAAACAAAATTGTCGGTACTCCGAGCATATAACAATGGAAGGCTTCCTCACAAAAAGGGTAGGAACTAACGTGATTCACATACGAACAAGTATATAAAAGAATGAATGGCATAGAAGTTGTAAAAAGCCTAAGTATCATGAATATGCTAAAGTATAGAAAGCGATAAATACATACCTTGAACGTGTACAAAACTTTAAACACTATCATTACCACGCATTCGCAAGTTGAAATGATAAAAAATGGACAAACACCGAATGCGACTTCAAGCAATCGGGAAAAAATTTGAGTCCAAACAACAACAAAAGAATTAGAAAAATTACTAATAATTACTAATATATAAGGCCTTGGTGGAAGTGGGAAAAAGGGGGAGCCAAGTGAACAATTAAAAGAAATCATTGGCTCAGCACAGCAGAGCGCGCTCAGCGCGCAGGCCCGTACTGAGCGCGCTACACCAGAACCAGAAAAATCAGTACAACAACAAGGTTCTGGTGTAGGCTTCCACTTAACACCTACACAATCTCATATACAATGAAAAAGTAATAACGGAACAAAAAATGATAAAACACGCTTGTTTTACGCCGTAAGCTCGACGCCTATTATTTATACACATTTCTCCAAGTTGCCTTTTTACACGGTTAGCGCTCACCGACGACGAAACCTAACCAAACACTTAGCAAACGTGAAGAGAAACAAACATATACACTAAATTTACAATTATGCAAAACATGTAAAATTCACAAATATGGTAAGCAAATACAAGTATCAATATCAACAAGTGAAAATAGACAATATATACGATATCTACAAAACTCAAAAACAAAGAAACTATCGCAATGCGATCCAATAAAAACATCGATCCCTGGCAACGACGCCATTTTGTTGGTTGCGGTATAGGGCAAGCAAGCAAAAAGATTTGGAAGTATTTTTCCGAGAATTTATCGTGTCCACAGAGATCTGTGCTACTGAACTGCCGTTCGACAATTTAATTGTTAATGAGTTTGGTTTTGAAATGGTTTAAAGCGTAAAAACAGAAAAGTAAATAAAAACATAAAAACAATTCATTCTTCAACAAGACGAACTTATCAAGCATACATATAATCCACTCGTCACAAACATAAATTTACCGACCAAGTATACTCCACCTGCAATACTCGTCAAAATCATCCAGCATCACTCACAACAGCGTTCATCTCTGGCACACTGAGTTGAGAGACAACCGTATTACTCTCGTCGTCACTCTCGCGCACGACGCCTCGAAACACGGAAGACATTAAGTTCCGACACCAAAAAGATTATCATCTAAATCTATCTCTAGCATCTAGACAATAGATATCCATCCCTAATCAAGATTCGAGATGTTTATCTCTAACACAACACAAATCCAAACATAAATGCAAAAAGATCAAGGAAGACATCGATAATGATTTGTAAAGCAAATTTCATATAATATTAAGATCAACAAAGATACATATGTTCATAGTAACTATACAATACCCAACAAAAAGAAATTACAAAGAGAAGAGAGAAGAGGAACCAAACATTTCTTGGTTTGTCAACACCAATCGACGAGAGATTCGACTCCGGATCATCCAAATGCAAGCTCCAATGATGTTTTCTAAGCTAATCTACAAGAAAAATGAAGTTTGATGGAGTTGGGAGCAAAAAAATACCCAAAACCATCCCTAAAAATGTGTTTTTTACCCATATTTATTGCTGTCATCATCGCAGACCGCGCTCAGCGCACTCTTTTTAAAGTTAAACCGCCTTACAAGCGTGCTCGGAGCGCGCTCAGCGGGCAACCTGCTGCCTTGAAAAATGTTTCAGCCATAACTTGAGAACCGTAACTCCGTTTTTCGCCCGGTTTGAAGCGTTGGAAAGCTTATTCAATTTCCTATCTAACAATGAATAAATATCAACCAAATTGGTGATTTTTATTATCCTCATTTTGAGCCGTATTTGTTGATGAGTTGCTCAAAATCGTGTGTTTGAACCCGTGTCTTCGACACTTTATTGCTCATGCTCCAAATACACCTCAATACCTACAAAATGAGTAGATAACTATCAAACGGTACACAAATACACTAAAACTTGATTATACAATAAATATACACATTTACATACAAAGTGGGGTTTATTCGAACGATATTTAACAAAAAGTATAGATAAGTGCAACAAAACTTATATACAAAAATAGGTACATTTTACACTTATCAACTCTCCCCAACTTACATAATTATTTGTCCTCAAACAAAGCCAACAACTAAAGGAACAAACGCAATAACCAAAGAATCATGAATCAACAAGTTTTTACAAACAAAAACAAATGCAATGGTTCAACCGAAAATGGTACACACAAAGTAAATACTTACCACTAAACTTCAACGATAACATAATCACGAAACAAATGCAAAATACAAAAATCATGCCAAACATCCTCAAACAACACAAGTTCAAATGTGAATCACACCTAGCAAAAACAATCATCGGTAGATGAAAAACATAAAATGAGGTACTTTCACTCACACAACAATCTTGCAAACAAAAGACTAAATTATGCATCCATCAAAAAATTCACATTGAACATACAAAGGCACGAACCACAAGGACTTTTCAAGGTTATAATATGGTCGGGTAAACAAACAAGGGGCAATTCCTAAAGCTAATCGAAACAAAAACTTGCCGAAACCTAAGGGAGTGATCAACTCACAAAAGTTCAAACACAAAATTTCAATCAAACTTCTTCCGAAATCCCAAGTGTTACACAAAATACAATACTTATTTAGCACAATTATTGAAACTCTTTTTGTTTCCTTTTTCAATTATTTTCTTTTTCTCCCTTTTTTTTTCTTTCCTTTTCTTTGTCACATTTTTTTCTCTTTTTTTTCTTTTCTTTTTCAATCCTCATAGAATCCAACCAATAAGTACACAATCATTCTCTCCCCAACTTGAATTCAACCACATCATCATGTGAATACTCCCTACTTTCTAAGGCAAGGAAAAAATCCATACAACAACACAAAGTTGAGGTCCAAGAAAAAACAAGATCCATCAAAAATAAGTGAACTAAATACTCATAGACAAGCATTAAGTTCAAATAAAAACATGGATCAAAAAGCTCAAAGGGGTTACAAATTCTCACACACTCACAAGGTGAATTGACTATTTGGCTAGGGTGGTTGTGCTCAAAATGAAAAAATGCCTTGATCCTTTTCATGCATTCATATAAGCAATACAAACAAAAGATTCAACATAATAAAATCCAGTAAAACAAAATTGTCGGTACTCCGAGCATATAACAATGGAAGGCTTCCTCACAAAAAGGGTAGGAACTAACGTGATTCACATACGAACAAGTATATAAAAGAATGAATGGCATAGAAGTTGTAAAAAGCCTAAGTATCATGAATATGCTAAAGTATAGAAAGCGATAAATACATACCTTGAACGTGTACAAAACTTTAAACACTATCATTACCACGCATTCGCAAGTTGAAATGATAAAAAATGGACAAACACCGAATGCGACTTCAAGCAATCGGGAAAAAATTTGAGTCCAAACAACAACAAAAGAATTAGAAAAATTACTAATAATTACTAATATATAAGGCCTTGGTGGAAGTGGGAAAAAGGGGGAGCCAAGTGAACAATTAAAAGAAATCATTGGCTCAGCACAGCAGAGCGCGCTCAGCGCGCAGGCCCGTACTGAGCGCGCTACACCAGAACCAGAAAAATCAGTACAACAACAAGGTTCTGGTGTAGGCTTCCACTTAACACCTACACAATCTCATATACAATGAAAAAGTAATAACGGAACAAAAAATGATAAAACACGCTTGTTTTACGCCGTAAGCTCGACGCCTATTATTTATACACATTTCTCCAAGTTGCCTTTTTACACGGTTAGCGCTCACCGACGACGAAACCTAACCAAACACTTAGCAAACGTGAAGAGAAACAAACATATACACTAAATTTACAATTATGCAAAACATGTAAAATTCACAAATATGGTAAGCAAATACAAGTATCAATATCAACAAGTGAAAATAGACAATATATACGATATCTACAAAACTCAAAAACAAAGAAACTATCGCAATGCGATCCAATAAAAACATCGATCCCTGGCAACGACGCCATTTTGTTGGTTGCGGTATAGGGTAAGCAAGCAAAAAGATTTGGAAGTATTTTTCCGAGAATTTATCGTGTCCACAGAGATCGGTGCTACTGAACTGCCGTTCGACAATTTAATTGTTAATGAGTTTGGTTTTGAAATGGTTTAAAGCGTAAAAACAGAAAAGTAAATAAAAACATAAAAACAATTCATTCTTCAACAAGACGAACTTATCAAGCATACATATAATCCACTCGTCACAAACATAAATTTACCGACCAAGTATACTCCACCTGCAATACTCGTCAAAATCATCCAGCATCACTCACAACAGTGTTCATCTCTGGCACACTGAGCTGAGAGACAACCGTATTACTCTCGTCGTCACTCTCGCGCACGACGCCTCGAAACACGGAAGACATTAAGTTCCGACACCAAAAAGATTATCATCTAAATCTATCTCTAGCATCTAGACAATAGATATCCATCCCTAATCAAGATTCGTGATGTTTATCTCTAACACAACACAAATCCAAACATAAATGCAAAAAGATCAAGGAAGACATCGATAATGATTTGTAAAGCAAATTTCATATAATATTAAGATCAACAAAGATACATATGTTCATAGTAACTATACAATACCCAACAAAAGGAAATTACAAAGAGAAGAGAGAAGAGGAACCAAACATTTCTTGGTTTGTCAACACCAATCGACGAGAGATTCGACTCCGGATCATCCAAATGCAAGCTCCAATGATGTTTTCTAAGCTAATCTACAAGAAAAATGAAGTTTGATGGAGTTGGGAGCAAAAAAATACCCAAAACCATCCCTAAAAATGTGTTTTTTACCCATATTTATTGCTGTCATCATCGCAGACCGCGCTCAGCGCACTCTTTTTAAAGTTAAACCGCCTTACAAGCGCGCTCGGAGCGCACTCAGCGGGCAACCTGCTGCCTTAAAAAATGTTTCAGCCATAACTTGAGAACCGTAACTCCGTTTTTCGCCCGGTTCGAAGCGTTGGAAAGCTTATTCAATTTCCTATCTAACAATGAATAAATATCAACCAAATTGGTGATTTTTATTATCCTCATTTTGAGCCGTATTCGTTGATGAGTTGCTCAAAATCGTGTGTTTGAAGCCGTGTCTTCGACACTTTATTGCTCATGCTCCAAATACACCTCAATACCTACAAAATGAGTAGATCACTATCAAACGGTAAACAAATACACTAAAACTTGATGATACACTAAATATACACATTTACATACAAAGTGGGGTTTATTCGAACGATATTTAACAAAAAGTATAGATAAGTGCAACAAACTTCCGCTTGATCGATCTGACGGACAACTTCTCAGGACCACCCCCGGAGATGACCATCGCTTTGGGGAAGCTTTCCTAGGTGCTACGGGAAGTGACGGGGTCCTCGTGGGGGATGGTCGCCCACATGTTACGAATTGCTTCTTGGCCCTCAATGATTGCGGGGAAAAAGAAGTCCTCGGGTCGAGTGACGCTGAGGGTGACCTGAAGTCGACTCTCATCAGGAGGGGGTGTCGTCTCCTCGACGTTCTAGGCTTCCCGGGAGCTGGGACGAGGAGTATCATTCTTCTGGGCGTATTTCTTCAGGTGCCCTTCCTTGATCAGAATTTCAATCGCATCTTTGAGATGAATGCAGTCTTCTGTGACATGCCCGTGACTCCGGTGGAACCTACAGTATTTTGACTTGTCAATGTTGGATTTGGGGGCAGTGGGCTTCGGAAAGCGGACTCCCCCTTTCACAAATTCTGAGTTCTAGCACTCGGAAAGGATTCGCGCGCGGGGAGCGTTGAATGGGGTGTATTCAGTGAACCGGCCAGCTGGTCCGCGTGGTTCACGAGGTTCTCGGGGGCGATTGTCTCTCTTTCTTTCTCATCCTCGTCGGGGAGGAGAGTCTTCTTTTTTGTGGCCGTGGGGGACTTCTTTGCGTCTCGATTCAAGGGCGATCTGCGCTGCCTCCGACTCCTCGAGCTCGATGTACGACTGAGCCCGTTGGAGGAGATCCTCCAGACGGCGGGGTCTGCGGAGGCCCACGGACTTCACAAAGTCAGATCCAAAACGTATCCCATGGATAATCAAATACTTCTTCATGTCGTCGGTCGTATGGACCTCGACAGCTTCTCTGTTGAATCTCTCAATGTAGTTCCGGAGAGATTCGTTCTTCCCCTGGAAGATGTTTTCTAGGGCAGCTTCCGTCTTCGGATGTCGACGAGATGCGGTAAAGTGTTTGGTGAAGCATTGTCTTAGTTGCTTCCAGAATGTGATCGACCCGGGTGCCAGACCCTTGTACCAAGTTATGGCGCCCTTCCGCAAGGTGGTGGGGAAAAGCCTGCACTTAATGGCTCCCCTAACATTTCTGAAGTCGAGCATGGCTTCGAAAATTTCGACGTGGTCGTCAGGGTCGGACAGGCCGTCGTAGTTCCCCAGTTGCGGAGGTTTCTCCATGCCCGCATGAATTAGGGCGTTCATGATCTCCCACGACAGAGGGGTCCTCTGGTCGTCGTCGTCACTTCCTGTCGGGGACCTCGAAGTGGATCGCTGATGTCGTGGAGGGGAATTCTTCGAACGGTGCCTCGGCCTCTCCTCGGTCTGTTTGGACTTCTTGGTAGTGGTGGAGGCCCTGGGTTCCTTCCGAGGCGGGGAACGAGGGCGTTTCTGGGAGATCGTCGGCTGGGGGCGCTCAAGGCGTGGCCGGCGGCCTCTGCGCACCGGCGAGGGGGTTCGAGATTCGTCGGAAGGGGTCCTTCGCGGGGAAGGAGAACGGCGAGCTGACGGTGGACGACGATGTCTTCGCGGGGAAAATCTTCGTGCCCGCCCTTGCTCCAGTGCTTCAATTCTGGTATTCTGGTGTGCGATCTGCTGGTTGGTCTGATTGATCAAGGCAAACAGGGCCACGGTGCTCGAATCTGCATTGGGTGGAGGAGCAACTGGCTGAAAAATGGCTTGCTGATCGTCTTAGCGGGCGGCATTGTCAGCCACGTCTTGGGAGTCCGGGGAGGAGGTCTGCCCGTCTCTTACGTCGCCTTCATCGCCGTTGAGGATAACAGCGTCCTCGTGGCGGTTTCCGTTCTCGAACTGTGCGAGGAAGGTGTCCAGAGCTTTGTGAGCGGACGGATTGGCCATGCTGTTGATGAATGAGAGGATTGATTTGGTTTATCAAAGGAAAAATGGGGAAGCAAAAGTTTCCCACAGACGGCGCCATTGATCGTGCCTAGATCAGACAGTATCTGGTGGCCAACAACGTCGTCTGGACTTCAGCTCCGGTGAGGTTGAAAGACGGCGGGGGGGTGTACCTGCAAGGTACTCCGACGCTCAAGTAAGGCAAAGGTCACAAGTAAAGCAAGTACAAGGTTAGAGTAAGAAAGTGTGTGTAACCTGGCCCTCTCAAGTGAGAGGGTATTTATAGAGAGCCCCCAGCGCGGGGCCAACGGTCGTTAGCACTGGGCAGGATTGCCAGGCCCAATCCAAGCAACTTCCAGGGCTTACGTGGCGTAGTGAAGACCAACACGTGGTCTTTGCCCTGGGGAAACCGCTCCTAGATCTCTGGAATTAGGGCAGACCAATTCCATCTGGAGTGGGCAGTTACATGAGAACATTTCCTCGCGGGGAGGAGTCTTGCGTGTCGGGGAGAGAAGTGTCCTCGCGGGGAGGACTTATGTGCAGAAGGAGATGTCCTTGCGTGTCGAGGAGGGGCGAGCTCGGAGAGACTTAGCGCCTCTGCCCGACGCTCTATGCCGCGTGCGCCCGAACACCGTCGAGGTGTTGCATGTGCCCGACATAGTTGAGGTGGGCCTGTGCTCGACGTTGGTTGTGATAAGAGGCCTTTGTTGGGCCACCCCAGGACGTGTGGGTTGGGCCTGCTCGATTGAGGAGTAGTCCCCGGCCCAGTCCAAAATAGTTTTGTTTACAAAGTCATCTCTAAGATACTAGCGAACAAACCTAGAAGAAAAATTGGCGGCATTATCTCTAAAACTCAAACGACATTCATTGAAGGGAGGAGTTTACTTGACGGTGTCTTGACTTTAAACGAAGTTATTGATTTTGCAAAAAGATCCAAAAAAGAGCTGCTACTTTTCAAGGTTGACTTCGCCAAAGCTTATGACTGTGTGGAGTGGAAATATTTAAGGGATGTAATGAAAATAATGGGATTCAGTGAAAAATGGATGAGTTGGATGGACAATGGAATTTTCAACAGTTTCACTTCCGTTTTGGTTAACGGGAGTCCTACAAAGGACTTTGCAGTCACTAGGGGCCTCAAACAAGGCGATCCGTTGGCACCTTTTCTTTTCACAATCGCAGCAGAAGGCCTGGCAGTGCTTATGGATACAGCAGTAAAATCTCGACAATACTCTGGTTTCAGAATGTCTCAAGATGTTGACATACACCTCCTACAATATGCAGATGATTCTATCTTGGTGGGAGACAGATCGTGGAAGAATTTATATGTAATCAAGGTTATTTTGAAGGGATTTCACTTGGTTTCCGGTCTTGACATTAATTTCAGCAAATGCTCTCTCTACGGGATCGGTATTGAAGAATCAGTGCTAAGAGCTGCAGAAATTTTTTTGTCTTGCAAATCTTCAATATGTCCGTTTAAATGTCTAGGTATTTTTATCGGTGGCAACCATAGATTAATTTATTTTTGGAAACCAATGATCGATAAAGTACGCTCAAGATTGAATACTTGGAAAGGCCGGTTTCTTTCGTTGGGAGGAAGGGTTACCCTAAATAATTAAGTTTTAGCAAGCCTTCCAATACATTACATGTCCTTTTATAAGCTTCCTAGTCGGGTTACAAGAATTCTTACATCTATTCAAAAAAGATTCTTGTGGAACGGTTCAACGCTAAAAAAAGGAGTATCTTGGGTTCAGTGGAATGTCGTGTGTAAAACCTAAAGAAGAAGGAGGTCCAGGGGTTAAAGACCTAAAGCTTTTCAACACAGCTTTGATATTCAAGTGGATTTGGAAAGTAATCTCGCAGGAAGAGTCTTTATGGAGGGGAGTAATAAATTACAGATACCATAACCCAGAACATGATTTTCATCTAGGTCTGCTCCCTAAGTATCATGTACCTCCATATCTATGGTGGAAATATTTGTTTAATATTTCAACTTTCTGTGCCACTAACAGTTTTTCAGATTTGGTATCGTATACAATTGGAAACGGAGAAAAGGCTTCATTCTGGTTGTCGCGCTGGGCTGGTAATGCTTCTCTGGCTGTTTCTTTTCCGGAAATCTGGAACTTAGCGAACAATAAGGAAAGTAAGGTTGTCGATAACGGAAATCGTGTTGAGGGCATGTGGAGGTGGAACACTGAACTGATATATCAGAACTGCCCTGAAGTTAGCAGTCGGCAGGCCCAATCCTTCCAGGATGCGCTGCTTGGTGTCGACATTAAAGAAGATATTAAAGACACAGTGGTTTGGCAGCTTGAAAGTAGTGGCATGTTCTCTGTATCCTCCTTATATAGGATGTTGCAGAATAATATTGGAGATGACAGTTGGAACTGCGGGGAGAATCTGAAGGCAGCCCTCAAATTAATTTGGTTAGCACATACTCCTCTTAAAGTCAATGTATTTGGTTGAAGATTGTTGCATAACAAAATTCCTACACGTCAGAATCTTAAACGTAGAAGAATCATAACCGATGATCCCGCCATGGTTTGCTCTTTCTGCTTTCTAGAAGAAGAAAAGTCTGAACATATTTTTTTCCACTGTTATAAATCAGTTACGGTTTGGAAGAATATGTTTAGGTGGCTAGGAATTGAGGAATTCTATTTTGGAGATATCATGAACCACCTCTCAAGTTGGATGGATGGTTGTGTGAAGAGGAAAATTAATGTCAGGAATGCGATAGGGTTATGGCTAATAGTTTGTTGGGTAATTTGGTAGTCTAGAAACAATATAATGTTTAGAGATGAGTTTTGGGAATTGGATTCTATTACAAATCGTATCACATTGTTTTCTTGGTGGTGGTTAGGAAAGAAACACAAAAATGCATCTAACTGTAACTACTACGAATGGGTTAATGCCCCTTGTGAATTTTTGTAGATCCTGATTTTAGAAGTGACCTATTTTGTATACGGTTTTGGATACGCCTAGTATCCTAATATATAAAATCACATTTTGCTTATTAAAAAAAAAACTTCTATTTAAATATTAGTCAATGATGAGGGGGAAATCAGTGTTATGAAGTTTGATAGAGTAATATGCAAAACTTAGGCATTATGAATTTATGATACGAATTTTCTTGTGATTTTTAAAATACAAAAGTGCTATGTAAATTGCAAACATTATTGCAATTGGAATATGCAATCACATCATAAGATTACTAAGAAAAGTAGGGGTGGACAAATTTGAACCGACCGAATAAAACCGACTGACCCGTTGTCTTTTTTGTGCAAATGGATCGGGCTGGGTCGGGTGTTGGGTTAATTCGGTTGCTTAATTTGGATATTATAGAGTTCCTTCGGTCGGGCTCGGATGCTAATTTTGGATCCGACGAAAACCAAAATCGACCGAACTTAATTAATATATTTTTTATTTATTTTTATTACTATATAAATAACTCACTATAAAATTGAGATTCATAATATTACAGAATACTATCATTTTTATAAATTGATAATTGCATTGTATACTCCCAAAAATACAAAATATGTAATATAAAATTTTGTATATTATTTAACTTATCGGTTAAACTATGATAATGATTAAAATTAATGTCAAATAGTATTAAAAATATTATTCCGTAATAATAATTTTTATTAAAAAAAAATTAATATTTTTTATACAAAAATTAAAAAAATCATTTTTATAATTTTTTTCTAATAAATATTAAACCGACTAAACCGATCCGACTTAACCGCCAAACCGACTTAACTGAATCCGACAAAAACCAAAATTTTATCGGTCGAAATTGGGCCATAAAAATGAAACAGTGGTTTAAGTCAGATTTAAGTTTTGGGCCCGTAACCGACCGTAACCGACCGATTGTCCACCCTTAAAAATCGAATTTTCTCAATAGATAACCGAGTGCTCACTGTAACAATATTTACATAACATAAACATAAGATTACTAAAAAAAGTACACAATATTAGTATTACATAACATAAACATAAGATTACTACAAAAAAAAATACACAATATTAGTATTACATAACATAAACATAAGATTACTAATAAAAGTACATAACATTAGTATTACATAAGATTACAGCACAACACAGAAACACATACATTTCTTCTTCTACAATCAAGCAGCAGACCATGTTATGTCAAGGCCGCCCCATTGATTTTTAGACACACCTAAAGCTTCCCACACAGCCTTGGAAGCATCAACAATGTTGTTTTGACATGGAGGTTGGTAATCGTGTTCTTCATCACATCCCATTGTGGAGTCACACTCATCAACCACCATGGCCACCACACTTTTTCCATTAGCACTTATAGTAATCTTATTCAGACACCTGCTCCTGTCATTGAACCACCCGGTAGAAAGTGCAACAACAGGAGTGTCATCAGAATGATACTGATTATCACACGCCGAACGTCCGCCTCCATCTCCACCTTTCTCAAAGCTATTAAGTGTGAGATAAGCCTTAGTATGAGTAGACACTAAAGGTGAACACTCATAAGTTGTGTACATTTTTCCTCGAACACAACAAATAGAGTCATTCTCTTTGTTGCATTGTCCTGATGGAGCTTTCTTTCCCCTGAGTCTACCATTTGGACGACATTTTTGAGCTTGAGAAAACATGCAACTTGTTAAAAGAAGAGTAAACAATAAAAGAAAAGAAAAATTGGGGCAAAAACTCTTCATTTTGTCTATACAAGTCTATGTTTCTCCTCTTAGTGTTTGATGCTAAGATGGAGGTTTTAGTAGGGTATATATAGGAAACTTAATGGTTGTAAAGCAAATTTTAATCAACAAGCAGATGTGGAGGTTAGATTTTGGGTCAAAGCAATGAGTTCTTCCCTGCCGTGTTTTGCTCAAATGACATCCACCACAATATAGGTTGCTTTTCAGGTCAAATAATTTGTTTTACACTTTTTTTTCAAAAAGCAAACTTATTTCATGGTGTTGGGTTTCCAGTGATAGGGCATACTAGTAAAAGAAACAAAAAGCAGAATAAAACTAGGGGTGTGTAAAAAAACTGGTTCACAAGAACCAAATTTAAAAATATGGTGCACCAATTTCAAAAATCCATATTATTTGGTTTAAAAATTAGTTCAAATTCATTTTACTAAAACCATACAAAACCAATGTCAACTTTTTAAAACCAATACATGAATGGTTAGTCCATTTTTTAAACATAATTTACTTTTGGGTTAAATAAGTTTTAAGTCCCTATAAATATAGCGATTTTCAATTTTGGTCCCTCTAAAATTTTTCAATAAGAATTGGTCCCTATAAAATTTTCCGTCTCAATTATGAGTCTCTGACGTCAAATGGGGCTAACGGAAACTGACGTGTCAATTATTATAAATATGGCGATTTTCAATTTTGGTCCCTATAAAATTTTTCATTAAAATTGGTCCCTATAAAATTATAATTAATTAATTTATTATATATGAAATTAATTAACAGAAATTTTAAACTAAAAACTATAAAAAGACTCAAAAACATGTAAAGAGGAACACATATGATCATTAGCTCCTAAATCAATAACGCAACAATTAGATAATTTGACGTTTCTTGCTGAACAACAAATACGCGTGCTAAAATTGTAAGAATTACCTATGTTTGAAGAAGTTGGTTCATTTGATAGATGACTAAGATAAACAATATCTGATGAGGTGACTTGGTTAGAACTAGAAGCAACACCGTTATTTGCTGAAGGGATCAAGTTGGCTCATTGTAACAAACTCACAAGCTGATCATAACTTTTCTTGAGACGTGCAGATTCTATGAGGTTTTGTGAATCATTTGTTCCAGTTGCACTGTGAGCTTCTTGAGGCATATTGCTTTGTACTTTAGCAACTGAAGTGGTTTTATTAACCTGAGGGTGACCATGTTTTTTATAACACAAATCAATGGTGTGGCCATGTCTGCTGCAATAAGTACAAAATATTGAATTGTTTTTGCCATATGAACCTCTCCTCAACCATGTTACCTCGACTGTAACGCCCTGATTCCGATTATTTCCATTTTGTTGAGTCTTTTATTTAAATTGAGTGATAAATTATTTTTATTTGTGAAATTGGTGTGTTAATATGCTATGTTGACATGTTGTGATATTTTACCGTTTTTGAGAGTTTTTAGGGAATTTAGAATGGAGGGTATTTTGGACATTTCTCAATTAATGGTAAGTTAGAAATTTAGTAAAATTGGTAGAAAAGTGATTAAGTGTAAAATTATGTGAGAAAATGAATTAATTGAATTTGAGTAGAAAATAAGAAAAGAAAAAGAGATAAGAAGAAATAGGAGAGAAAGAGAAAGAAAAGAGAAATAGAGAGAAAAAGGAGAGAAAGAAAGAGGAAGAAGAGAAAAGAGAAGAGAAAGAGGAAAAGGTTGGAAATCTTCAAAACAACTTCTAGGAATCGATTTAATCGGGTAAGGGTGTGAAATCTTATTATCTCATCAATGTATATCATTATGTATGTGTTTGCTTGGATGTTTTCTTGTTTTCCATAGCTTGAGTTCTAGGTTGGAATTGAGATTTTTGTGAGGAATCGATGATTTTACGGTTGAAAATCGGTGTTAACATAATAGAATACTTGTCATCATGATTGAATTGTGTTTTGATGGTTATATGACAGTTTGGAATGTGTGGGGTGGTGAAAACATGATTTTCGGATGAACTGGTGCGCTGTTGGGTTTTTCTGAAAACGCAGGTTCGCACTGCGAATGGCTAGCGAGTGGGTAGCGAGCATTCGCTGAGTGTTCGCACTGCGAATGGAGTAGCGAAGGATGCGCTAGCTTCTGCCTTGATTCGCTGGGTGCTTTGCATTGCGAATGTGCTAGCGAGCATTCGCTGGGGTGTTCGCACTGCGAACGATGAGAATTTTCTAGGATATTTTGCTTCTGCCTTGGTTCGCTGGTACACTCGCATTGCGAATGAAGTAGCGAAGGACTCACTAGGAGCTTCGCACTGCGAATGTAGCAGTTTCTCCCAATTTGTTTTCTCTGTAACTTTTGATCTGTGTTTCGGCTTGAGGTGTGGTTTGATGCGTTAGAGAGCTTATGAAATGTACTTTATTATGATGATGTTTTGAAAATTGTTAGCCGATTTAATTATGTCGGAAAGTCGTGAATAGTGTTATTTAGCGACTTTTACCGTTTTGAATGTGTGTTTTGGATGTGAATCATACAATAGTGCATTGATGTGAATGTATATAGATTGTATGTGATTGTGTGAGATGAATGCATGAATGTATTGTGAATATGTATGCATTTCAAGAATGTCTTGAGTCATTTTGTATGTGAAGCATAATGATGTACATTCTTGTGTTGTGTGATTCTAATGAGAATCCGTTGTAACGTCGTGTGCCTATGTGAGGTGTGAGCGATGATTACAAACGATTGTGTGCCTAGGTGAGGTGTGAGCAATCGGATTGTGTGCCTATGTGAGGTGTGAACAATCCATAAACATTGTGTGCCTATGTAAGGTGTGAGCAATGGGTGAACATCGTAGGTCCGACGGGGAGTTACATTGGTAACGAGCGATGGTTCCAATAAGTTCCTGAGTGAACTTGAGATGATTGAGTCGGTACCGCATTGCATTTGCATAGAGTCGTGAGTCGGTCTCTATGATTTGCATTTATCATCTTTATAATTATACATTGATGAATAAACATGAATATGTATGTTTATGTGGAATGATAAGAATTGTGAAGTATGCATGATGAATATGCTTGGTTTTGCATATATATATATATATATATATATATATATATATATATATATATATATATATATATATATATATATATATATATATATATATATATATATATACATTGTGATGTATATGAGTGAGTTGTGATGAATTGTGGTGAGAATGTAGAATATGTGTATTTTTATGCTAAGATATATATATTTATATGCATTGTTATTATGATAATATTTCTCACCCTTCTGCTGTTTTATGATGCTCTATGAGGCATTGCAGAGTAGGTATGCTGGTGGTCTTTTGTGAAGCGTGTCTTCATTCTTTTGGTCGGTCGGCTCTGATATGTAGCACCGGGTAGCTAGGATGTGTATGATTCTTTTGTGATACATTTGTACATGTATCTTGTTGATGAATGTTTATGTAAACATGAATTATGTTGGTGGATAATACTTGATGATATATATATATATATATATATATATATATATATATATATATATATATATATATATATATATATATATATATGTTTGATGTTATTCAATGTTTAGATTTTCCGTTTTTATTCTAAATATTGATATGTGGGTGTAAGGACTAAGTTCCTCTGTTGCAAAGTTACCCCACTATTGCATATCAATTGTTGAGCAGGTGTTGAATGTTTTAATTTCATGTATAATGTGACAAACCTTTTCTATACTATGTTTATAATTATACTCTGACGAAATTTTTAATATGTGCCTAAATGATTATGTGATTATTTGGGGGTATAGAAAGGGGGTGTTACATTAAGTGGTATCAGAGCCAGTGTTGAGTCAGTTGTGTCTGTCTTGTTGTTGTGATGGTTGAACTGTTGTTTAACCTTGTTGTCATTTTTGGGAATGATCAGAATATGGCTGGTAGAAACGACAATGCGATGGCTGCTGCTTTGGAAGCAATGGCTAGGACGGTGCAAGGTGCGCCGAACGTGAATGCTAATGACGAGTTCAGGAAGAATCAACCACCGGTCTTCAAAGGAAGATTTGATCCCGATGGTGCTCAAATTTGGTTGAAAGAGATTGAAAGGATCTTCAGAGTCATGGACTGTGCGGAGGAGAATAAAGTGAGGCTTGGGTCTCACATGCTGAAGGAAGAAGCCGACGATTGGTGGGTCGGTATGCGTCAAGTTCTTGAGGTGGATGATGAAGAGATAACTTGGGATTTATTTCATACCGAGTTCTTGAGGAAGTATTACCCTGAAAGTGTGAAAGGGAAGAAGGAGATGGAGTTTCTTGAACTGAAACAAGGTAGTATGTCCGTGGTGGACTATACTGCTAAGTTTGTGGAGTTGGTTCAATTCCATCCTCACTATGCTGCAATTACTGCTGAGTTCTCAAAGTGTATTAAGTATGAGAATGGTTTGCGTCCCGAGATTAAGCAAGTTGTGGGATATCAAAGGATAAGAAGGTTTCTGGATTTGACGGAATGTTGTAGAATCTTCGAGAAAGATAGCAAGGCTCGTTCTACACATTACAAGAGTTTGAATGAGAGGAAGGGAAAGCAACAAGCTAGAAGTGGACCTTATGTGACACCCATTGATAAGGGAAAGCATAGGGGAAACTTTGAGAAGAGATCTGGAGGAGGAGGTTCCGGTTCCATTAAGTGTTACAAGTGTGGTGAAATGGGTCCTAAATCATTTGAGTGTGGGAAGACCGTGGTGAAATGTTCTAACTGTGGAGGCCTTGGGCATGCTACTACCGATTGTAGAAGGAATGTGGTGAAGTGCTATAATTGTGGAGAAGTGGGTCACATTAGTACTAAGTGTACTAAGCCGAAACAAGCTCAAGCGGGCGGAAAGGTGTTTGCATTAGCGGGAACGGACACTACTAGTGCAGACCGTTTCATTAAAGGTGCATGCTTTATTAATAGTACGCCTTTAGTTGCTATTATTGATACGAGATCGACTCATTCATTCATTTCTCATGAGTGCGCTAAGCGTTTGAATTTGTTTATGACTTCTTGGGGTTGTGAGATGGTTATTGAGACTCCTGCTTCAGGGTCGGTAACTACGTCTTTGGTGTGTGTAAGTTGTCCTTTGACCATGTATGGTAAAGACTTCCTTATGGATTTAGTGTGTTTGCCGTTGGAGGGATTGGACGTAATCTTGGGTATGAACTGGTTGCAATTTAATCGAGTTCATATAGATTGCTATCACAAGTTAGTAAGGTTTCCTTCTTTGGAAGATGATGAAGATGAGAGTTTCCTATCCACTAAAGAGTTGAAGAAACTTTTAGCGAACGAAGCTCAATTGTTCGGTTTGTTTGCATCATTGTCGGTGGAGAGTAAAGTTGAGCTTGATGTGTTCCCAGTGGTGTGTGATTTTCCAGAAGTGTTTCCGGAGGATATTACGGACGTACCGCCGGAAAGAGAAGTTGAGTTTTCTATTGATCTAGTTCCGGGTACTAGACCAGTTTCGATGGCACCGTATCGTATGTCGGCATCGGAGTTGGTAGAATTGAAGAAGCAATTGAATGACTTATTGGACAAGAGATTTGTAAGGCCAAGTGTTTCTCCTTGGGGTGCTCCGGTATTGTTGGTAAAGAAGAAGGATGGAAGTATGCGGTTATGCATTGATTATCGACAATTAAACAAGGTGACAATTAAGAACAAGTATCCGCTTCCAAGGATCGATGATTTGATGGACCAATTAGTTGGTGCGCGTGTTTTTAGCAAGATTGATTTGAGATCGGGATATCACCAGATTCGTGTGAAAGAAGAGGATATTCAAAAGACGGCCTTTAGGACACGGTATGGCCATTACGAATATTCCGTGATGCCATTCAGGGTTTCTAATGCGCCGGGTGTGTTTATGGAATACATGAATCGTATTTTTCATGAACAGTTAGATTGTTTTGTGGTTGTGTTCATCGACGATATTTTGATTTACTCTAAGTCTCAAGAGGAGCATGAAGAGCATTTGAGGATTGTGTTACAAATTTTGAAAGAGAAACAATTGTATGCTAAGTTGTCGAAATGTGAATTTTGGTTGTCGGAAGTAAGTTTTCTTGGACATGTTATTTCCGATAGTGGTATTAGTGTTGACCCATCCAAGATTGATGCGGTGATGCAATGGGAGGCTTCTAGATCGGTTACGGAGATTCGAAGCTTTTTAGGCTTGGCGGGTTATTATCGGAGGTTTATTGAGGGATTTTCGAAGTTGGCACTTCCGTTAACGCAATTGACTTGTAAAGGAAAGGCTTTCATTTGGGATATTCATTGTGAAGAGAGTTTCAATGAGCTAAAAAGAAGGTTGACAACGACTCCGATCTTGATTTTGCCAAATCCGACGGAACCATTTGTTGTGTATTGTGATGCTTCATTGGTTGGTTTAGGTGGTGTTTTGATGCAAGATGGAAAAGTTGTGGCTTATGCTTCAAGACAATTGAGAGTGCATGAAAAGAATTATCCTACGCATGACTTGGAGTTAGCGGCCGTGGTGTTTGTTTTGAAAATTTGGAGGCACTATCTTTATGGTGCAAGATTTGAAGTTTTTAGTGATCACAAGAGCTTGAAATATTTATTTGATCAAAAAGAATTGAACATGAGACAAAGAAGGTGGTTAGAGCTTTTGAAGGATTATGATTTTGGTTTGAATTACCATCCGGGTAAGGCAAACGTGGTGGCCGATGCTTTGAGTCGGAAGTCGTTACATATATCCGCATTGATGATGAGAGAATGGGAACTTTTGGAGAATTTTAGAGACTTGAGTTTGGTTTGTGAAATGACGCCGAGAAGTGTGAGGCTTGGTATGCTACATGTTACGAATGATTTTCTTGCAACCGTATGTGAAAAACAAAAGTTGGATTTGAAGTTCGTTGATTTGATGTGTAATACCCCAAATTTTGACCACTTAGATTTCCCATCATTGTGAAAATCATCATCATAATATGGATGAACCATCATGCTTCATCAGTCTCCTTAAAGATGGGTGAGCATCCAATACAATCAAAATTAGGGTTTCAAGCCCTCTCTGAGTGCTTAGACAAAGGATCAATCAAGAAATGACATGATCTTCAACTTGTATAATCTCTTAAACATCCTCAAAGGATCAAAAGGACTCCTACTTCAAGGATTAAGCACAAGGCTGCTCCCTTCTAGGTGGATCAAGTCTCAAGATCGACAGTGTCACCAAATTAGGGTTTTGGTCGACCAGGGCCTCCAGATGGAAATTTTCATCTGGACACAAGGCAATGATCCAAAACATAACCTAATATACTTCATGGAACCTCATGAACCCATGCATCAAGTCAATTTTGCCTCAGGGGATGCATTCATCAAAAATCAGGAATTAGGGTTTCTTGACCTAATTCACCCCTAAGTTGACTTTTGGGACAAACCATGAGCCAAGACCTCAAGACATGATTTGAGGGTCTCTAATATACCATATTGATCCATTTGGAACCATGGATTGATCAAAGAAGCTTGAGCAACAAGTCTCAATTTCATCTGCACCACAATTAGGGTTTTAAGAGAAAAGTCAACTGTAACTTTGACTTTTGACCAAGACATGCTCCCAAACCCTAATACATGATTGAATATACCCTATGACACCCATGGAACATGTCCATCAAGTTTGATTTAGGTCAAGGACACGATTTCCTGAAGAATTGCACAGTTTGGAATTCATCTGATAAAAAGTCAACTGTGCACAAAAGTCAACTTTGACTTTTTGAGATTTTTCACCAAAATGGATTTTTAACCCTAAAATGATGTTAATGTATGATTTGAATCATCATTCATCAAGAAAAATCAAGAAAAGTGAGATAACTTGTAAAAGGGGTAACCATAAAACTTAGAAATTTTTCTAAGTTAAAAATAAAGTGGCAAAGGTACCAACTTTGGAGGACCATAACTCCTAAACCACAAGGCCATTTTTTCTCATCCAAATATGGATTTGTAGCCCTCATTATCACCTACAAAAACTTCAACTACAAGTCATTCCAATTCATTAAGGATTTTGAGTTATGGGGTGATCAAAGTGGCTGAAAAGTGAAAATGTCACTTTTTCCAACACTTAGTGAAATTTTCACTAAGTCAGATTCTGCCTCACTTTTTGCCAAATGTAGGGGGATTTTTCACTTGGAATCAAAACAGATCAAAACCAAACTTGTTCAAACAGTTGTTGTATCATGTAAGAGCTTTCCAAAATGGCCAAGAACATTGCCAAATTCAACCTACACCATGAGATACAACATTGCCAAGTTGCCTTGCTGAAATCTGTCAAGGCAAGGCAGAATTTGCAACTTTGGTCGATTTGCCAAAATCAGCCAAATTCAATTGCTCCTATCCACTTGGACACCTCAGAGGATTGAATCTAAAGGGGACAATCACTGAGTCAAGCCTCCAAAGTCCATGGAACAAGAAATAACATGTTGAACCTAGAATGGCCAAAATAGGGACAAGACTTCAAATTTGGAATGAGGCATTCAATGAAACCATCAAGGTGGCATGGACTGAGCCATTCTCATCTGAAATCAGTCAAGACTTATCCAATACCAAGGGAACCAAAGCTCTGTGCCCTAACCTCTAGTCAATGGCTAGAGGAGACTTGGATTTTCATTTGCCAACATTGGCCAAACCTACTTACCAGCTGCCATGCACTATTCCTTGCAAAACAAACTTGCTCTACTATAAATAGAGCTCAATTGTGGTCAGTTTGAGTACACCAAAGCCATCTAACAGATGCTTTCCTCAAAATCTCTTCTTTCACTCCAATTTTGCCTTCTAAGGCAAGTCACTATCGGGTTTTGAGTTTGAGAGCAATTCCAATCAAACTAATCACTCACACACCTCACATACATCACATATGAGCTGATCAAACACTTAGATTACTTCTGAAACATCAATTTCATGAAATCACCAGCTGGTTGCTCAAGGTTTTAACCAAAGTGCAGCTGAGGTACCACAAAATGATCCAGCCAATTTCAATCAAGTCCAACCATCCAAACACAATCCATAGGGTGTAGGGAAGTTGTTCAGATCATCACCACTCATCTGTAACACCTCCAAATCAAAAATCACTTTGAACTTGCTGTCACGACTTGGAGGTAAGCACATACTTGGTCATCTCTCAATCTATGCATATTTCCTCGCACAATAATTTGGCCATATGTTCATAATCATGCATGGAATGTTTTCCCTCAATTAATTGCATTGTTTGAATCGTGTATCAAAAATCCTAGCCTTCATGCAGGAATTAGGGTTCTTGAGGTCTCTTCGTGATTTCTTGTTATATGTTTAATTTAAATGAAATTAAAGTACATAGACATGATTGTGAGGTTGAGGCGAGCATAATGATATGTGGATTGCATGATATGATTACGTATTCCTGGAGATTGGATAGAAAATGCAAATCTGAGAAACCAAGAACACGCGCGTGTTCTTCAGCTGTTCTTGGCGCCATTTTTAGAAATTCAAATATTTGAATTTTGTGATTTTGTTTAATTGATTCAAAAATTAATTTCTCTCTGAGTTTTAATGATTTTGAGTTGATTCTTTTTTTAATAATTCACAAAAATGTTAAAATATTTTATTTTCACAAAAAATCCCAAAAATATTATTTATTTCATATAATTGATATTTTTGCAAAGAATTAATATTTTAATTGTTTTTGACATTTTAAATATTTTTTCTACATTGATTTTGCAACTTTTAATGCTTTCTAATTATTTTGTAGGTCAATACTTAATTTTTGAAGCATTAATCCAAGATCATAATTTGTTTTCCATGTGTTAAACAATTTTTGATCATTTTAATTGAATTTTTATTCAATTAAATACATTTTGAAAACAAATTAGGGTTTTGGATTAATTCAACCCTCATAAATCACTTTCAAACTTTTTGGGCCTCTTGAGAGAGTGTAAGACCCATCCCCCCTTGTACAAAAACTATTAGGCCTCACTCATTGTATAAATCCCTCTGTACAAGTAAACGGCGCGATCGTCGCCCGTTTAAAAATAAAAAAATCATCTGGGCCTCTCCTTGAGCTATAAGACCCATTCAAAACACTTTGGGCCTCTATTAGAGTGTAAGACCCAATCCCCCTTTTAACCAAAATATTTTGGGCCTCACTTATTGCATAAGTCCCTCTGCGTTAAAAGAAAACCTCGGCGCGATCGCCATTTTTAAACGAAAAATCATTTGGGCCTACCCTCGTGTTATAAGCCCCACTCTTTTCTTTAAACCTTTTTTGGGCCTCTTGAGAGAGTGTAAGACCCATCCCTTTGTACAGAAAACCTTTTTGGGCCCCAGTCACTTGTATAAGTCTCGCTGTACAAAGTCAAACAGTGTGCTCACTGATAAAACCCTGGGCCTCTCCTTGAGCTGTAAGCCCCAAACCTTTCTTTTTCAAAGCACTTTCTCCTTTGATTTTGAATATACTGTTGTTTTCAATCTTTCTTTGTTGAACAACTAACCAAACAGCATGGAAGCTCTACAACCGAGTAAGTGGTTATCGCTTTCATATACTGCTTTCATATTATAAACTGTATTGTGGGGCTGCTCACTGTAAGTCTCCTTTCATAAAATCATATCTACTGTGTAATAATAGTATAGATATTTCGAGTTTCCCCGACAACTACGTCTAGAACTAGGTGACGCCGTTTCATTTATTCGTAGAAATAGACGCCTAGATCCCCAATAGGAGCACCAGATACAGTCTTCTCTTCGGCTGTCCTCCTTAGGAATCGTCAAGAAGCTCTACTCCCCAAGATGAATGTATTCTCCGTGAATGGCATCTTTGAGTTTCTTCCAAATTCTCGAACTTTCCTGACTTGATCTATTCCTTGTGGATAGCTTGCCTTGAATGTCTCGGGGTTTGGGTACCCACTACGGTCATAATCTTGGACCTTAACTAAGGAACCCTCTTCAAAAGCTAAAAGTCGCAGGATAGTAAACCTCGCACGTTTACCAGTGGTTTTTATCTTTAAAAGAGTTATCTCTCCTAATGGAAAGGAAATGATAGACCCACGGGCTTCTTAAAAGCATCGGCCTCCTCTTGGGCATTATTCAAGGACACTACGGCTTCTTAGAAGTATTCACAGCCCCCTCTTAGGCTTCGTATAATGATCTCTTCCTTCGGGAATGATAGCCTCCTCTTGGGCTTCGTACAAGGACCCGTCGGCTTCTTAAAAGTTTCCAGCCTCCTCTTGGGCTTCGTACAAATTGTCCCGACGACCTCCTAGAGGTATAGGAACAGAACCTAGTCATCCTCATAGAACAGTCCTTTCATAGAGTCTACTACTGTTTCTCAAAGCATAGTACAAAAGAAAAAAACTCTAGACTTGGACAGTCTAACTTCCTTGAGTCTCAAAGACATTCTCAAGTGACCCCCTTCGTTAAATAGGAAGGAAACCCGCAGACTCGGACAGTCTCAATACCCTTTGGATTTCCCGTTTCCTCAAAGAGAAGGAAATATCCCTGATCCTCAAATCAAATCCCTGAGTACAGTGTTGCTCATATAAGAACTGATTTTCTCTTTTAAAATCAGTATATTGGATCTGCACTCAACTGAAACAAACCTTTAGCCTCCATCTCAGGCTTCGTACGAGATACAAAAACACTCTCTTGTTGAGTATCAAAGACTCTCTTGTTGAGTCAAACTTTTAGCCTCTATCTCGGGCTTCGTACGAGACACAAAGACTCCCTCGTAGAGTCAAACAAACAATAGCCTCTATCTCGGGCTTCGTACGAGACACAAAGACTCTATCGTCGGGTCAAAAACTTTTAGCCTCTCTCTCGGGCTTTGTACGAGACACAAAATAGCCTCCTCTTAGGCTTTGTATAATGATTTTCCTAGCGGAAATTAGCCTCCTCTTAGGCTTTGTATAAGAAAACCACTGGTTGATCCAATCAACCTTTTAGCATCAAAGTTGTGCCTCGTTCACAGTACACAAACATCAACAACTCCTCTCCTTTCATCTAATCGCTGTAAGCGGCAAGCCTCTGGATCATCTATATCCATGCCACTGTCCCTCTTTTAGCATGAGAAATTCCTAAGGAAAGATGGCATTGCTCTACACTGAGTTAAAGTCTTCTCCTTCAGGTTAAAACCCTTTCTTCGGAAATTATGGCATTGCTCGGATCCGCGTATCCTAGTTAAAGTAATTCTCCTTCCCCCTCTTTAGAGATGACAAATTCTCTCTAAAGTTGAGGTCTTTCAGCTTCACATCTTGGGCTTTGAACAAGACACAAATAGACCTTTCAGCTTCACATCTTGGGCTTTGAACAAGATACAAACCACCTTTCGCTTCACGTCTTGGGCTTTGAACAAGACACCAAAACAACCATTTCCTCCCATAGAATATGAGGAACTACGAACGCTCTGATTTCCCTGTTTTGGTAAACGGGAATATGTAGGCATAAGATCGAAAGAAAAGATCTTAGCGAGCGCAATCAACAAAAAACCCAAATCCCATATCTCCATCAATTAAAAGCAGTAATTCAAAAGCATCAGTCCTAACATCCTAATCCTTGTTCCCCGCCAGAAACCTTCTGCCCAGGTAAAAAAAGAAAGAAAACCGTATTGGCGAAAATACAAATAACCAGTACAAAGGCCCCCCACATTGATCGCATCCGTAACCTAACAGACCGCTGTTTAAACTCAGTATGCAAAGCAGGGTTAATTGGAGACATCTATTTCCCTTCCTTATTCAGCTCACAATAGGATAAAAAATGAATCGACCTGTAGTTTAAGCTCAAACCGCAGAGAGCGACCAGCGCTTAAGAACCGCGTCCAAAATCGCTCGCTACAGAAAAATGGCGCCCACCGTGGGGCCTTTCAAAGTTAGATCTAGGCACGGTCTTCCTTTTCACCTCTTGTGTGAAAAACTACAGAGTGGTAACTCAGTCGGGGAGCCATTTTCTGTCAAGAACTTAGGATTCTTAGCTTTATAAGTCTAGGATGTTTAGGACAAATATATATACTGCTTTTCCTAATTGCTATACATGTTTATTTTTCTGCTAATGGGAATGCGGGTGATGCCGTATGTGGAAAGAATGAGTATACACTTAAGATAAGTGATGGCGACGGGGTCGACCATCAACCTCAGTGGAGGCTGACCAACGCAACCCATTCACTCTTCTAGCCAATGGGCCGGTTGTTAAGTCTGAGAAGCTGAGGAGCCAAACCCTTTCGTAGTGCGGAAACTATCGGAAATAGTTGTTACGCGATACTACCCTCATTTGAGGCTGGTGATCTATTCTCGGTGAATGGCACTTACTCTAAGATTGCTCTACAACTTGCTGGCGATCCGCTTGTTGTTTTGCTTTCCTGGGAGGAGCTGATGATAATGAGTACAGGTACAAAAATCACCCTAGTATAAACCTTTGGGGATGGGTAGAGCCTTGACTTCATGACAACGACCCTTTGACCTCATGTTTTTTCTATGTTTTTGTGTGCTGCATTCATGCATTCATTTAATAAAACATTAAAAAAAAAAACTTTCTCTTCTAATCTCTCTGTTTTTCAAATTAAACTAAGACTGTGATTGCAAATATCAGAGAAGAGGATTACGCTAATGGATTTCGGTAAAAGGAGAACTCACCAGTATACCTTCAAGGTTCCAAAACTAGGGGATTTGAGAAGGTTAGCAAGGATGATCGTTAACCCAGAGGCTTTTAGAGCCAAGCACGGTGGTTTGCTACCACTGTTAAGAGTCCATGTGATTAAGGGGATCATGGACGCACTCATTCAATTCTACGATCCGGTTTATCACTGTTTCACATTCCCGGATTACCAGCTATCACCAACGCTGGAGGAGTATTCTCATCTGATTGATCTACACATTACAGATCGAGCTCCATTTTCTGGACTGGAAGAAATTCCAAAGAATCAGATCATTGCAAGAGCAATTCATTTGGACGAGTCTGAGGTCAGGACTCACATGACCACTAAGGGTGGCATCCAAGGTTTGCCAGCCCAGTTCTTGACAAAAAAAAGCTCTATACTTCGCTAGTATAGGGAACGAGACTGCTTTTGAAAGCATCTTTGTCTTGCTCACCTACGGGTTATTTTTGTTTCCCAACATCAATAACTTCGTCGATATCAACGCTATTAAGGTTTTTCTCATTGGAAACCCTGTGCCGACTTTGCTTGCAGATGCGTATCATTCTGTACACTTGGGAAATTTGTACAGCGGAGGGGAGATCACATGCTGTGTACCTTTGCTTTACAAATGGTTTATCTCTCACTTGCCCAAGTCTGCTGCCTTTTGGGATTGTAAGAGTGTCTTACGTTGGTCGCAGAAGATCATGTCTCTCACCAATTCCGATATAGATTGGTGTAACAGGATTTATGAGGGAATCAGAATCATTGACCGTTGTGGAAACTTCCCCAGCATACCCCTCATAGGAACTAAAGGAGGAATCAACTATCATCCGATATTAGTTCTTCGTCAATTTGGATACCCGATGAGACACATCCCACTGGGTGTTCATCTGGAAGGTCTTTTCTTCAAAGAAGGAGAAAGTGACAGAGCACTAAAGATGGAAATAGTGCAAGCTTGGAAACATGTTCATAAGAAAGGACGAGAGTCTCTGGGAAAACCGGACTGTGTCTCGATGGAGCCTTATCTCCATTGGGTACAAACCAGAGCTCTCAAGCTAAAAATGCCTTATCCTCGTTACGGAATTCTTCCACCAAGGGAAACTGTCATGTACTTCATGACGGAAACTGAAAAGCTTCAGGTTACTCTCAACAAAGTTCAAAAGGAAAGAAGATCTTGGAAGAACAAGTACCGCACCCTCGACGGAGAGTGTATCCAAATACAGCAACTACTAAAAGAGAAAGATGCTCTGATTAAAATTTTGGAGCAGCATGCTGTAGAGAATCAAGATGACTAAAGGAAATTGCTCACTCCTTTCACTTGGCAAAGGAATGACAACCCAACAACGACCCAAGCGCCCCGGTCAAAGAAAAGGAAGATACCAGAATCAGCACCCGGTTTCTTCTCAGAGAGGACTCGGGACCCATTAGTTTAGGTTTCTGTTTCTGCACTTTGTAATCTACTGTATTTCCATTCCTGTAATCCTTTGAATTTCAATAAAAAGGGGTTTCCCCACTGTTTGATATTTGCAATCTAATTGTCGAAGTTTATTTTGATTAAACCAAAAAACAACAATTAATATAATCATTGCATTCATCATTCTCACATCGCGTATTCTTCTTCCCTACGAATCTCACGTTTGTGTCTCGATTCTAGAGTCAAACTGTCTCATTCGTATAATACTCGGGCCAATCGTCAGAAAAAGATGGATGATCTTGAGGAAGAAAACAGAGAGTTGAAAGAAGAGATCGACGCTCTGAGAGAGGATATGAGAAAGCTTCGTAACGACATGCAAGCCATGGCAGAAGCTCAGCTACAAAGAACTGTGATCTCAGAGATCACCTCAACGCCCATCATAGAAAAGTATGATCCTAGGTATCAGATGCCGAAAGATCGTCCTTGGGGCATGCCTGTTAACTATATCCCGGAAGGATATGTTCCGCCAATCACTGAAGATCAGGGAATCGCAACAGAAGCCGCTGGGCCTGAAGGTTACAAACTTCGGGAAAGCGAAGATGCTAGGGGCATACTGAAGACTCCTGAAGGTTACAAACTTCGGGAGGCACCAAGACTTACTGCCGTAGTCACGGTACCACCCCCTGTGGTGCACACTGTCCCGGAAGGACAGATTCCATAGACACCTTCTGGTAAGAAGGAAACTATGTTTAACAGAATGGATGAATTCCAGGAGCAGTTCTTGGAAATGCAGAAAGAGCTGCAAGCCATTCGCGGCCAGGATCTATTTGGAAAGGACGCCGCAGACCTCTGCTTGGTCCCAAATGTGAAAGTCCCGCACAAGTTCCAAGTGCCCGACTTTGAAAAATACAAGGGTAACTCTTGCCCTCAGAGCCATCTGGTGATGTACGCTCGGCGGATGTCAGCTCAGACGGAGAATCAGGACCTGCTGATTCACTACTTCCAGGATAGTTTAACCAGTGCCGCACTCAAATGGTACATGGGTTTAAACCGTGCCTCGATTAGCACATTCAGAGATCTTGGCAAAGCCTTCGTTCAACATTATAAATACAATTTAGACATGGCACCCGACAGAGATCAACTCAGATCGATGTCGCAAAAGGACAAGGAAACCTTTAAGGAGTACGCTCAAAGGTGGCGTGAAATTGCCGCTCAAATTTGTCCACCTCTTGAGGAAAAAGAGATGACAAAAATCTTCTTAAAGACCTTAAGCTCATTTTAGTATGACCGAATGGTTGCCAGTGCGACCAGTGATTTCACCGAAATGGTCGGCATGGGCGTACGTCTTGAGGAAGCCGTCCGAGAAGGACGTTTGGTAAAAGACACTGGATCGACGAGCGGTACTAAAAAATATGGTAGTGCTCTCCCTAAGAAAAAAGAGCAAGATATTGGGAATATCTCTCTCGGAAAGCAAAGGCGTCGTTATCAGCCAGTAGCAGCTGTTATTCCTGCTATCGGCCCCGCGCCTGTTCCTATGTATCAACCTCAGGTTGCGCAGAGCCAACCTAATCAACCAAGGACACAACAGCCTCTTCAGCAGGCTCGTCCTCCATATAACAACAACCGTACAATACGGCCACCAGGATTTGATCCTATACCTGTAACGTACGCAGAGCTGTTTCCGTTACTGTTGGCTAAGGGGCACATTCAGACTAAGTCTCCTCTTACTGTATCGGAAAATCTGTCTTTTTGGTTTAAAGCGGATCAAACATGCCCTTATCATCAAGGAGGTTCAGGGCATAACATTGAGACTTGTCTCAATTTCAAATCCGACGTGCAAAAGCTTGTTAGGAGCGGGCTCTTATCTTTCAAAGATACGAATCCTAATGTTCTTACGAACCCGCTGCCTCAACATGAGAAAGCTACAGTCAATCTGATTGAGAAAGAGACTAACAATGTCTATCAAATTCATGATGTACTCTTGTTGAAAACCAATCTGGTCAAGATGCATTGTAGACAGAGTGGATATGGCCATGTGCCACCTCATAATTATCACCAGTGTGATATCTGCTCTAAAGATAACCAAGGATGTTCGGTAGTGCAATCAGCTCTACAGGAACAAATGGATCTTGGATGGATCCAAGAGCACCGAGTTCGTGGAGTTAACATGGTTTACACGAATTCCAACGTCATTCAAAACCACGACATCCGTACGATGAATGTCAACTTGGTGGCGATGCACTCAAGGAAAAGCCGGTATCATAATCTGCCACGGCACGATTACAGTTCCTGTCTGATTTGCTCGGTAAATAAATAGGGATGCTCTTTCATACAAGAGGCCCTCCAGCGTCAGATGGATCTTGGATGGATCCAAGACTACCATGATAGGAACTCCTATCAAATCAACATGGTTCAGATCTTCGACATCCGCGTAATGGATACCAACCTGGTAGAGTTACATGCTGAGCAGGTCCAACTTGGATTCTTAATATCACATGACTATCAAAATTGTAAAGCGGGTTGCGAAAACGATCGAGGTTATACCCTTGTCCAGGGGGCACTTCAGCACTTGTTAAATCACTGGTGGATGCCAATCTATATGGACGAAGATACTCAGCAGATTAGTATCAATCACAGGAATCCTACTCGTCGTCAAAGTCAGGATGTCCAATCAATGGAAGGTAACCTAGTGAGGTTACATTGTATTCAAAGTGGGCGTGGCCAGGTGCCACCACACAACTATGACAGTTGTAGCGTCTGTTCGGAAAGTAACCAAGGGTGTTACCTTGTGAGAGCAGCTCTTCAGGGTCAGGTCGATCATGGAGAAATTCGTCCATATCCAGGTTCTGGACCCATCAACTGGACGCCGAACTACCTTGCCGAGCAAGTTGAGGATGTTGTCACGATCTCTGGTCATCATAGGGCCAGGGTGTTTTCGCCATCATCCCTCTACTTGACGAATCTAGAATTCCCAACCGGGAACGGATCGAGATTACTTATGATGGTCAGAAAAATCAGAAGGTTCCCATAGTCATCTATCTACCGGGGCCATTACCGTATGAATCAGCTAAGGCAATCCCTTACAAATACGGTGCAACAATAATCGAGAATGGAAAGGAAATTCCATTACCCTCCGTCGTGAATATTGCAGACATCAGTCGTGTAACACGGAGCGGTCAAATCTTCAACCGAGGGGTTAGAGAATCCAACAAACAAAAGGAACTTCAGGCAGAAATTCCTGATCCACCAGTCAGTCAATCTGGTAATCCCGACTTTTCAAAAGACAAGGATGAGATGCTAAAGCTCATCCAAAGGAGTGAATATAACATTGTTGATCAACTGTTACAGACTCCTTCAAAGATCTCAGTATTATCACTGTTACTCAGTTCAGAAGCACACAGAGAGGCTCTACAGAAAGTCTTGGAGCAAGCCTTTGTGGAACAAGATGTAACAATCAGACAATTCGATAACATTGTCTCTAACATCACTTCCTGCAATAATTTGAGATTTAGTGATGAGGAATTACCTGAAGAGGGTCGTCGTCATAACATGGCGCTCAACATTACAGTTAACTGCCAGGGCGATGCTTTAGCCAATGTACTGGTAGACACAGGGTCAGCCCTGAATGTTATGCCGAAGTCCACTTTGACACAATTATCATTTAAGGGCCCTCCGATGAGAGTTAGCGAGGTCGTCGTCAAAGCATTCGACGGATCCAGAAAAACAGTTATCGGCGAAGTTGATCTTCCCATAACTATTGGTCCTCACACTTTCCAAATCACTTTCCAGGTCATGGACATCCAGGCAACATACAGTTGTTTATTAGGAAGACCTTGGATACATCAGGCTGGAGAGGTTACTTCAACCCTCCACCAAAAGCTAAAGTTCGTCAAGAACGATCAACTTGTCACAGTTTGTGGGGAACAAGCCTTGCTTGTGAGTAACCTATCATCATCTGCTTGTGTAGAACCCGAGGAGGTTATTGGAACTCAGTTCCAAGCACTATCGGTGAGCAAGAACGATCAATCCGAAGAAGGAACTTCAATTTCTTCATACAAAGATGCTATCAAAGCGGTCGAGAGTACCGATACAAAAGGATGGGGACAACTTGTCATTCCCACTGACAATAAAATAAAGAAGGGTCTTGGTTTTTCTGCGACCTGTACTCAGACAGCCGCCAACGATGAAAGTCTTCATCCCCTTCAAAACTTCTTCCATAGTGGAGGCTTCCTCCAACCAGCGACTCAAGCAGTCCACGCTATCAATGAAGAGGATCCCTTTGACATAGATGAAGAATGGAAGTCCTACCTTTACAAGGACGGCTATATGTCTCAGGAAGAGGTGTCTATGCCTTTTTGCTTTCCTACAGAAAGTCCGAGGTTTATACCAAGATCAGATGTCGAAATGATATATGGAGATTGTGATCCGAAAGGATGCCGTGCTCCACCAAATTCATTAGAGGAAGACGCTCCGATGGAAGAAAACTTTGATCACAATTACTATGGCCTGATGGATGGCCTGCCAATGTGGTAGCCTTACCCAGGAAACTTGGGGCAGGAAAGTCAGCCGAGTAATGAAACTCAGCTGAGCGCCATTGAACAGAATACCTGTGTCCCCACCATGTCATGGGATCAACACTCAGGTCATTCGGAAACTACTCAACATGAAGATGAATTCGCAACGTTTGCAGGACTAGAATTCATCAACTATGCTTTTCCTGAGGTCAACGTCATCGAGAGGGATGACTTCTCCAGTTCCAAAGAAGTTTGGGACACTTTGGGACAACCAAGTGGAAAATACGACTTTATGGTCAAGTACACTGCTCCTGAAAGCTCTCGTATCAGGCTCGAAGATATCCAGTCAACTGGATGGGGAGATACAGCTGAGAGCAAAAATGCTATGCAAAATGCAACAGAGGAATCCTCCTACGACAACTCTGCTTGGGAGACAGATTCCAATGATCCTACTCCACCAGAAATCAGCGTCATTTCTGAAGACAAATCAAGGAAGGTTCCAGACTTTGTGATTCACCGAGGAGTTCGCCGCCAATGGGTTGCTGTCGAGGTTCCGAAGGTCGTTCGTCGGTCAAAGTAATTGCCATCTTTAACCTTTCACCCTGCCCAGGTGAAACGGATATTTTGATAGGGCTCGCTTTTTGTAAATTTCCCTCTTCGCTTTGCCCAGAGCGAGTGAGTTTTGTTTTATAGGGCTGTAGTTTCAAGATTCGACTTGTTCATTAATAAAATAACGTCGTTCTGTAATTTCTGCATTAATTGTTGTTTTCTCTTTTGCTTTTTCAGAAAATGGTAATCCTAAAAAACATTCAAAAATAAAAACAAGCAGTAAAATAAATACACTACACACACTTGCATTTTCTCTATCTCTTCTAAACACGAATCATCACGTCATGCAGATTGCTTGTTTTATACCCCGTTGAAACATACGATCCGATGCCTTCTCCCAACTTTGAGTTCCCGGTATTCGAGGCTGAAGAAGAAAATGACGACGAAATTCCAGAAGAGATCTCCCGACTACTCAGACAAGAGGAAAGGTCCATTGAACCTCACAAAGAGCCGTTGGAAACGGTAAACTTGGGTTCAGAAAAAGAGAGAAAATAAATCAGGATCGGAGCACTGCTCAGTCCAACTACCAGAGAGGGTTTGATAAAGCTTCTCAAAGAATTCCCCGATATATTCGCTTGGTCCTATCAGGATATGCCAGGGTTGGATACCAGCATCGTGGAACATCACTTACCGCCAAGATTGGAATGTCCGCCAGTAAAGCAAAGGTTGAGACGGACTCACCCGGACATGGCCATCAAAATCAAAGAGGAGGTACAGAAACAGATCGACGCGGGTTTCCTCGCTACATCTGAATATCCTCAATGGGTAGCAAACATCGTACCCGTTCCCAAAAAGGATGGGAAGGTCAGAATGTGTGTTGATTACAGAGATCTAAACAAGGCAAGTCCAAAGGACGACTTTCCTTTACCACACATTGACATGCTGGTTGACAGCACAACAAAGTTCAAAGTATTCTCCTTCATGGATGGATTCTCGGGCTATAATCAGATCAAAATGGCGCCGAAAGACATGGAGAAAACTTCGTTCATTACCCCATGGGGTACCTTTTGTTACAAGGTAATGCCGTTCGGTTTGAAGAATGCCGGGGCAACCTATCAAAGGGCCATGACTACTCTGTTTCATGACATGATACACAAAGAAACCGAGGTATATGTCGATGATTTGATTGCAAAATCAAGAACAGAGGAGGAGCACATTGAACATCTGTCAAAATTGTTCGAACGTCTAAGAAAATTCAAGCTCCGCTTGAATCCTAACAAGTGCACCTTCGGTGTCCGTTCGGGGAAATTACTAGGGTTCATCGTCAGCCAGAAAGGAATTGAAGTTGATCCTGACAAGGTCAAGGCCATTCAAGAAATGCCTTCTCCGAAAACTGAAAAACAAGTCAGAGGATTTCTGGGAAGTTTGAACTACATCTCCAGATTCATATTCCTTATGACCGCGACATGTGCGCCGATTTTCAAATTACTCAAAAAGAACCAGGATTGCGTTTGGTCAGAAGATTGCCAAACCGCCTTCGACAGTATCAAGGAATATCTGTTGAATCCTCCGATCCTATCACCTCCAGTGGAAGGCAGACCACTGATCATTTACCTCACAGTCCTAGAGGACTCAATGGGATGTGTACTTGGCCAACAAGACGAAACTAAAAGGAAAGAGTCTACCATTTACTATCTGAGCAAGAAGTTTACCGATTGTGAAACTCGGTACACGATGCTTGAGAAAACTTGTTGCGCTTTGGCTTGGGCAGCCAAACGTCTTCGCCAGTACATGATTCGTCATACTACTTGGTTGGTCTCCGAAATGGATCCAATCAAGTACGTTTTCGAAAAACCTGCTCTCACGGGAAGGATTGCCCGTTGGCAGATGTTACTATCAGAATATGACATAGAGTACCATGCTCAGAAAGCCGTTGAAGGAAGTATTTTAGCCGGTCATTTGGCTCATCAACCGATTGACGATCAAGAACCAATCGGGTTTGACTTCCCAGACGAAGATGTCATGTATCTAAAAATGAAAGATTGCGATGAACCGCTACCCAGTGAAGGGCCAGAACCAGGTTCCTAGTGGGGACTTATCTTTGACGGAGCAGTCAATCATTATGGAAAAGGAATTGGGGCAATCATTGTTACCCCTCAGGGTACCCACATTCCTTTCACTGCTAGACTTACGTTCAAATGTACGAACAACGAGGCCGAATACGAAGCATGTATCATGGGTCTCGAAGAAGCGATTGATTTAAGGATCAAAAACTTGGACGTATACGGCGATTCAGCCCTGGTTATTAACCAGATAAAAGGAGATTGGAACACATACCAATCAGGATTGATTCCTTACAAAGACTATGCAAGGAGGTTGTTACCCTTCTTCAACAGAGTCGACTTTCATCACATCCCTCGTGATGAGAATCACATGGCTGATGCATTAGCCACTCTCTCTTCCATGATCAGTGTAGGTCGATGGAATGACATACCTAAGATCGACGTCATGCGCCTTGAACGGCCCGCTTACATCTTCGCGATTGAAGCATTCATAGACGACAGACCTTGGTATCATGATATCAAATGCTTCCTTCAGAAACAAGAGTACCCATCTGGGGCACTCAGAAAAGACAGGAGAACCCTCAGAAGATTGGATGGAAACTTCTTCCTGAGCGATGACACTCTTTATAAGAGAAATTTTGACATGGTCTTGCTCCGATGTGTCGACAGACCAGAAGCAGACATGCTCATGAAAGAAATTCATGAAGGATCCTTTGGCACTCATGCCAACGGACACGCAATGGCGAGAAAAATTCTCAGGGCCGGGTATTATTGGTTGACCATGGAATCCGACTGCTACAAGTACATGAGGAGGTGTCACAAGTGTCAGATATACTCCGACAAAATTCATGTACCGCCATCACATCTCAAAGTTCTTTTTTCCCCGTGGCCTTTTTCCATATGGGGAATCGACATGATTGGTATGATTGAGCCCAAGGCTTCAAACGGACATCGGTTCATCCTGGTAGCCATTGATTACTTCACCAAGTGGGTCAAAGCAGCGTCATTCGCCAATGTAACCCGACAAGTGGTGGTCCGATTTATCAAAAACAATATCATCTGCCGTTATGGTGTTCCAAGTGAGATCATTACTGATAATGGATCTAACTTGAACAATAAGATGATGAAAGAGTTGTGTGCAGAGTTTAAGGTCGAACACCATAACTCATATTCCTACCGGCCCAAGATGAACGGAGCGGTAGAAGCGGCTAACAAGAACATCAAGAAGATTGTTCAAAAGATGATTGTAACCTATAAAGATTGGCACGAAATGCTACCCTTTGCTCTTCACGGTTATCGAACATCTATCCGCACTTCAACAGGGGCAACCCCTTTCTCTCTAGTATATGGCATGGAAGCAGTGCTCCCCATAGAAGTAGAGATCCCATCAATCCGGGTATTGATGGAAGCTCAGCTCACCGAAGCTGAATGGTGTCAAAGTCGACACGATGAACTGAACCTGATAGAAGAAAAGAGAATCACGGCACTATGCCACGGTCAGTTATATCAACAGAGAATGAAAAGGGCATTCGACAAAAAGGTCCGACCTCGTATTTTAAGAAAAGGAGACCTCGTGCTCAAGAAGATACAATCATTTCTCACTGACTCTCGGGGCAAATGGACCCCAAATTATGATGGCCCCTATGTGGTCACGAAAGCTTTCTCAGGCGGCGCCTTGAGACTAGCAACCATGGACGGAGAGGAATTTGCCTACCCCACGAATGTTGATGTAGTCAAGAAATACTTCGCCTAAAAATAAATAAAACAAACGTCTTGGTGGATTGAAAACCCGAAAGGGCGGTCCAGGCAAAAGTTAGAGACATGAAAAAAAATCATCCCGATGGATTGGAAATCTCATAGTACAATCCAGGCAAAAATTAGGGATAATGGCAAGTAACTATGTTCAACAGAGGCAAGTTCCTCAGCAGCAGTTACAGCATCATCTATCGGAGGAAATCTCCAGTCAAAGGTCATCTTCGACGGAAGCTCAGGATGTCCCGAACTCAAAGTTGGTAGAAGGATAGTGGTCGTTATGTTTCAACGTAGCCCTTTTCCCTGTAAATTACCATTTTCTAACTTTGTATATACTCTTTGGAATCACGCGTTTGGTTGATCTCCATCTTATCAATAAAATTTGAGCCCTTGTGCTTTTGTTTGTAATTCTTTACTTGTTTTAGCTTTACAGAACAACGTTGTTTAAACTTAATCAGCGATTCTTGAAATAAAACAAAAATGAATTTACTTGTTAAACTTTTTCTGCTTTTAAATTAAAGATGGCATTTATTTTGACTGTTGGACATCAGAAGAACATCGATCGCTTTTCCCGAAGTAAGCGAACTTCAAAATGCAGAATCAAAGTACTCCTTCTAAACCAGTTCGCCTGAATGAAGGGATCAACTGTGTCAGAGACCTTGTTTCGTCTGACAACCTCGGCCGAGTTCTCATCTCCTAAGCCCGATCAACATAGCTCCCAACGGGACTATCTCTCCTAAGCAAGGTGGAATTGCTATTTTGAATCAACGGTACTTCTTCGCCCCGCGATGGTCGAGTATCCAATTGTGTTCATCTCTTAGTCTGTATGTTGCGTCTGTTTTGTCAACACATACATACACACATCATGCATTTTTTATTTGCATTCACATTTCATATTGCATCATTATCACTCTAGTCGGTCCTGTCCCCTAGTGGTAGAAGTCCTCTCAATCGAGTTGTCAGTTCTTGCCTCGTCAGGAAATACTGTGTCTGAACAACCTCGCTTCCAGTTTAATTCTGGAAAGAAGTTAGTCCTTGACCACTTTGATAACTTGAACCTCTGAAAATCCAGAGAAAACTTTCAATAAACATCACTCTTCGCCATTGAAGATGATATCCTTGCTTTACCGGATTAAGGAAAATCCACAGAGAAAGCCTCGTGATCAGAGATTCAGCAGCACGCCAGTTTTGCTCCGAAAAAACCACTGATGAAAAGGTCATCGGCACCTCAAAATTGGATCCCATCATATGGCATTTCTCTGGGAAGATCCCCAATAAAAGTATGATGTAATATCCCAAATCAGAAGCAGTCTCTCAAGAGACTCGCTTTCCCCAGTAGAATCGACAAATGGCGTCTCCAAAACAGAGAAGTTTGTGTACCTCTACAACTCAGACGAATGGGTTCCCCAGCAAGTCTGACATCAAAACTTTTTCCACTCAAATAGCGTCCCTTGTCAGTAAAGTTTATTGACAAAAGAAACTAAGACCAGTTCCTTGGTAGGAAACCAGGATCGAGGGGAAGTTTAAATCAGAAACTAAGACCAGATCCTTGGTAGGAAACCAGGATCGAGGGGAAGTTTGTTTCCACAACTGAGACCAGTTCCTTGGTAGGAAACCAGGATCGAGGGGAAGTTTATTTCAAAAGAGACTGAGACCAGTTCTTGGTAGGAGACCAGGATCGAGGGGAAGTTTACCTTTTCTAAGCATCATTGCTTAGCTAAAGAAGATGAATGCGTAAGCTACCATTCATAACCGCCATCAAAATTTCGGGTATTCCGATATTTAATCCTCTTGCACCCCGAATGCCCGAATCCCTTCGTCATTCACACCTTCGGGTCCAAGAAGATTAAATAGGGGCATCTGTAATACCCCAAATTTTGACCACTTAGATTTCCCATCATTGTGAAAATCATCATCACAATATGGATGAACCATCATGCTTCATCAGTCTCCCCAAATATGGGTGAGCATCCAATACAATCAAAATTAGGGTTTCAAGCCCTCTCTGAGTGCTTAGACAAAGGATCAATCAAGAAATGACATGATCTTCAACTTGTCTAATCTCTTAAACATCCTCAAAGGATCAAAAGGACTCCTACTTCAAGGATTAAGCACAAGGCTGCTCCCTTCTAGGTGGATCAAGTCTCAAGATCGACAGTGTCACCAAATTAGGGTTTTGGTCGACCAGGGCCTCCAGATGGAAATTTTAATTTGGGCACAAGGCAATGATCCAAAACATAACCTAATATACTTCATGGAACCTCATGAACCCATGCATCAAGTCAATTTTGCCTCAGGGGATGCATTCATCAAAAATCAGGAATTAGGGTTTCTTGACCTAATTCACCCCTAAGTTGACTTTTGGGACAAACCATGAGCCAAGACCTTAAGACATGATTTGAGGGTCTCTAATATACCATATTGATCCATTTGGAACCATGGATTGATCCAAGAAGCTTGAGCAACAAGTCTCAATTTCATCTGCACCACAATTAGGGTTTTAAGAGAAAAGTCAACTGTAACTTTGACTTTTGACCAAGACATGCTCCCAAACCATAATACATGATTGAATATACCCTATGACACCCATGGAACATGTCCATCAAGTTTGATTTAGTTCAAGGACATGATTTCCTGAAGAATTGCACAGTTTGGAATTCATCTGATAAAAAATCAACTGTGCACAAAAGTCAACTTTGACTTTTTGAGATTTTTCACCAAAATGGATTTTTAACCCTAAAATGATGTTAATGTATGATTTGAATCATCATTCATCAAGAAAAATCAATAAAAGTGAGATAACTTGTAAAAGGGGTAACTATAAAACTTAGAAATTTTTCTAAGTTAAAAATAAAGTGGCAAAGGTACCAACTTTGGAGGACCATAACTCCTAAACCACAAGGCCATTTTTTCTCATCCAAAGATGGATTTGTATCCCTCATTATCACCTACAAAAACTTCAACCACAAGTCATTCCAATTCATTAAGGATTTTGAGTTATGGGGTGATCAAAGTGGCTGAAAAGTGAAAATGTCACTTTTTCCAACACTTAGTGAAATTTTCACTAAGTCAGATTCTGCCTCACTTTTTGCCAAATGTAGGGGGATTTTTCACTTGAAATCAAAACAGATCAAAACCAAACTTGTTCAAACAGTTGTTGTATCATGTAAGAGCTTTCCAAAATGGCCAAGAACATTGCCAAATTCAACCTACACCATGAGATACAACATTGCCAAGTTGCCTTGCTGAAATCTGTCAAGGCAAGGCAGAATTTGCAACTTTGGTCGATTTGCCAAAATCAGCCAAATTCAATTGCTCATATCCACTTGGACACCTCAGAGAATTGAATCTAAAGGGGACAATCACTGAGCCAAGCCTCCAAAGTCCATGGAACAAGAAATAGCATGTTGAACCTAGAATGGCCAAAATAGGGACAAGACTTCAAATTTGGAATGAGGCATTCAATGAAACCATCAAGGTGGCATGGACTGAGCCATTCTCATCTGAAATCAGTCAAGACTTATCCAAGACCAAGGGAACCAAAGCTCTGTGCCCTAACCTCTAGTCAATGGCTAGAGGAGACTTGGATTTTCATTTGCCAACATTGGCCAAACCTACTTACCAGCTGCCATGCACTATTCCTTGCAAAACAAACTTGCTCTACTATA